>VXAD01002248.1:137175-223463 GCA_013399195.1 Dicrurus megarhynchus | reverse complement strand
TTGGAGATCTCGTGAGGGAGAAAGGGGGGGAGGGGGGGGGGGAGGAAGGGGAAGGTGGGGTTCAATTTTCACAGTTTCAACAGCAGGACTGAGTGGGGAATCAAGAAACACACAAGAAGAGGGAGGGAAGGAGAGGGGAAGGGGGAGGAGGGCAGTGTGTGGCCACGATGGAGAGCCAGGCACTGGTTCTGTTCTGCTCAGCACAGGGAGAGAGCGGAGATCTCGAGTAGAGAGAAGCCCTTTGAAGGAACCAGCCTTACACCCTTTAAATTAAGTGTTTCGAACAGAGCTTGCTTCAGCTCCTAAGTGATAATTGTGCTAATGAAACACCAGCTAATTATTGAAAACATGATTTTTTTTTTTTTGCAGCTGTATAATAGCATCTTTATTTATTACGCCTTCATTAAGCGGCAATGGAGGCTTTTAATGAATGTTTGATTAACACAATATCAGTGCTCTTGCAGGTGAAATACCTAATTTAAGGAGAGACACATTCTGCTGTGAGTTCAGATCCCTCCTCAGCCCTGTTAGTGGAGACGCCCATTTAAATCAGCAGTTTAAACCAGGGGTCTGCAGCCAGAGGGGCACAGCCCCATCCTGGGAAATTTTGCCACACCCATGACCCCAACATCATTTCACAGCATCACAAGTCAGCCTTTCCCTGCCCACGTGGAAACCACACATAAATTTTCACCTTGTTGCGTTTCCCCTTGCTCGGGTGGCTCTCCCCATATTCCTCAGCACTTTCCAGCAGGGTGGTAGTGCCTGGTCCTGTCCCATGGGGTGGGAGGAGGCTCCATGCTGCAGCAGGAGGGCACAGATTGTCCTGCCAGCTGAATTTCTTGCCTACAGGGCAATGGATCTTTCCTCTGGTTGCTAAATGGTTACAAAACTCATCCCAGCTTAGGCTGGGATGAAGAGTTTAAGGATTTGCCAGCAATGTGATGGACACTTTACTTAAAGTCTTTGCTTGTAACAGAGAGAGACATGGAAAAGCCATTGAAAGGGAAAAGATGGAAACTTTTCCTTTCACAAGGAAAATCCCACTGAAGCCGATAGGAATGCAACAGGCAAGGGATGCAAGAAGAACACCATCCAAAATCTCCCCTGCAGGAGGAGGGACTGTTCCCTCTGGTGAAAGCCCAGAAGCTGAACATCCATATTTCCCCAAGGAAGCTACCGCCAGAGAGCAGGTAATGTCCTGCAGAGAAAAGGGTGGAAAGGCCGGAGGACCTGGGGTGCCAGGGAGGGAGCAGGGCACAAAGGAGGGGAAGGATCAAACCCACGAGTGAGGACAGATGGGGACAACAGGACACAAACTGGGAGGATTACCAATGGAAGAATACACCTTGGAGGTAATACTATTAGGAATTCCCTCGGGAGAGGAGCTTTATGCCTGACTAAGAGGAGTCTTTCCTTTCTTCAGGGAGGAGTCTCCAAGGCAGGGACCTGAGTGGTCAGGCAGCAATTTCCAGTCAGCAGCTTGATCAAACGGAGTCCCCTGCTCACCTTCCCCTCACCAACACCAGGGTCCAGTTCAACCAGGGAACGTGCAGTCAAAAAGAACCACGTGGTAAAAAGTCCCGCCTGTGCCTCTTGCATGAGAGAAGCTGGTTACCAAATTAAAGGAAGAAATGGGGAAAAAAACCCCACCTCAATCCTGCAAAATATATTGCTCCGTATTTAAAGTTTGGAAAAGGCCCTTTTAGTTTTTCAGCTGCTTATAGTCATCTGCTGCCTGGCAACTGGGGCTGCAAAGCCATGCACTAAAATTAACGAGGTGCTTGTGGATTGAGGAAAGGCACTCAAGGACCAGGGAGATAAAGGCAGCAGCCCCAGGATTGTGTTTCAGCCCAGAAATCTGAAGGAGAATGGAAAAAAACCCCAACAAACTCAACTCAGGAGAGTCAAGTGCAGTCACGGGTGGGAGCCGCCGGGGTTTGTTTACAGCGAGAGATGATCTCTCTATTAATTCTGCTTAGGAGAGGATCCTCTCTGTGCTGGCTTGCAAAAACCAGAACGTGATCTGTTCGCAAAGCTACACCAGCAAAGCTGAATAAACATAAACCAGCAAGGCCAGACCTGGGGCCCGACCTCCAGAGATGTTTGCTCCCTGTCTGCTGCAGGAAACCTGGGTTGAGCCGAGGGATCTCTTGCTGTCATTGCACTTTACTGGAAGAATGTAGAGAACTCAGAATAACGAGGATATGGAAGGAAGATTATAATTAAAAAGCTATCATCAAAGCCTGAGGTATAAAATAGCAGTGTAATCAGTGTCACAAATGATAGAAATATGGTGTGAGTTTGTTAAAATTGCCATTGCTGGGCAGGACTGGCAAACTGGGTTTGGTCTTTAGGGGCTGCTCCGGTTCCTGGTCCCTGTGCCCACCTCAATACTGGCGTGAGCATCACTGGCTTCAGGCTGTCCCAGTGCTGTCCGAAATCGGAGGTTCCTCCCTGATTTACACAGCCCTAAAAGCACATTTCAGCTTGCACAGATATCCTGGAGCTGGCTCAGACCAGCCCAGCACTGCCCTGGCAGAGGAGAGGTGGGGGCAGTGGATGCAGCAGCCCGGCTGCAGAAAACAGCCAAGAGCAAATTTGAGGAGCGCTGCGGGCACTTCCCTGACTCCGGGGTAGCCATACTCTCAAGGACATCATTACTGGAATAAAACCACAACACAAACTAAGCCAGGACATGACTTTACAGGGAGTTGCACCATGGCACAGCTGGCCACAAGGCAGGGGAGGATTTGCTGCCCAGGAAGAGGCATGCTGCAGTGGCAGAGCGGGAGCATGCTCCCGCATGGGAAAGCAGGCTGAGCCAAGGAGCAGAGGGGTCAGCCTCCCTCGAGGGCCAGGGGCTGCTGAAGGAGCTGCTGCATTTAAAAGCTGAATCCTTTTCTCTGCACAGCGGGTGCACCAGGCGTGCATCTCCTGCGCTGGTGACCTTCAAAGATCAATTTGCCAGATTGAACAAAGGTTGGGTTTCGAAGCTGTCACCGGGAGCAGACAAGGAACTTTGTACCTCTTCTCACTCAGGCACGGGAACATTTTTGCTATTTGAGAGAACTGGGCAAGGGAACATTTTGCTCTTCTAGAGAACCCAGCAGTGATTGTCCCTTTGGCTGAATGGTGGGGGGCATTTACAGACAGAAACAGCTACAACAATAACAATTAAAAAAGAAAAGCACCAGCACGGAGACAGACGATATTAAAAAAAATGTTTCTTCTTGCTATGTCCTGGTATGACTCCATTAATTTAACTCCAAACTTCAAAAATAGTAATGATAATAGAAACAGTTCTGTTCGTAGGATGGCAGGATATTATAATACACATGCAACAAATCTTAAATAATATTTATTCACCCCAGAATGCTTATAAAAATCAGAGATAGTGTGTAGAAGCACAGCCCATACAAGCAGACCCCAGTGAGGAGTTTTAGGTTATCTTTACCTCCCCAACCAACCCCCCAGGCAGGATGTAAGGGTCTCCTCCCCTTATGGGTGTTCTTCAATAGTTGGGAAGTTTTTTCAGGGAGAGGGTGGGCATCACAGGTCCCCCACTCTGAGGGGGACTAGGTGACATGCACACCCACTCCAAGCTGGACAGCTGGATTGGCAGTAGGATGGAACAAAAGGCTGAGCTCAAGCCTACGTGCCCCTCAAAGCCTCCAGAAACCCAGGATGTCTCATAGAAGCTCCCATTGCGAGGAAGCAGATGGCAGAGACCAGAAATCATGTACTTTAAAATATGCAGAGCATTGCAGGGCTGGAAACTGGAAGAGCTCCATGAATGCATACCATGAAAAAAGATAATCGTGTCACTAATCTCTTACCAGCCTGTGTAAGTTTTCAGGAGGGGCCTTTAATGTGGATGACAAACACGGTGAAAACTGTTTCAAAGAGACTGTCATAGCAGCAATCCCATCCGCAGTGCCTGACTCACCCCTCAATTCCCACTCCTGCATTAATGCTAACAATGCTTTTCATTTAAGCCCTTCATTTAGAGGGTTTGCTGTATTAAATTGCACCACGGCTACAGAAATGAAAAAATAAGGGGAAAAAAATAAAAAGAAGACCTAATATTTTACCCCATTTTTTTCCCATACCACTTCTGTCAAGTTATTGCTGTCCACCTCAGAAATCAGATTCCAGGATCTGGAGGCCCTGAAACTTGAGAAGAAAGCAAAGGCACGAGCATGAGGACATTACCTCTGTCTGGAAACCCTCTACCAGGATGGCCACCAGCAGATTGAAGAGAACGTAATTCCCAAACGTCATGAGAGCGATGAAGTAGAGAGCAGCCCAGGATGAGGTGGAGGCCATGCCATTGTAAAGGACCTTGTTCCAGTCTTCCTGGGTCAAAATCTGCAGAGGAAGGGTATCAGGACTATAGAGATGCTGGAGGATAGCATGCTGGGTATCCACGCTCTGGATAGGCCAGACAAGCTTTTAGGGTATCCACTGTAGCTGTAACCACAAGAGGATAAATCCCTTCTGAGCCAGAGAAGAGGGAGGACCAGAGTGACTGTGATTCCCAACTACCAGCAAGGACCCTGTGCAAACTGCCCTGACTGTCCCCCACGTCCAGGGACAGCCATAAGGGAGGGTAACATCACACCAGTCAGACCTTTCCTTTGGTCAGCCAAAATGACTAAAAGTCCTCCACAGATCCCAGAGTTATAGGGCCCAGAGCTGCTAGAAAAAACACCCTGCACATATCAGCTATAAACCAGATTCCATTATTTGTCAAAATACCTCTGCAGATGGTCCTGATCTCCTCCTTTCCATCCTTTCCCTCTATATTTACTTTCACCCACCCAGTCCATCTTGTGTGCAAACACAAGAGCCTCCTGCCTCGGCAGCCCCTCCTCACCAGGATTCTGATTTGGTCTGGAAAACAGTCTGAAAGCCCCCATAAACCTGCACTTGTGGTTTTGGGTCATCTCCTTTCCATGGCATGGAGCTTCACTAAGCTCTGTCAGACGTGTTGGAAAACAACCCCGGTCTTTGCAGTCCCAAAATGCCCATCAACTGTGGCATTTGCCATTTTGTACCTGGAAAACGGTGACGATGGCCCAGAGCAAGGAGTCAAAGTTCTTCCTGTCAGGCAGAGTGTCACCATCCCGCTCCGAAGCAAACTTACAGCCAAAGAGGTGCATCCCCAGGATGCTGCAAATGACAGGAAGCAGGGGCTCAACAGTGGGACCGCCACACAAATCAGTAATCACACAGCAGGGTGACTGTCTCCTGATTTCACCTGGGTAATTCCTTTTTGTGTTTTTTTTAAAAAAGATGGATCCTTTGTTCGCTGAAAAACATGCCTTGAGATCACGCAAACCAGTTGTGAATTTAGGTCAAATCTGTCAAGGAGTTTCAACCAAAAAGTATGTCTGCTCCTTATTTTTCTTCTGCTTCATTTTTTGTAAGTCAAAACATTGTCTTTCAACATTTTCTAAACAAAATGTTTTGACTTTCTGTTTTGCAATGACACATTTTCAGCAAAATACGCTTCAATTGAATTAGGAAGACAAAAAGGGTTTCTGTGAAATGCCTGAATAAGACATATCAGGGGACTCGAAACAGCTTTTTCAATTTTGACAGGAGAACAGAATACCTTTCATTATGGATAGATACTAAAGGAATAATCTGCTTTTCCCTGCTCTCTGCTAGTAACCTGAATAATCAAATTATTTACAGCTCTACTGAGCACCATGGCTGCAAATGGCAGTTTTGGAGTCTCACTGGAAGAAGGGACATTATCCCCTGGAAGGGACTGGCCCTCTTCAGCCTTCCCAGTGCCTGCCTTGCTCAAACACCACAGTTGGCTGTAGAAGGAGAAAGGCTCCTCTCAAAATCTAGACCAAAATCTAAAAATACAGGGCTACGCCAACCCTGTTTCTAACATTTCTACTTGTCTGAAGACGAGGCCATGAAAAAGCACAAGCACCACCACGTCTGACATTTTTTTAGGAACATCATCCTCTCCTTGGCAATATTTTTAGCGCCAGGCTTTCTGATAGTTGGTAAGTAACAGGATTGCTGTCTTGGGGTGATGTCAAGGAATCATCCAGCCTGAAAGATTTTTCTTTGCAAAGACAAACGTCTCATTGGGCCAACTGAGAGAATTTAGAGAGAGGAACTGAGGAACAGCCAGCAATGCTGTTCCTGGGACCATTCAGCTCAGCCGTGTCCTGGTATGGACTCTCTCATCTCCTCATCCCACCACAGGATCCCACCTAAAAACTCAGAGCAACCTCAGGACAGGGAACTGGAAATGCTCACCTAAAGATGAAGATGAAGAGCATCAGCAACATACAGAAGGTGGCCACGTTGTCCATGGTCTTCATGAGGACGACAAGCTGGCGTTGCAGGGCTGGCATGAAGCGGACCAGCTTCAACACCCGCATGAGACGAAAGGTGCGCAGGACCGAGAGCCCCCCGCCCTGCTGGCCCACGATCTCCCACACGCTGAGGACAAAAAAGGTCAATGCAAGGTGACAGGACAAAGCCTAACGCAAAGGCCCGGAGGAGAGAAATTGAAGGGAGGGTGAAAGGCAGAGAAAAGAGAGATGGAAAGTGGGCAGAGATGCGCTGCCAATGCCTGCGGTGATCTGGACTCTGTCCAGGCTTGCAAAGAGCAGAGCCCCACTTGAGTGTCAAAAATACGCCTGGAAATCAGTGACTGCAGCTGCAGGGGCAATTACAGCTTTTGCATGTGCCAAAAAACCAGAGACACTTAATCAGGCATTGGTTGTGCCATTTGGATCCCAGACTGTCCCAGGACATTGGGACTGATAGCTTTCTGCTTGGGCCTCTCTCTAAAATGACCATAAAATAATCCCAAGATATGTATTAGCAATCATGTCTAAGTGCATTAATTACAGAGAGAAGTGTAAAGTGTCACAGGAAGGTATTTATGCCAACTCTCCATTACTTTCTGTTTAATTAAACAGCCAAATGGGGAGAAACACACATAAAGAAAGCTCAAGGTTTGTACCTAATCACCACAATGATCCCATCAAAGATGTTGTATGGATTCTTAATGTAGCCAAAAGGACCATAAACAAGGACTTTCAGCAGCATCTCCAGGGCAAAGAGACTTGTGAAGACGATGTTGCTGATCTCCAGGGCATTGGTAAGTTCCTCTGGCTGGGGAAAGAGGAGAAGGAAATGGAGAAAACAGCAGCACAGCTCCGTATCCAAAAATCACACGTGGAAACACAACAAACCCCAATACGGCAAGCGTGAGAATACTGATGCTAATGATGTGGTGAGAAAATGGCAATAGCTCACTCAAAGCCCAGGAGATGGAAGGAAAATGCTATCAGCGTGTTTAAGGTTTAGAAGTCCATTGTAAATTCAGCAGGTAAATCCGGACATGGACTTCACGTTAATCAGAGCTTTAGTACCACCTCAGGAGGTTTAGGCAGAAGTGGCATGTACTGAGGCTTAATGCTTTGACATCCCCCACACTGATTCTCCTTATGCAGAAGGGAAAGTCAGGCCATTTTCTCACATAAATATCCCTTTAGGGCCTGTCTTTTTATTTAGTAGCTCATCAAAAGATTTGAGCTAAGATTTTTCAAAAGCAGCGATCTGAGGTGATATAACCAGAATGGCTCAAAAAAAAAATCTCATCCCTCAAAAAAAAAATCTCATTATCAGGAGGCCCCAAATCTGCAACAGAGAAAGGACCCGATCCTGGCATTCCAGACAAGCAATCTGAAAACAGAGGTATGAAAAAACCCCAAAAACTTAACAAACACCCTCCTGGTAGTCTTAGACCTAAATTAATACCTTTTATGTTTTTTTTAGCGCATTGCACAGAGGGTTCCCAACAATGCCTGCAGATGCCCAGTGCTGCGCTTTTCCCGACAGGTGGGCGGGCATTATCGAAAAACATATGGCAGAAGACAAAACCCGGTGCTGTAGTCTGTGTAGGATCAGTGGCAAAGACAGAATCCACACACCAGATCCCTTCTCCCCGTTTAACCCCAACGCGCGGCCGCGGCTGCGCGCTTCTGCCGAAAGGCTCCACTAAAAACAGGAGCTGACATCGCGCTGGCAGACGGCCGCGGGGTCACAGCAGCAGCGCCGAGGTGGCGCGGGGCAGGGGCTGGCACAGCTCACCGAACTCCTCACACACAGCGGCTGCCAGGCTCCCTGGGGCGGTTTGGCTCTGGCTGGTCTAAATCCCCACTTGTAACCACCCATTGTGGAGGGCTGGGGGCCCTTGGTGCTTCCTTGGAGGAAAGATGCCTGAAGCCAAAAGGACTCTCTCCAGAGATAAGCAACTTACTTCAGGTGAGGGTGACCAAGTGAACCACCCCCAGCGTGCCTTGCTTCCTTATGGTAATACCTTGTACCCAGTTGGCTAAATGGTTTCTACCCCACCCCCTGCCTTTCCCTTAAAAAGGCCCTGAGTCTGCCCCAAAATTAGGGAGTCTTTGTCCCCAGCCTCCCCTTCACGGGGACTGCTGGACAATAAAAGCTCCCTGCGGAACTGCCATACAGAGCTCCTGTCTCCCTGTCCCCGAGTTCGCCTCGGGTGATTCCACAAAGAGCTGAATCACGAGAGCTGGAATCACTTGTAGCTGAGAAATCGCTACGTTTGCTGAGATCACTCGCTGTCCAGGGAGGCTCGCCATCGCCCCTGGAAGAGCTGTTCTTTGTGGAACGCTCTCTCTAGGAAGGTGGTGCCATACTGGTGCTGACCAGCATCAGACCCCCATGACAACCCATGTGGCTTTAGATGCCTGGACCATAACCATGGTGGGTTACGGCCAGATGTGCACGTTCACGGCAGCCACGCTATGAGCAGAAGACAATGTGCAACACATGCAGGTGACTGCACCTTCCACTTACATGAAACACATTCATGACTGGCCAAAAACTTCCTGTGACAGACCAGGAGCTGCCACACCACAGCACAGGCTGTAGGGTTTGACTTGAGGTGACCCAACCACGAGAGCAGAGACCTCAGGGGCAGGGTCAACACTTGGTCATTTGTGCTTCAGAGCCCCAAAAAACTAGGGTGACCGAAGGGTTCATAGATACATGCTGGCAGAAAACCCACATAAATCCATGCAGGCATTTGAATCTTTGTTTCCAAGGGTTAAAATACCCAGGCCCAGCCTTTGCAGCTCAAGTTCCTCCAACCCAGATTGAGGGTAGATGGGGACCCAAATTGGTGTGGTGTTATCTGAGCACAGTAGTGAAACCCTGAGGACTTGCACAGATATTGGCAGAAGCTTGTGATGACACGGGATAGCAAAGGGAAAAACAGCAGCATTTAAAAGAAAACGTAATAAAAAAGAAAAAAAAAAAGAGGGTGTTGAACACAACTTACACCTCAAATAGCCTTGCTGAAAAACAGATCCCTGGGCTAGAGCTTGCCAAACACACCATGCACACAGCCCAAATCACCTGCTCACCGATCTACAGCTAAAATACAAACGCTGCAGCTCCTGGTATTAAATTCAGCTGTGGTTTAATGCCGTAATACCTATGGGAGCACTCAGACACAGGGTAATAAATAGGCCAAGAACTTACATGTCAAGTTGCACCTCAGGACAATTTGCAATAGCTGCAATTCTACGTTACTCACAAAAAAAGTGCCAACTCATTCACGAGTGTCCCAGCGCCGAGGCAGGCTGTGCTGTTATCAGTACTGCAGTGATACGGCTGGAAAGGAGACCTGCTCCTGGAAGCTTTCCTTCTCCTCCATCAGCACCACTAACCTGGACTCTGGAGGCTGATTTCCACCCTCTGCTCCCCCTCTGCAGTGGTGCTGTCAAATCTAACTGGCCCTGCAGGCACAACCCGGTTAAAGCCCTCGCCCAACATCTCCCGCAGCCACAACATCCCTTCCTCGTGGGGGCTGACATGGAAAACCCAACAGCCCCGGAAGGGATGGCATGTTAATAGCATGGATTAATGAAACTTTGGGCTTCATGGGCGCTTTCTGGTCAGAGATGTTGTTGGAATGTGCAAATCCAGATGGGAGGTGCTGGCAGGGCGTAGCTGGGTGATGTGGGGAGGCAGAGGGGGAGCAGCACTTACACTGCAACTCTCCCAGGACCCCCAGCACACACTGGAGGGGCTGTGATCCCTCTGGCCCATGAAATTTCCCTCTCAGACCACCCAACTCAGGAGATATCCAACACCCAAACAGCCCTGGCACTGGCTTGTGAATGCTATGGGACACAGCAGTAACAAATCCCTCTGCCTCCCCCCAAAAAAGCTGCCTGTCCCCCCACTCCTTCTCCACACACTCTTTTTCACTTCTCTTGCATGAAACAAGTTTTATTAGCTGAGACGCTGGGCAGACATAATAAAAATGAAGAGTGGGAACTCCTGAACCAGAGGTGAGAATTAATATCCAAAAATCTAAGATTAATGGCCAAACTGGGTTGGAAGAGAAAGGGAAAACTTCCCTTTCATCCATCCAGGAGAAGAGAAGAGTCTCCAGAGCAGCCTGGAGCTCTGCTGGGGTGGGCAAGCTGAGCATCTACTGGAAGCACACCCCACTCTGACCTGGCTGAAATCAGCTGAGTTATTTTCCTTTGGGAAACTACACATCCCTAAACAGCTGAGATGGGGTAATGCAAATTACTTGGGGCATTTCACAGCCATCTGTGGAGCAGGGCAGCCCCCCAAGACTCTCAGTCCCACTCAGGGGTCCCCAGGGCAGCTCATGAGTCCCCTGAAGCAACTCAACATCCCTTTCAAGGGACACAGAGCTGCAGCTGGTCCGTGGGGCACCCCTGCCATGAGCACCATGGGGATTTATTTGTACCAAGAGAGGGGGGCTGTTACCATGATCCTGCCCCAGGGAATCCCAGCCAGGCAGTGGGGATTCAGACCCTTCTGAGAATGCCAGCTATGGGATTTTCATTCAGCCACAGATGTATACAGATAATAAGATTATTTATAAGATACTTCTACTCTAGAGAAATCACAAATATGTCTGAGACCTCTTTCCTGAGACATCATTACAGTACAGCAGGAATGTGATTTTCTCTCCCATGGGAATTGAAATTACCATCCCATCCCAAGCAGGAATTCAGAGTTTCAGACTTGGCAAGCGAAAACATTGCACAAAATCTTGCAGGTTCTACCCTCTGTTTCAGTCCCCATTCCTTTATCCCTTTGCTCTGTACTGTAAATCAACCAAAATTGAAAAACATAAATAAAAGTCAGCTTGGAGAAGAACACGGAACTTTTTGTTCCCCAACTGTCCAAATGGGCATTTCAAACACCTCAAACAACATATTCCAATAAAGTTGGGGGGTTTTTTGAGGCTAGTTCACTGACATTGCTCCTCTCCCACGAACAGCTTCAAATGTGAAAAACTGCCATTTTCTGACAATAACTGTCTAATCAAAACACTATCGACCAGCTCTAGACATGATGTACCTGAGAGAGTCACTGACTCCTGGCACACAACCAGCTCCATGTATCCTCGCTGGGCTGGGAGGAAAAGAGCTGGAAAATCACTCAGATTTTCTCTCTGAGGGCCACAGCACAGCAGCTGGGGGAAGTAACATCCTTCCTTTGACTAAATGATATATTGTGGGGGAAAAAAAAAACCCTCCAGGACCACCCTAAAAAAAGGACATTTTTCAGGAAGCAGAACTTGAGGTGCAGAGCCTGGGGTTTCTATGCAGCACAAAGCCTCTGCCCACCACCCCCATTACAGCACAGCTGCCACAGCCTCAGCTTCTCCATTAAAAGAAGAGTCTGCTAATTCTCTCATCAGTAGCAGCAGTGCCTAATTAAAAGGAAAGCATCCTATGATTAAACGAGCAACACCCAGAAAGAGCAAGATCCAGGCATAATTCAGCTGTGGTACAAAACACCAGCTCTGCCAATGAGCCCTCAGTAAATACTGAATTTTGTTTCCAGGACATCTCGCCTTGCTGGACACACAGACGTGTTGTCCTGGATAAATCATTCCCTGTTAGCCTTCTGTTTGTGTAGTGTCGATTTGTTGATGTACCAAACAGCACATTGACAAGTTGTGGCAGCACATGCAATCGGAGCAGACAGGGCAGAGTCGCTCAGAAAACACCGCGCGGCATCGGGGGCGGCGGGAGGATGCGAGCCCTGGGCACCCACCCAGACCCGACCCTGCCTGCCAGGGGGCAAATGTGGCAGCCAGGAGGGCATGGTGTCTGCACCCTGCCTAGGGGATCAGGCAGGGCCAGCTGGCACCAAGCAGGGCACTGCCAAGGGGCACAGGAGGAGGCAAGGGAAGGTGTCCCCAGCGTGCCTCAAGAGGTATCTCAAAGCTGGACCTTGCCCTTTTTTGGCATTCAGAAATAGGCTGTAATGCATTTCTTTTTTTTTTTTTTTCCCTATTTTTAAAGCTGAGTAGAAGTTCATGAGCAGGATTTCTGATGGCAGAAGGGACATGCTCCATTTCTATGTGGGCACATGCCACTTCTCCCTGCACACAGGGCTCCAAGGTGTCTGCTGAGCAAGTGAGGCTGCGGGCACTGAGTAGGGAAGAAGGTGAGGACAGGAGCTGGGGCCATGAAAACTGCAAGCCCTGGGGCCTGTGTTCCCCAATTTCTGAAAAACAAGCCCTGCTGCTGGATGAAGTGCAACCAAGTGCCCTGGCAGACGGTGCCCAGAGCTTACAAGGCTTCCAACTCCTGCCTTCCTCCAGCTGAGACCCATTTAGGGCACAGGCTTCTCATCATCATCATCATCATCATCATCATCAGACCTGCACCCAGTGCCATGGGCATGACTGGCACAGATCCCACACCCCCCTTGCCCAGACTACGAGCTCCAGAATGCAGCCAAGCCTGGTCTCGCCCAGCCCCTGCTCCTGGGATACCAACACAAAGGAGCAGAAGCACCCCAGTGTCTTTCCTCTCTATCTTGCTAACAATAAAACAGAAAAACCCACTCTGTCTCGCCACAGCACAGAGGGAGGGATGGGACAACCAGCCAGAAGGCAGATCCCTCCTGATCCCAAGAGATATCTTTGGGATATCGCTCTGCTTCTGTGAGCAGATCCAGAAGACCGTGAAAACTTCTAACCCATTCAAACTGCTGCAAGAATAAAACCTTTCTGAAATCATTACCATGGCAACTAGGAAAAATAACACAGAAAGAAAATAGCGACCTCAGCTATTTCGCAGGAAACACCAACAACGTTTTACTGACTCATCACTTGCAGATTCCTAATATCTATACATAAGAAAAAAAAAATCAAATGGGTCACACAAAGATAGGATTTTCAACCTGACACTGCTCTGTTAAGATCCTCTCCACCCTCCACGTGGGTGCAGACACACAGCAGGTCCACCTCGAAACAGGAGCCAGACCACAAGTCCTGGGGCAAAATACAAGAAATTCTAACGAACAGAAGCAGCTCTTAATTAACAAAATGAGGTGCCCTTTCTTTGCCCTCTCCCATGCTCAGTTCCCCATCACTGATAGCTCATGGCTGTGTCCTCATTCAACCCACAAGCCTTCTCCATGCACTGCCCTCATCACATCCACGTTAATCCCCCTGTACCAGTGCACCCACCGAGCCATGACCATCCAAAATACTGCTTTGGTTCCCTTCAGTAAATACAGCTCCTGTTGGCTCCAGAGCTGCTTGCGACTTTATAAATAGAAACTCAATCCACGCATATTTTCAGCAGTGACATTCATTGTCTTTGGGGCTCCTTAAAAGGTATCAGGCTTTAACTATAGTCCTGCATCCAGCACTGCAAACCTGAGCCATGCTTAATCGGGGTCTGATAGGCTTCCTCTACTCGTCCTTTGCCAAATTGCTTAAAGAAAACAATTCCGAAAGTAGCAGGATTGCAGCAGGTTTTGCTCTGCTCCTCCTGGGGCTGGAGACGTGGAAAAGGGCAGCGTGCTCGCTGCTCAGTGGGCTGGAGGAGGACTGCTGGGATGTTCGGGATTTACAGGCATTTATTATAAGGAAATGACTTTGACAGACAAGTGAACAAGTCCGGTTACATCCCTTCACTGCATGGGAAAGAAGGATTTTCTTACGGGCTGAATAGAGGCTGAATATTTCATGCCATGGCAAGTAATGCTGTAAGAAAGGGAGGAAAGCAGCTTTCATTTCGGAGAAATCAGAGCTGTCTGCACAGGAGGGATTCCCCTTCCACCACCTCTGCTAATCCCCTTGTCTTCCACCCAGCCTTCCCCATTCCAATCAACAAATGTCCCTTCCCACCCCACATCTGCAGAGGGAAGGAACTGAGTCCTGTGGACATGGAACCTCCTGGTGCAAGACCTTCCTCTCCAGCACATCTTTGTTGAGGAACCACAGCAAACAACTGAATTCTCTGGCCCCTGTTGCCCATACAGGGCTGTGTCCCCAGGCACCTCCTGTCTACCTTGAGAGTGGGGTGCAAATGAAGGGATGAGCCCCAAACTAGATGGAGAATTTCATCAACCCACCCTGAAGGGACCTGCCATGAACCATCGCTGCCCAGACCCATAAACAGACCACACCCTCCTTCACCAAGTCCTGCAGCTGGGTTCTCTTTATCACTCTCAGGAGGCACAGATACTCTTGCCTGAACTCCTTATCTCTCTCTGCCTGAGATTTCTGGATGAATATTATCCCAGAAAATGCAAGAAAAACATGAACTGGCTCATCCCTCTGCCCAGGTTTCGAAGGAGCTTAAGCTGAACAAAAGCTGCATTTCCACTTGGTCATACCTTGTAAGTACTTGAGATTTAAAGCCCTCTATTTATGGTTAATCTAAACCAAGTTTGAAACTTATCTCCCCATTAGTACTTGAGAAGAGACCGGGGGGAGGGAGGGAATAAAAAGAGGGAAAGAAAAACGCTGTCACTGTAGGGCTCCTGCACAATTCTGCTGAACCTGGGTTTCTGGTGCTGGTAACACTATCTCTAATGCTGACAGACGTCCATGGGGGAAAAGCCGGTCGTTTCCTAACATCAGCAAAAAACCAGTGATAACAAAGAGCTGAAATCCAGCAGAGATGAGGGAAAAAGCACTCGGCTCCTGCCCCCGCTCCCGCTGGGGCCTGAGCAGGATGGGAATGGGCTCTGTGAGGACATGAGTGGCAGCGGGGCAGAGTTGTGGGTGCCGACAGCATTGGGACAAACCTCTACCAGGGGAAAAATATGAACTGATCCCTGGGAAAACACCAACAACCAGAAGTGCTTACAGATGAAAGCATTTGCTGGTGCAAGCTGAGGGTGCTCCAGATGCTCTAGCTGAATTTCCTGGCTCCCACCCAAGGGGAGCAACCACAATAATCAAAGAAGGAACAGAGAGAAGTGCCTGGCTATCTGCAGAGAGCAGCGATTTTTCATCCACGCAGGGATGAAGCGAGTTTTGAAAGCGCACATCATTTTCCCATTTCACCAAGCCGGAGTCTCTTCTCAACGCTGCCTGAGCAGAGATAACACGAGGGTACGGATGGCAACTGAAACAACAGCTGTAATGATAGGATCTAAGACAGCCTGAGTATTTCCAGCCTCTGAACTAAATTAACAGGAAAGGATTGACACTTACGGTTCCCCAACCAGGGAGCTGAAGAAAACTTTAGTAGGTGTCAATGAATCTATATAGGCTCATCCTTAAAGCATGCAGAGAACTGATTCATCTGATTTTAAAAAATGCCCTTTCCAGTTGCAGGAAATCTCATTTAATTTTCAAATAATTCCGTCTCTAGAACCAAGATAAAGTCTGCTTTGTAGGCACAGCCCATTTTTTAATGACTAAGAGGACCGTGGCATCCCTGTATTTTTCACCCCTGGAAGAGCTTCACGAGTGAGTCAATTAAAACATGGGAGTTCCTACGAGACCTCATAAACCCTTCAAATCCCCAAGAAGCAGAAGAACTCCCAAGGTCCATAAAAAGAATTACCCTCAATAACAAATAGAGAGCTGGTTTTGAAGTCAGTGATCCTAGAGATTAACAGCTCCGATGACTTCCATTAGCATTGACTCCTCCAGTCTCCAACAACAAGCTATTAATAAGAGCAATTTCTGCATAAGCAGGAGCTAGTTGAATACAGCACGTGCGAACCTACAGGGCACCTAATTTTCCTGCCATGGGAGTGCCCCTTGCAGCTGGAGTGCCGAGGAATTAAGCTGACGGTAGCTCCAAGCCTACGTTGGGCAAAGCCACCAAGGCACCGAGGGAGGGAAAAGCCTCGCTGAGCTGCCAAGGCTTTGATTGCTTGGCTAAGAGCAGCTGGCACAGGGCTGGAGAGATGTGTAATGGAGTTAAATAGGGATGTGGGATGTGCGCCCGAGTGGAAGTGGAGATACCTCTAGGAAGAGAAGACAGTGCATGAACGTGAGGCCTTGTGAGCTCCTGGGAAGAGCCCAGGGCAGATGGAGGATTTCCAAGGAAAGGCTGTCTCATTGATTCAGGGATGCACACACCTGTGTAAGTGCCCTTCTGAAACAAAGCCTAACGAATCAGACTCCTATGGGGAAGCATCAAATCGGAAATTTCACCACAAAGCTGGGCTGTACCATTCAGTTGGAGTGAGACAGCCGGGGTGCAGGGTTAAGGGGTACAGCAGCAGTTTGCATCAGTGTGTGATGCAGAGAGCCCCTGGGGCAGCACCAGCTGCTGCCTGGACACGGGACAGGTCTTTGAGTCCCTGCACTCGCAGGAAACCACTCAGAAGATGTGCAAAAGATACCAAAAATATTTTACAAAACAAAAGGATTCCCTTCCTTCCCGACCTGGAGACCTGACACAAATCCATGCGCATCAAAGAAGCCAAAATATGAGTGTCCTGGACTGACCTGGCATGGAGTCACAGAGGCTGGAAGGGACACGGTGCTGTCCACGGCTGCCCTATGCAGCCACACAAGGGTGAGCGGCAACCGATCCCCAGATCTCCCACAGCCTCCTCAGGAGGTGAACGAGCACTGGGCAAGATCTTGTTTTAGCACACAGGGATGGTCAAAGGAGCAGCCTCCACACACCTGACAAATCTGCAGCTGCCATCCACCAGCAGCAAAATGTTCAACCGGGCTTGAAACTGGTGGGGATTGGGATGCTCTTGACCACCAAGTCCTGGGAGCAAAGTACTTCTCATCCCAAAGAAACCCTTATCTTTTGAGGCAGTGCTCATACAGGGATCCAGACCTGCTACTCTCCAGTCTGCCCAGAACTTTGGACGTGCAAGCACCCCGAGACCTGCACCAACCTGCCACATCCCCACTGCCCAGTTCCCTGACACCATCTCTCCATGGAACAATCCAGTTTTCCTCTCACGTGGAGAAATCAATCAGTGGGTGTCATGACAGCTAATAATTTTCAGTTACCTTCTTCCCTGCACATTGAATTCAGGCAGAAGCAGAAGTACATAAATACCATTTGGGTGACTATTATTAATGCTTGAACCAGCAGCCTAATGGTTGCTCCACACTGGCAGGATTTCTAACCCTTCACCTCCCCTCTCCATCATCCTGGGTACCTAAAAGTTTCATGTTCTCTGATGCTGATTAAGACAACCCTCATGTTCTCGAGCCTTGACTGTTTACATAAATAGACACTTTAATGCATTTTGCCAGCAAGGTTTCCTTTGACTCCTTGGCACAGATGGTTGATATTTCTGTGCTGCAGCAGCTATTAGATCGTAATGTTACCAGTGACAACTCTACATCATCTGTACCCTGCTCTCTCCCCTGCAGCAGGATGCACCAGGAATTCAGCTTGAGATACTGCCATGGTCTTAGGCTGCTCCTGTCTCCTGCAGGAGGAGTTTGCCCACCTTGGCTTTGGGCACTGTGGCTTTGTGGAACCCTACAACACCCTGCTGTAGCTGGGGGTCCTCTACTGGCTGTACTCGTGCTGGGGGGATGTCAGGCATCGCCTCATCCCACTTCCTTAAAGAACTGCCTCCCATGGATAATGAGCTTTTCTCCTGGGGTGCTGTCCCAGAGAGTCATTCACTCTTGTCACCTCTCCAATTTGCTCTTAAAAATTAACTAAAGGTTCCCCACAGGTCTGAACAGATTTTTTCTTCTTTCTTTCAGAGACACCAGGGTTTTGGATCACTCTAGATCCAAGTCCACACAAGATCCAGGCAGGGATTTGAACCCACTGCAGCTTTGGGGAGGCCAGTGAAGGACTCTCCAGTCTCTTTCTTGTTATGTTAACAATGGCAAAACACCGCAGAGACGGCGGCTGAAATTCAAGTGCTATTTAAACAAATGAATATGTAGGGTATAGTTCATACAATGCGAGTTCAGACAAGGAAACTCAGAATAGCCAGGAAGCTCAATATGAACCAGATTTTAAAAACAAAAACAAAACCCCAAAGCCCTTCCTCAAGGAAGCCCTTGCCGAATTCTTTCCCCTGCTGAGGAGTCCAACATCACGCCTCGTACTAAAGCCTTTGCTTTTCACTCCAAGAAAGGACTTGGAGGAAAAAAAGGAAAATAAAAGCAGCACATTATGGAACAGAGCCTGGCTTACAGCCAGGGCTGGGGGGGAAGCAGCACAGAAACCCTCTGGTTTAGCAGCACATTTTACTCCTGCTCTATGGCAGAACAATCTTTTGCAAAGCCCCAGCTGTTTGAACCCGCAGTGCTGCAGAGGCTCAGCTTCCCTAAGGCGAATCAGTCAATTGGTTCAACAGTGTATTTAAAATCCCCCCGAGTCTACCTTTAAATCACCTTTATATTCCTCTATCCAAAGCTAATAGTTTCTACCTGCATTTTGCTTCATCTCTGTAGAAAAACAAGCTATTTAGCAGCCACATTAATAATCCGTGGCAATCTGGTTGTCATTTCCCTGACGGAAAATTTCACACTGCTGCCCAGCAGCCGCGATGTGGCGAGTGCTGCGAGCACCTCACACTGCTCTGCCTCCCTCCCACTGCGCCTAGAGTCAGGAGAAGAGCAGGAGTTGGATCTGGATGGGCAGGGTGGGGAGGAAACACAGAATTACACCCGGTCAGGTGTACCTACAGCTCAGGCATGTGCAGGAACCACGTGGAAACAACCTGGTGTTGAGTGAGAAAGTCAGTCAGCTCATGTCAGAAGGAGCTAGGAGGAAACCCAGCTCTTGAAGCCCCAGGCATGTGATGGTAAAATGTGCGTTGACAATTTACTGTGGAAGGTGGCCTGTGGAAAAGAGCTTTGGGTGGAAGAGGAGCTTCATCCAGCAGCCCTGGCCGTGGGTGCTCAGTCTGGCCAGGTTGACTGATGAGTGAGTGCAAATAAACAGCAGGAGGTGGGGGCCAGTGTTTTCAACACGCTCCCAATTGCCACTCATTTTTATGTGCCTTCAGAGAACCACTGTCATCTTAAATACCCCAACCTGACCTACTCTGGTTGCTGAGTCTGTTAAGCAAGGGACTGAAAAACTGTTTCGGGTCCCTCTAGGCTGCCTGTCCCAAGGTGAGATGTCAAACCTCCAGAAGAGCAAACTTTTCTCCCTGGCTATTATGAGGATCTCAGCTCACCAGCTCCTCTCTTGAAGACCAGGATGCTCTGGTACCAGAGCTGCTGAATCCCACCAGCATTGCTGGGGACAGATGGGTGGACAGAAACCTCTTCCTTCTCGAGTAACCTCCAGCCCGTCCCTCCTCTCAGACAGGAGCAGCCCCTCTGCCAAGGGGCTGCTAAACAACACAAGGTTTTGACATGACACCTTAAAATAGGCCCTTAAAATATTTACCCTAATATAGCCCACGGTGCCCAGGGCAGCATGCAGAAAGCCCAAGAGGTAAATATTGTCTAAATAAGCAGAGAGCTTAATATAGAAAGTCATGGAGTCAAGTACTCTTCAAGCGCCCTCATGTCTTTACAAACATCAGTCAGTAAAGATAAATTTGACATGGTTGATCACTCACACTTTTAGGTAAGGCTCTTCTAAAAGAAAAAAATCACGTTTCAGTGTTTATAATCTCTGCAGGAAGGCCCAGTCCAGCATTTTGCCCCTCTAATTCCTGTTCTCATAACTCTCAGATTATGAAATTGCCAACTCTAAGCCTTCCGAGGTTACAAAGAAACACCTCTCTGTTCTCTGACGCCACTTTGAGCAGATGAACTAATAAAAACAAGCTCTGCTATTCCCTCCAAATGCCTGAGAGAAAGGAATCTGGAACAGTAGTGGCTTCAAAATACCGTTAAAGAAAGCAACCACCCACCGCGTCTGGAGTCCCCCCACGCTTATCAGCTCCCTTCACCCTTGTTACCCAAAAACCACACAAAAATCTGCTTCTTGTCATCCAGATGTTTGCTGGGACTCACCACTGGCCAGGGCAGAAACCAGAAACCCCCTGCCCTACTTCTCCCAAGGCAAAGAATTAAGGAATTGTGTTGCACTTAGGGTGTTTGATGATGGGAGCTTGCTCAGCCACCCATCCCCAGTGGGGCGGTCCCCCCAGGTGGGAGCCCACACCAGCATCTCCCAAAGATGCTCCTGGTAAAGGGTAACGAGCTTTGACAATCTGCCCCTTGGGCAGTCACAGCAAAGACACCGAGGATCTGTTTTCACCCTTCAGCTAAGGGAGGAATAAAAGTGTTTATTGGTTTCTGTGAACCACTTCCTCCCAGCTCCTTCGGAGATGATCTTCCCGAGATTATTAAATAAAGGTGGAATCACTCAAGCAGAGCTCCCACCAAGGGCAGCAAATGAAGGTGAAACCGGCAGGACTTTGGAGCACGCCGCTGTTTAATGTGTACTGAAAACAACACTTAGCCAGCCAGACTGCATCAGGGCGTCAGGGGGAAGGTGCTGGCTGGAAGGGACACATTGAGCACAGCCACGTCTCCCTGGCACTCGGTCACTGAGGCATTAATGCCACAGGATGACAGGGGGACTGGGAGTCGATCCGCAGCCACCACCGCTTCCACCGGGAGCTGGGGGAGAAACACCTCTGCGTGCAACCGTGAGCAACTCAGCAAACATGCCAGGAAGGGAGAAAAGTGGAGTCACGACTTGAGATGCAACGAGCTCCCAGCCAAGGCTGGCGCTGGCACAGGGGTGGCTGTGTCTTTCTGGGTGTACGGAGCTCTGGCATCCCGGGAGAAGCAACATGCTGGGAGCCCTCGAGAATGGGAGGGTTCTATAACAAGGTTTTGCAGCATCTCTGCACCCCCACTAATAAACCCTTCACCCCAAAGGACGCATGCACCTGCAGCCCCAAGACACACTGTGCTTGAGGCAGGATCGAGGGCACCACGCCAGGCAGGCCCCAGCAGCAGCCACAAAACCCACGTGAGGCCAGAGCATGCAAAGCCTCTTTGAAAGCAGAGTTCTTGTCATCCTCATGGAAATGTTTCAAGAGGAACGTGGCAACTCCTTTTCTTAATGACTATATATAGGGAAAGCTCTGCTAGGTGACAAGTGGTGAGAGGCTGGAGGAGAGGCAGCCTCTTGCCTGCAAGGACTCAGATAATCGAGCGGAGGAATAGCCAGTGATGAGTCTATTTTGGACTCATCATGCTGCTGCTGGAGCGTTCACCAAGGAGGCAAAGCCATTTGTTACCTCCTCTCCAGGGAGTGCAAATTCAATAGAGTTCCCTGCCTGCAGCTGCACCGACCCCAGAGCCCACAGAGCCCACAGCTGCCGGCAGCACCTCAAGCACTGCCAGGCTCCCACTGACCTGGTGGCAAAGGGCTGCTTCCTCTCCTTGGTCCCCTCACCACAGACCCAGGGGACGCTGGTCTCAGCATGGTGCTGACCATCCCTGGCAGGGCTGGGATGCAGGAGCTCACACAGCCAGGTACCAATCAAGGTGATTGCTGCAAACTGGAAGCAGGCTCAGAGGAAAAAGCCTGCCTTGTTCCATCCTGGGACCCTTCCCAGAGCATTCCAATGCCTCTCACCCCAAACCATCCCGCCAGCAGCTGGATTCGGACCCATAACCCCACCCACAACCCCTCTGCACCAGGAGCTGCCAGGACAGCACTCACCTGCTCGTGGTACTCGATCCCCATGCTGAGCGTGTTAATGAGAATGGCCACCATGATCCCACGGCCAAAATATTTGCTGTCCACGATCTTCCGGAAGGTCTCACACACCACGTGCCAGAAGGCCAGCACCCGGCTGGCTCTCCTGGCCCGGGCTCTGCCCCGCTGTGGGTCCCGCTGGTCACTGTAGTGGGCATCCTGTGTGAACTCGTAGACCCCCTCGCTGTCCGAGTCAGCCGTCTCGTTGTCCGACAGCTCGGCCTCGCCCGCCAGCGCTGTGAGGCAGTAAGGGCAGCTCTCGGGGCTGCAGGAGCCACCATCCAGCTTGGTGCAGGGGCTGGAGATCTTGCAAGAGCTTTGGCAGGGACCTGAAATGTCAGCAGGACAGGAAAAGGACAGCTCGTCAGCTGGGACAGGGAAAGGACAGCTCGTCAGCTGGGACAGGGGGCTGCAGGAAACAACCCCCAGTCCCTGTTAGCACCAAGGCTTTGCCGCTGACGTGACAGGCATTTCCTTACTGGAAAAGGGCTCCTGCTGGGTTAAAACCCGGGCTCTTCTCTCTTTTTATGAAACTCTCTTTGTTGCCCCCAGACAGACACCACCCCAGCCGTGGACCCGGAGCACACCTCATTACATCTCCAGCCACTACAGGAAGGAGGAAGCAATCGGTTCCCCCGGTCCTGGCAGGCTCCCAGCTGTAATTATTGGGAGCACTGTTAGCAGCCTTCTTTCCTGCTCCCTCTGCTGATGCTCCAAAACCACCAGCTTCCCTCTCCACGTGTTGCCCTCAATGGCAGCTGCCAGGTGTCTCGTGGGTGAAATACCAGCAGGATACTCTCCAAAATTCCCACCAGCTGGCTGCAAGGAGAGAGGCAATGTGTGCGCCTGACTCCTGCCTGGCAGCACCCAGCAGTGAGAATGCAAACCCTGTGCTAAACCAACTCAGAGCCCAGTTCTGTGTGTTTGATCTCTGGGCAGCACTGGGCTGGGGGCAGTATTTGGTCTCTTCCCTGCACAGCTCCTGGCTGGAAAGGTCAATGCCACTGCAGTGGGGTGGAAAAGGCACTGACTGCCGGGGAAAGCTTGGCCGAAACACTTCTTGGAGGCTGAGAGCGTTTGGACTAGACTGGCCTGAACTCCCAAATCTCAGGATGTGGAGGGGGAAAGAGCATCTTGCAGTGAAGATTTGAAACCCCTGATCCAAGAAAGATGCATTCAGTGTCTGACTCTTACAGGCTTCCTGAGCAAATCACAGATTTTTAATACTCAGCATCTGTGATTGCCCTTGAGCACTCACACAAAGCAGACACTCAATCTGCCTGAGCCTTGTGTCCCATGGGAGCAGAGCTACAGTGCTCAGGGGTGTGATAGGTCTCATATCTGGAAGGTGTCCATCTGCCATCTCTAGGTGATTTTGGGAGTACAGGATTTAGGAAGTGTTCCCTGTAAATGGTTTAGGGGTGGGGGGAAATCACGGAATTTTGTCCTAACATTTAATCTAAACCCACCCTCTGCAAGGTTTAAAGCCATTCCCCCCTTCCTATCACTACATGTCCTTGTCAAAGTCCCTCTCCAGCTCTCTTGTACTTGTCTAATCTACAAGATGGGGATTGCAAAGAAAATGGATTCACTGAAAATCCTCATATCCCTTGGATTATTGCAGGTATGAAGTCTGGGAGGTTGAAACCTCTCTCCTAAATTTGGCCATAAGAGGCATTAGGTAGGTCGGAAGATTCCTGTTCATCTCACCTGGAAAGCCATCGCCTTTCTCTGTAACATGGACTGAAAAGAACCCTGCAAAATTCAGAGAGAGAAAACAATTAAGACAAAAATTGTATGTTTGGAAAGCAGCCCCAGATGTAGATCCAGCCCCAGCTCACCCGTGCTCTGTGTCTCCAGCAGCTTGTGCATGGTGCTGTACGGCCCGGGCGGGATGTTGAGGCTCGTCAAGGTGCTGCTCCCAGCACCCACCGCCGCCTCCCCCAGGTTCTTCTCTTTCAGCATCTCATGGGAGGTGCTGGAGTGCACTGTGGGGTACACCTTGCTGCCCACGATGTTTTTGGGGATCCCCTCTGGGCTCGGCAAGCCGAGGCTCGGCTGTGTCAGGGACGACCGGCAGCGCACCGGCTCAAAGTGACAGTCGGCATGGTAGATACTGTGCACGGACTCGGTGTTGCTGGGAGAGGCACTGGGAGCCCCCAGGGAGTTGGGTGCCGAGGGAGGGAGCATCAGCCGGTTGGTCCCGTTGTGCAGCGAGCTGGTCTCCACGTCGCTGATCTCCGGGCTGGCGCGGGGCGCCCGCAGGTTGCCGTTGCCCAGGTGGTAGTGGTGGTGGTGGTGGTGATGGTGGTGGATGAGGTGGTGCACGGAGGATCTCTTCCTGCTCCGGCGCTTCCTGGCGTGCCGCTCGGCCCCCGCCTTGCTCGTGGGGCTGCTGAGGAAGCCCATCCTCACGCCTGCCGCCCTGTAGGCCTTCACCAGCTGCTTGCTGCCTTTCCGGGCTATGTAAACCAGGTACTTGAGGAGCTCGTCGTAGCAGCTGCCCGGCTCTGAGAAGCTGGCGAGGGTGCTGGCGTTGGACAGGTAGCGCACGCGCTGCTCCTTCATCAGCTGGCTCTCGCGCTGCTTCGTCTCGGAGAATTGTGTCGCTATCACCACCAGGCACAGGTTGATCATGAAGAAGGAGCCCACCTAAGGGGACAGGGGACATCAGCCGCTTCGGTGTGGCCATGGCACCCCACAGATCTGCAGGGCACAAAGAGTGGGGGGCAAACCCCAGCCAACCCCACCCCCTGTGTCACCCAGTGGGGACCACTGGCCGGGCTGACTCACCCCCCCCGCAAGCTCCCACCCCGGGGACTCCCACGCCAGCCCTTCGTGGAGGACGTCAGAGATCAAAGACGAGAGAAGATTATTTTGACAAAAACTCTTGCTCTTTTAGGATGGTGTTTTTCTCTCTCCACAGACAGCAGTTGTAATTATCACAATTAGTGGCATTACGATGAATGCACTGAGCCTTCCTGATAGGAACGTTTTTTTCTGCCAGTGTGTGGGCAGCTTGCGAGCAGATCCCTTTCCCCTGCTAACGGAATTTGCGGGTGATTGTTACGCAAGGGCATCAGCAGCCTGTACCCACAGCTTGGAGATTTTCTTTCCAACCAGGGTTTCATGAGGTTCTGCCTTCTGCAGAGCCCAGCCTGGATCACAGGGAATTACTGACGTGCTAACGGGCTATCACACACTGCTAACGTTACTCGCACGGCATCTGGAAAAGTACTGCTTGCTCTTCCTCTTCATCATCTCGGGGAGGCTGAGAGCAAGGGTTTGTTTCTCTCTTGGGGAAGCTAATAGAAGAAAACAGCATCACGGACTAAACAACCATCTATGTTCTCATCAGGGTTTGAGTCCTGGTTTGACAAGGAGCAGAAATCTCCACAATGACCTAACTGACAATGTGCAGCTATTTTTCTGGACTTAGATCACTTATGTAGCAAGAAAAGGACTCATCTCACTTAGCTACATCTGAGTGAGGCACCTAATGATCCTTTAGAGTCAAGAGAGAAATAGGCGCATCAAGTCTGCAATGCATCTAATTTATTTTGGATGTCTACCTTCAGAGGAGATGAATCACCCCGTTAAAGCACCTATTTTTCTCCCTTGACGATAAAGGGAGTCTAGACAACGAGCTCAGCCAGTCACTGTAGACAATTCTGGTTGCATAGATGAAGCCCATCATGAAGCCCACCCCACAGGAACTCTTTGTTGGCTCCTTTGTGGGTGGTCTCGGATGATGCTGTGAAGTGTGGGTGGGCTGTGGGCAGTAATCTCTTCCCTCCTTTCTTAATGTGCTCTCTGAAGTTTGGGACTGTTTTCCCAAAACATCAGACCCAGCAGATGGGTTCTTCAATGTGGGGGGAATTTTTGGGCGGCCTCTTCCCTTTCTGGCACTCAAAAACCAACCAGGTGAAATTTGCCTACTTTAAAACTTAAATTCAAGGTGGCAAGCAAGAGAGAGAAGCTTGGAGCACAAGGAGAGAAGTAGCAGAAGCAGCAGCAACAATACAAGTGTATCTACCACCGCTTCAGCACATCTTCCTTTCCTTCCTCATGTTTGCAGCAAAATGCAGCTGCAGCACAATTCCATAGGGAAGCTGCGTTTCTCCCAGCGGGCTGGTTGCTACTTCAGCTTTTACATTCACTGCATCCTCTGCCCTGTTCCTCTGGGTGACTCCACTCTGCTCTCTCCAAAGGCCAGGAGGACCCCCCTGCTCCCCTAAGGCCACTCACAATGATCAGGAGGATGAAGTAGATGAAGTTGTAGAAGGAGTGTGCATCCATGACAAAGTACATGATGTCCACCCAGCCTTCCAGTGTGATGACCTGGTGGAGACAGGAAGGGAAAACAAACTCCTCAAGGCTCAGTTACAACAAAGTGCACAGGCAATGTTTCTTCTGGCAGGGTCATGTCTGACACCCCATAGTCGGTCTTGGTACGGTACAAGATGCTGAGGAGCCAAATCCTGCTCCTCCCAATGCCAACAGCCACATTACCAGCTGCCCAGGCTGAATCCAGCCCCTTTCCAGCTGGACTTAAGGGCCAGTAGTGCATTTTGCAGAGAGAAGAGCAGTCCCTAGGCTCCGCCCCACACCAGCAGCATCTGACTGCACACCCACAGGGTTTTGTCCATGCATGTGAGGTGGAGACGTTCTCAAAACAGGCATCATATTGTATCCCTAACACTTTGAGCACCTGTGCACTACTATGTAAGTGCTCACTAGTGCAAAACAGCCCCCAGGAGTGCAATTACACAGCCCCTGGGAACATGCTGGGGGCAGGACCTGCTGTTTGCCCACCTCGTGGCGGCTGGCGGACAGGGCTCACCTGAAATATCGCGATCCAGGCATAGCCAATGTTATCGAAGTTGATGGCTCCCTTGAAGGGGTTGTGCTCCCCAGCAGAGCAGTTGGTGTAGTACTGGTTCCAGTTCACACAAGACGTGTTGGTGGTGTCGTTATAGGAATAATAATCCAGGGTGCACTCCAGACCCTCTTCCCTCCGCGTTGGGATACTCCGGCAGTAGCGCATCCCGTTCTCCCGGGGCTGGGAGCAGATGAAGGGGTTTTCGTCCTCGTTCTCTGTCTGGTAGTACCGCTCCAAATCCACCGTGTAGGGGCTGAAAGAGTCCAGACAGGGCTGGGGTTTGCCCACCGATATCTGTAACAGCACAGCTTTTCTGGATCTTAAAGCTGTTTTTTAAAGAAGGAATCCCCCTGGACTTACTGCAGCCCCACAGGGTGAGCTGATGTCCCTAACTGGGTTTTGAGAAACTGAGGCAGTGCACTCGGCCCCTTGGCAATCCTTCTGATGGCATTATTACAAGTTATTCCATCTGGAAGCATTCTGGCTTTGATTTTAGGAGACTAAGAGAAGGATTCAGCATGACAGGGCTCCTCTGAAATGTCTTTGCTGCAGTAAGATGGAAATCAGTTAGTTTAAGCTCCTGTATCTCCTGTCCTTCTGGAGATGCTGAGAATTGTCTTGGGAGACTCTATGTACAAGGACCTCCCAAGATTCCTAAAAACCAGAGACGGGGCCTTCATATGCATTTCACCATGTCAGTTCAGCCCACAGATAAGCTCTAAATTCCCTCTGAGGGTGGCCTTACCACAGCAAACCAGGCAAAAATACTCTTCAGTGAGATGAAACAACCCATGGCCAGCCAGAAACTGGCTCCTTGCTCTGCACACACTATCTCCTTAATGCTGCCAGGACTCCCACTAAAGCTTGCAAAGATATTTTTAAGCCTAGTTCAGCCCGGTTAATTCCTGCAGAATTGCCTGTAATACCCTTCAAAGCCTATCTAAACCCCTGGAATTCTGGCTCAATTAAACAGCACCCAAACCTGTGGCTCTATTGGATTTACTCGGTGGCGAAGCTGTCCCCCTGCTCTGCTGACATTTACTTAACAGGGACGTGTCCTGGTAATGACACTTCCAGCCACCCTTCGAGGGCATGACCTACAAGAGGGGTGGGAGTTGATTAGGAGGTGGGTGGGAGAGGCTGGAAGGTGCCTCATGCCAGCCTGGCCCCAGCAGCAGCAGCAACATGCTCCTGCTGCGTGCAGGCAAGAGGCTTTGGGCTTGTAGGATTCCTCCATCCAGGTGTGAATCCAGCCAGATCCACCCTGGGGAGTCAGCAACCCACTGAAAGGTGATGGGGGTTGCAGAACTTGGCAGAGCCATCAAGGGTTTGCAGTCACCTGCCTTTCTCCAAGCATTTTGAAGGGATGGAGGTGGTCGAAAAAAGCAGGTAGGCAGAACAGGCATGGAAACCCTGAAAGAGGCTGTCAGCTATCAGGTACTTCAACCACTGTCCAAACAGTGCTACATTAGGCCAGAAAACTGATCACAACAGTCTTTTTGGCCTTAAAACTCAGGGATCTGTGAAAATTAACACTTGGGGATGGAGACTGTCTCTTGCTCTGAGGCTGAAAAGTATCTAGCATCAAAAATGCACGGTAGCTCCATCAGCTTTTCCTGGGGTTTAGGTGGGACTACAAAAGTCGTGGCAATAAACACCACCAGCTGCTGAAGGGGATTCAGACCTGAGCGTCTCCACACAGAAAAGGTCACACATTAATGATATGCTGAATTTAGAAAGCCTGAACTCCCATTCTCAGAGGGTTTTTTTGGAGGCTTTTATCAATCAGAAAGGTTCCCAAGTGCCAGCTGAGGGTTAAGGACAGCCTGCAAATGCAAATGGCAAGTTGTCACAGCTCGCTCTGCTCCTGCTGTGTGTGCCCAAGCAGGAGTGATGGTGGCCTTTAGGAGCAGGGAGCATTTACAGAAGAGAAGGGCTTTTTTACAGAGGAGATCCTGGAGGGACAGCCTCCCTCGAGCTGGGGAGACCCTGGTGCTGCCCACACAGACTCACATGCTGAAGTTCTCAGGGAGGAAGCAGCGGTTCCTGAGCAAACCTGCCCACAGCTGGACTCCCACAATGCCAAAGATGAAGAAGACAAAGAAGCAGAGGAGGAGGACGTTCCCCAGCATGGGCAGCGTGTCCAAAAGCAGCGTCACCAGGATGCGCATACCTGAGGCAAAGAGGAAAAGCTCACGTTGAATCTTCCTGTTCCAGCTCTGTCCTCTTGACCTTTTCCTTTCCACTGATACTTTCCCTACTATATTTCCTTCTATTCTTTTCCTTCTATCCTCATCACCCACATGTGGCTTGTGAACACTCACAGCTTCCCATCCCCTTTGGCTTCCCCCCAAAGCCCCTGGAACACCCCCCTTCATTCATGCCTTGCTACTGGACACCAGACCTACCTTCCCTGCTCAAGTCCTCTTCTCCAAAGTTTTCTAGCAATTATGTTTCCTTTCTTCCCTCAGATTAAATTCTGACATTCTCTTTTGCTCAATCGTATTTCTTTCTCCACTCAGTATATTTCAAAATTCCCTTCCTTCCATATTTCCCATCATCTACCCTAAATGCCCTCTCTTCCTTAAAATACAGGGCTCTCTCTGGCAGTTAATTCTCACAAGTTCAGGAACAGCCAGTTCTGTAACAAAGACAAATTGATGGTGACTTCAACTTGACATTTACACACAAAAAATTGATTTAATCTGACATCTGTGTAATATTCTGCTCATCTCTCACTCTCCTTCTTTCCCCATGTTCTACATTCTCTCACTCGCTTATATTGACTTTTATCTAAAGAAAGCGTTACTGTTGCACCCTTTGCTTTGATATTCAGGAAGACTTTTTTCTCTTGTCCTGATGCTGTCACCTCCTCTCTCAGGGTTTTTCTTCTACTCCGTTACTGGGGAATAACCACCTTGCGTCAACTCCTAATTAACTAAAATTACTTTCTGTGGTTATTGCATTGATCATCATACAAAGCTCATTTTTTATTTTTCCCACCTTGCATTTCTATCCCACTGTAACTACGTTGCAGAGAAGACAAGACAAATTACCCGGGATTTCAAAACACATTAAGTGAATTACATCCCCAGTTAGACAGCAGTGGATAAATTCAGCTATCCACCAGTTCAGCAGTGGGGATAAAAAAAAAAACCATTGCAAACAGGATTCTGAAGCTTCTGTAATGATTGAAACATCAGCAGCAAAGCCAGATTAAGTTCAAGAGTCAGGAGCAGGAAAATAAATAGATCCCAGGCACTTCCAGCATCAGCAGAGAGAACTGAAGCTGATTAGTTCTCATCAAGGCATTGGGCCAGTTCAGATAGGGGCGTGCAGACTCGCATTTAATTTGGCTAAAACAGTACTGGATTTGATGACCAGGATTGTAGGACCAGGAAAAGGATGCTTCTGGTGCAGTTGTACTTACACTTACCATACCTGATCCGTGCAGTGTCCGAGAGGGACGGTGCTCGCTGTCTCTCACGGAGCACTGGGATTGCCCAGCACGGGGCACTGGGTGGGTTTGTGATGGCCGGTGCCATCTGGGGCTGGGCTGCCATGCAGCAGCAGGCAGTGCCACCCACTGCTGCTTCAGGCAGGGCTGAGACCCTTGTCCATGACCTGAGAAAGCAGGACTGAAGAGCCACTGCCCATCCCACCCAGTCTGCTTTGGAGATGTTGGGGGTTTGGGCTGTATGGACCAGCTCTGGGGTCCTCAGCACTTCCCAGGGGACTATCTCCATGCACAACATGACTTCCTCACCCCAATTTCTGCAGGGGAGGATGGAGTATCTCAGGGAGGGTGGGAGCAGCATGGCTCAGACCCCTCTGCCTGTACTGCCTGGCAAAGGCTGTTGGCTCAGTCAATCCCTATCACCTGCAGCCCTTTATCAGCCTCCTCAGGCCCTCTTCAGACAAGAAAGGAAGGTGTCTGAAGACAGTCCTGGATACCTTATTGACTCATCTCTGATGCCACAGGTGTCAAAAGGAACCCAGACAGCGGTGGTAGGACCCAGCACTGCCAGGCTTGGGCAAACATTTGAGCTGTGATGTAAGATCAAAGCATCAGGTACTGCCCTTTCATCTTTGGGGCATGGATCCAGAGAACTGGCCCCAACGGGGAGGAATTAGGATCTGACTTACTGGGGACCCTGTTGATGGCCCTGAGTGGCCGCAGGACTCGGACGGTGCGGACGGCTGAGAAGCTGACGTTCTGCAGGTCCAGGGAATACTCCAGCATCCTGAGAAAGACACAAAACCACCGAGGAGTGTCACGGATCCGGTGGAGAAATGTTAGATTATCAAACATTATAAAGCAAACATTAAATGCCAACCACTCACAGAGGGACTTGTTACTGCATCTCTCCCATCAGGAAAGTTTGCCAGAGGAATTAATTAAGGGTTGTTTGCGTATCAGGATAAAGTCAATGAGGAGGAATGTGATGCACCAGCTCACACAGCCCCAGATCTCTCTCTCTCTCTCTCTCTCTCTCTCATCTGCTTTGGGCCTCTTTTTGCACAGGGCCAGGCAGAAGCTTCTGAAAATCCCTGCACGCTCCGGAGGGGAAATTTCCAGGCACAGCCCTGTTTTTACAATTTTACAGATACTGTAATGAATTTGAGTTTGCTGTGCTGAGCACCACCACAGTCCTGAAAGGAAGAACACCTCCTGGTGCAGACCCCTCTGTGGGCCACGGAAGATGAGCAGCACAGGACACTGAGCTCTGCTGCCTCTGCCCAGCACAGACCCTTGGCAGGTAGGAACAAAACTGGTGACACTTGCAGATTAAAAATGGGGCAAACGTGGACCAAGGAACCTCCCAGTGCTCCCACTGTCTGGCAGGGTCATCTCCCAGCTCAGGACATGGAGGAGCAACATCCACAGGACTTAGGATGCACCTGGATAGCTGCAAGTCCCTGTGGTGCCCCAGCACCCCTCACTCTTCTCATGGCACCTTTGCTCAAGCACAACAGAGTCATCAGTCACCACACCTCCTCACACAGGACTTTGCTCTCTGGCCATGGGAAGATCCAAGAGCTCTGCCCAGAATATTCTTGAAGAGGCAGAGCCAGGCAAAGGCAAGGGACACAACCACGAGGCTCCCCACACAGCCAGGCTCCCACTGCCACAGGCAGCCACAGGATATTATTAATCTCTTCCGAAAATTATCAAGTTCCATCTCCAAACAAGCTGGGTGGTTCCCTCCCTCCAACTCTGATGGCTAGAAGCCTAACTTCCAGCCTGAATTTATTCAGGACAAGCTCATATACATTTGTTCTTATGGCAGCACTGTCGTTTAAGTAGCTTCTCTAGCTGTTATTTGTCCCTGATGTTTACTCACCCATGTATTTACAGAGGACAAATCACATCTCCTCTCAGCCTTGATTTTGCAAAGTCAAACAAATCAAGTTCTTCCAGCCCTATCTCACAGACAGGCTCTCTGCTTCTCAGTCACAACCTTCCTCCACACTTGCCCTGGTCTGAATTAATCTCACCTGATTAGGCATCAAGTTTCTGGAGGAAGTTTTGGTCGCTCTTTGCACAAAGGCAGCAGTGTTGTCCCTTCCCTCCCTGCTGGAAATCCCGCAGGATCCATCAGTGCTGTGCTGGGTTTGCCACGGCTGCAGCACTCCGGAGGCTTCTGCTCTTACTGTGATCAGCCAAACCCACTCTTCTCCCTCCTGTCCTCCAGCAGGTGAGGGGCACCCAGGGTGGAGAAGACTCCCCTTCCAGCCCCCAAATAAACAACTCCATGTTCAATGCAGTGAGGCTTTACCTGATAGGCTCTAATGAGAACGATCATGATGATCAAACCATATCTAAGATCAAAACAACCTCAACATATTCCTCTCTGTTTAGCTGATCCCCACAGCGATGGGACAGTCCCGGGAGATGGAGGTTGGACAGGCACATATGGGTACTACGAATTTGTTCTCAGCCTCTGACCAGAAAGGAAGGCAGTGTGTTCACAAAACCCCACCTGACCTGGGGGTAGAAAACCAGCCCCTTCCTCAGTGCACAGGACTCCCTGCACTGGGCAAGCTTTGGCTAAGGTGAGGAGAGGGGCAGTGGTTTCCCTGGCTTTCACGGCTGTCAAGTTTCACTCGCTGTTCAAAAAGATTTCTGTATGGTTGGCAATATTCAGGTAAAAAGCCCATACCAAACGTACAGCTTTTCTTTCATCTATTATTAAAACAGAGGCTGCCAGCAAAATTCAGAGCAGCACACGGTTACTTGCACCAAGACAAATCATTTTCTGATTAGTGACAGCTCCAGACGCACTTCCAGAGATGTGAGTGCTTGTAAGCTGCAAAGGACGTGCTGTAAAATGCATTTTGATTTAATTCATTAAAGGACAATTATAATGCCAAATTTAAAGGAACAAGCCAAACAACAACCCAGAGGCTTGAGCAAACACTTGAACACCAAGACCAAGAGCAAGAAGGTGGTCTCCTGCCTCTGCTGCTGGACACGGCTACCAGAACTGGTGTTACAGCACTGCCAAGCTCAGCCCCAGACACAGACTACAGGGTCCACACCTTGCTGGTAACCAACAGCTCAAATGCCTTGAGAGAACCCAGTATTGGAGAAAAAAATGTCAGTAGAGCTCAGTCACTAAAGAGCAAGTCCAGTGAGAACCCCACCAGTCCCCAGCTCTAAGGTCACTTCCCAAGACAAGGGGAAGCACGGGAAGAATCAATCCACATCCCTGGCAAGGGAAGATACCCAGGGAGAGCAAATGTCAGGATGTCACCAGCTGGTGAGGTGACAGGTACATTTACCAGCATATATAGCATTTATGCATTGGAAATCTGCAGTGTAAAAGGCTCCTGATGAAGCTTCAATTCAAATGTCATCTCTGCTCAGAGGGGAAGGCGCGATGCCTGTCAGCGCTGCCGCCACCGACCTGGTGCCCAGCCAAGTTAAAGGCTCAGAGAGAAACTCAGCATTAAATAGGATGGATTCACAGCTCGTCAGAGTGATCAGCAACCCCCGATCGCTGGAGTTATTCAGAAGGAAAGCGGAAATATTTAGGACTTTCTAAGAATAAAAGTGGAGCATCTGCAAAGCCAGACGTACAACGGGCTGGTGGTGGGATGCAGAGAGGGAGCTGATGCAAACCTTTGGCAAATGCTTCTCCAAGCAGGAAAACTCCCAGGGCTCAGCTGACAGGCAAAAGGGATGGCTCAGGATGGACCAGGCAGGTGAAATTCATTCCTATTCTGCCTGGAGACAGTGAGTTGGAGCATGCTGGGGTTTCTCTCATGTAAAACCCAAAGCACTGGGAAGGATTTCCTGAGTGCAATGCCAGGCAGCAAACCTGAGGCAAAGGACTTTCAAAAGTGATGCTCACAGGGCATCACAGGAGGGGTTCAAGGGGCTCTGCTTACCCAGCGAGCCTCTAACAGAGCACAGAAATTCCAGCAAAGCCTTTCCCACACCTAGCCAGCATCGCTTCTCAAGCACCCTGCTCTCAGCCCTGACTCCGCTCCCATCCCTGGGATCACTCCTGCTCAGGAAGTAGAAGATGTTGTGAAAACCCAGCAGAGTCACACAGAGAGCTTCTGCTGAGGGCGCTTTCCAAGGAAAGCTTGAACTCTCCCCTTTCACAGCTGGGTGCTGGGGATGCTGCACAGCCAGGGGATGCGACCAAGGTCACACGAGGAGCCGGTGGCAAAGCAGCAGTGGCTGCAGGCAGGGCCACCCCCGAGAGCTGCCCACCCTCTGCACACTCAGAGCCCTGCACTGCCGGGGAGAGATAGGCTGAGATTTATTCAGCGTTAAAAAGCTTCCAAAACTGGGCATATAGACACCCTTTATCTACAAAGCACAGCCATCAGTGGGTGATATTAAGCCATCGGTGCTGGAAAAGACAAGGAGAAATTATTTAGGCGGCGTTGTATCTTCAGAAAGCTGGAATGAAATTTCCCCCTGGCTCTCACCAGCTTGGCTGTGCTCTGCTTTCACTCAGGGGCTGCGTTTGGAGCCTTGCGAGTCTCACCGCATTCGTGGGTGTTGCTTAATTTTAAAAATACTCATTTCAATCAAGCTGAACAGAAGAAAAAGAATAGCACACAGAGAGCACGAACCCTGCAGCCTGCTGGATCCGGCTGCACCATGCGTCCCAGCCAGGACACTTGACTAATGAGGCTTTTGAAGCAGCAGCAAGTTCAGCTGAAGAACTGAAAGAAACTAAAGAATTACCTTTTTAAAAGTCCTGAAACTTTAAAAAAAAAACCCCAGGCTTTTCACAGGTGTATTTGAGTCAGCTCAGCTGCGAGGGAGACTGCTGAGGGCTTTCTTTTACCCAGCAGGTTTCTGTGAGTCAGGGATGCAGCTTGTTCGGGATGCTCTGCTCCAAAGGCTGTGGGAAGGCAGCACGGAGCACAGAGCATCCACAGCCGTGGATTTCATCAGTGCCCAGGTCTTGGCTACCCTTTATCCGCCCAAAAGTAACTTAAAACATTAAACTGCACAGCTCAGCCCCAGATATCGAATTCCTGGAGGTTTGTGATGACGAGTATTGGCTCGATGTTGTTCTGGCACTTCTGCTCAGAGCACAAAGCACCTAATTTGGGATTAGTCAGGACATGGTGGGGCCACGGAGAAAGCTCCCAGTTTCCAGGACACTCACATCCACCCTGGAAAGCCCAGGAAAGGGCCAGGCTCCCGGGAGCGGGTTTGGTGCAGCTGTCCCTGCAGCCCAGAGGGGCTGTGGCCGTGGCAGTGGCTGCACATTGGGTAATTGCGTGTGCAAATCAGCCTCTTACACGGGCAATTACCCCCCGGTGCCCGCTCGGGGTGCCCAGGCAGCACAGAGGGCACTGCTGCCACGTCCCCACGTGCTGCTCCTCAGGTCAGAGGGCTCGACAGAGGCAGAGGGGATGAAAAAACAACATTCATCCTGCCTCCCTGTTAGTTTTGTTTTTAAGGGATGGAGAGAGTAATGTATGGGGGAAGAACAGCCTTTGCAGTGGGAGGCTGCAGCAGGGGCTCCTGTAGGCAGTCCCACACCAGCTCTTTCTTCCCTGTGTCTGAACCAGGGAGCTGAAACAGCCCCTTGATCAGCTTTGTACAGATAAAATGCCCTTCAGAGGAGCCCTGCCTGCCTGTGGAGTGAAGGCCACATGCTGGAAGCTTCACCCAGAGCACCCAGCAGGAATCTTGCTCTGGCTGCTGCAGCCATGGGATCACAGCTCCCCACAGAGATCCGTCTGGCACCACAGCCCTCATTCCCATTTCTGAGCTAAAGAGCTTTTCAGACCCCATCCAGATTTAGATGGAGCAGGGATGGAGGGGGGGCTGCGGCATCCCTTTCTCTCCTGTCACCTGTGAACACAACAGGGCTCCTGCAGCCCATCTCATCCCTGAAATTCAGTGCTCAAAACCAGGAGGGAGAAAGACATCCTTAAAGGTTGTTTATGAAGGCTTCAGTGGAGCTCACTGTTTAATACAGCCTTCAACAGAGGGAGAAAAAATCATAACAAACATTAGAAATGTTCAGGAAGCAAAGAGAGAAAGAAGTGGTGTCTGTTCCTGAATAAAGCAGCCTGCCAACCACCTCCAGCCCCAGCTCCTCTTCAATCCTAAGCAAAATATTCCAGAAGTGTTTAACTTTCCTACAAAGTCTTTGAAGAGGCTCGTTACCATTACAATGAGCAAAGCACAAACAGGACTCCTCAGTCTTGGCCAAACAACTGACTGAGCCCGGAGCAACCACGGAGCCACACAGCTCAAACAGGGGATGATGCACAGCCCTGCTCGGTGGGGAGCAGAACGTGGGCACAGGAAGGAACCCTGTGAGCTCTTACAGCTCCAAATTATCCCCTGGTGTAAAGCTCTCTCATGGGAAAACAATAAACCATTAGGGATTTTTGTTGTTTTGGGGTTAGAATTATAGAATAGAACCATAAAATCTCCTGAGCTGGAAGGGAACCACAAAGATCAAAGCCTAGCTCCTGGCCCTGCACAGGACAACTCCAAAATCACACCATGGGGTTTTTTGATGAGGATGGCTTAAAGCCCATTTCAATCTACACGGTTCATGGAAGTCCTGATCGGAACAAAGCCAGAACAAGCTGGTGTCCTGCAAGCTGCTGGGACTGCAGCAACGTGTGGGGCTAGGGCTGGCTTCGGCTGAGCAGAAGGGAGATCTCAGTCTGTGGCTACCCTCTTCCCATGGACTGAGCAGAGAAGATGTCCCTGTGCCCTGCTGGGAAGACAGTGGATGCTGGGTCCTACAGTGAGACACCAAGTCAGGGCACATCTCCATCCCACAGCTCTGGCTCACCAGCCCAAGCCTCAGTCAGCATTAAGCAGAAACCACTTCTGCATATTTTGGGATGTAAACAAGCATCCATCCTCAATACATCTGTGTCTTATGCTGGGAGAGGTCAAAATTATATCAAATCATATTTAGAGGGCAAGAGCCCTGCTTGCAATGCCTGTTAACCTTGAGAGTGTTCTCTCACAAGTAAACTCCCCAAATCCCCTCCTCTAAAAATAATGCAACATAATTATGCCATTCATCACTTTTTTTGCCATCCCCTTTTTCCCCACACAGCTCTGTAACCTACAGCCAAAGCCGTGTTTGCCTAAGCAGACTTTTGATAATGCAGCACTATTCTCATCTCCGGCAAGTTTTACTGTAATTACAGAGATGTGTTGCAGACATTACACACTCTACAATTAGCACTAATTGCATTACATTGTCACAAAGAAGTCATTTACTCTCCATGAGTTCGTGAGATTGGTCTGGACAGTTTAACAGAGCTGAGAAGCACTTAATGGCATCCCACGGAAGTGGCCGGCAGGAGCAAGGACAGCATCCAAGAGGCTCTCCCAGCCCTCCAAGAGGCAGACTTGGGGCAAAAATGCACAAAAAGGCTTCTCCACAATGATAATCTCTGTCAGGTCTAGAAAGTTCTCAAAGAATGGGCAAGATGAAATGCTGTAAGTTTGGTTTTTTTGGGGGGGGAGGGGGCGGTGTGGGTTGAAGCCTGTTCTACACTGGTGGTGGCTGGGAAGGATTTCTATGGATGCTGTGCCCGTGGGAGTGTACAGCCCCAGTACGACATGCTTTCCCCTCCTGATGCCCCACAGACACAGTTTGCTGCTTCTCCTCTCCCCTCACATCACTTTCTGCAGCCCATGGGAAGGAAAGTGGCAGGGAAAGCAGGAGAGCAGGAGCTCGGGGTCCTGCTGGGTACTGGGGAGCTCAAGCTCTGCCGCTGCTTTCTTCCTCCCATGTCTTGCACATAAAAGGCAGAGAAAAAATGTGAAGGCAAAACCAGAGTTGCTCCATTGTGGTCTCCAGGACCACATGGAAACCTCAGTCTCCTCCCCTGGCGTTTCACTGGGGAACCTGGTTGAGGCCCTTATGTGAGACCTCCATAAAAACGTGACTCGCTTTATCTGGTACCTACAGCTGGGTTTTCAGGATTGTCCTGGCACACACTCTCCAGGGCCCCAGTTTGGTTCTGGCCTCTCTCCTGACACCTGCTCAGGTGCAGGATTCCTCCACACAGAGTTCAGCTCATCCCTTGCTCCTGTGCTCTGCTGTGAGCACCATGGGCTGGGTGCTCATTGGGGTAATTTGCCCCGTCTGGGAACCAAAGAGCTGCACTAAGGGCTACCTAAGGAACTTCCCTCTGTCTGGTTGGGATTTGACCCTGCAGCACTTTTATCCCTTATGCCTTACAGTGTTTTTTACCTATATCTTAGATCTACTAAGGGCTTGAGTCCCTTATTTTTTTCTCTGCTGCAGCAGTGGCCCATTCCTGCAGCCCCTCTGGCTTTCCCCGGTGCTCAGCAGGCCCTCCAGGATTGCAGCAATGCTCTGAGTAGGATGCATCACTCCAGGATGGATGGGCCAGGATTGGAGGAGAGCACAAGGGCACAAAAGGGAGCAGAGGGGAGGAGAGGATGTTTTGTATTTAAATCCAGTTCGATCCCTTGCCAGCCGAATTGGTTTTGACGGGATCCAGATGGGAACAGTTCATGCACATGAAGGAAAGAGCCATCACTTAGTGAGAGGCAAAGCTGACCTGGCAGAAGGCACGAGAGGGTCAGGCTGCAAAAAACCTCTGCAGCAAAAAAATGTCTCTGCATGTCAGGGATGGGGGAGAAGCTGCTGCAGGGGGGGATCTGTGCTATGATGTGGCTCTGCCCAGGAAGGAGATAAGCCTCACACACCCAAACACCTGGCCGGGCGCAGTAGGTGTGCAGAGATTTCTTTGCTTAAGCAAAGAGAAGTGATATTTTGGCACAGGAATAAGGATGGTCCCTGCTGGTGTCTCTCTAGAGGGAGGTCCCATCATGGTGGGGTCCCCACAGAAGCACATCAGGGATTAGTCTGGCTTCAAAGGCTTTGCAAGGTCAACAGGCAAAGGTAGGACCAGGCTGGGAGGGGAAGGTGGCAGCACCCCAGGACAGTGGAGCTGGGAACAGCCCAGCATCTCTGACCGTGCTTCCCCAGATGGGATGTCTGGCCTTGCTTGGGTTGGGCCCTTCATCACAATTAATTCCAGTATAAGACATAAACCAGGAGAAATAAAGGTGGCTTAGCAAGCTCCAGCCCTTGGATGTGCTGCTGGTGTCTACAACCCTCCCAGACCTGATTGGACCTGTGGTCCCCTCTTGTCCAATGTCCCATCACTGCTGTCCCTAACATTGTTCAGACATTTCAGAAGGAAACCTTGAGCCTTCTCCTAAACCGAGGAGCCAGAGGCTGGTGGGGCTGGAAAGCAAGAGGTTGTGGCAGAAGACAGGTTTATGGGGAAAATTACAGCTCCTGGGTCTGAAGCTCACTGCATCTTTTCACCTCTGCAGCAACGAATTTTTCAAGCTAAGGATGTACTGGGAGACCTGGCACCTCCGTTTTACTTCTTCCAGCTGCCTGGCAGAGGCATGGGCCATGTCCCTGTGAGGCCAGCAATGGACCATAAGCAAAACTCACCAAGGTGTTGCCCCTTCTCGGGCCACACCAAACCCATGCCAGGTCTGGGAGAGGCCTCTGCTTCTTTCCAAGAAAATCTAGAAAATTCAATCCCTAGCTGTATCAAAAGAGGAAAAAACCCACTGTTTCCCCAAAGGTCTTGGGGCTCTTGAGGCAGGGAGGGGAGGCGAGGGCCAGCAAGAGATTCGTGTGTCAAAGAAACTCAGCTCGCTGGCCAGTGGCCAAGGACTTTTCATGTGGATTTCCAGCCTCCGCCAGGAGACTCTCGGGTGCTGGAAGAGCCTTTAACTCAAACCAGGTGCCTCTGAAAGGAAAACACTCAGAAAGGCAAACTTGGTCGCTTTCCCTCAAGGAAAAAAAAAGGTATCTACATAATGAGGGCAATCGTGCGCGTTTCAGTGAACGATCCTTCCTGGCACAGCCCTCCGTGCTCCCACCCGCCCGCTCCAGCCATGGAAACTGAAACCTCTGGTGGGCTGGAGGGAGGAGAGCCAAGCCCAGCGCCCAGCGAGGAGCCCCAGGGCACGGGCTGGTCCAAATGCACCACAAACAGCTTTTGTCACCCTGCCCTGCTCTCTCCCTGAGCTGAGCATCAGCTCTCCCTCAAGCTACTGAGAGCACCGGAGGGGCAGCTGCAGCTCGGGAGTGATCCCTGCTGGGAAGCTGAGATGGACAACACCAACAGCACCGACACCCAGCCGGCCCCCAGCCTTCACTGCTGCAAACAAGCTGCTCCCCCAAATCCAGTGCTTGCCAAGCAGAGCCATCAATAACAACAGAGAGACTTGGGAAGAAGTCCCTGCCTCCCCAGACTTACCCTGCAATGACGATGAAGAAGTCCAGGCGGTTCCACGTGTCTCCCAGGTAGCATTTCTTCCCAAAAATCCCCAGCGCAATCATTTTGACAATCATTTCCACAGCAAAGAAGGCAAAGATGAAGTCATCAAAGCTCTGCAAAAGAAAGGAAGGGGAGAGGGATGCTCCTGCACCCTTGCACAAGGGAGGGAATCAGGAGACCTGAGTCCAGCAAGGTCTCCTCTTGCACCACTGAAAGCTAAATCCCTGGGACGGAGCTGTGCTGAGAGCAGCCCTCTGTCTTCCCCAGCCCAGATGGCCCAACAGCACCCACACTGCCAGGATAATGGGACAAGTATATTTTGGCCTCTGCTTTCACTGTCCACTAGATGGTTGGCCTCCCCAAGCACTCCAAGAAAGGCTTGGCTAGGCTGGGGCTGGCACAGCCCGGCCGGGGTTTTGCCTGCGGCACTGAGTGTTCTCATCCAAGCACCAACACCAGCATTGCCCAAGGGCTGACAGGACAGACAGCGCAGGCAGGACCTGCCATCCTGGGACACAAAGTCACCATGGCTGGACCCAGCTCAGTCCTTCCCTCTCCACATCAACCTGAGGCTGCCCTTGAGCTTCCAGCAGCGCCGGGGCCGTACCTGGAGGATCCTGCAGCGCGGCGAGTCGCAGGCGATGTCCTCGCAGGGGTGGAACATGCCCAGCGTCACGCAGTTGAGCAGGATCACCAGCATGCTGACCCTCTCAAACCACCTGCACACGCCCGTCAAGGAGGCAATGGACCCAAAGGTGTATCCACGAGAAGGCACCGCTGAACTGGGAAGGTTTTCATGGCCTTTAAGGCCAGGAGCAGACCAGCTTCCCCACGTTAGGCACTCTCTGGGCTTGCATGTTTAGATACCTGCACGTGTTCTCCCCATGCTGCCATCAGTGGCTACAGCTGATGTGAAAACCATTCTAAAATGGAAGTTGCATGGCAAGAGTGCTGAGTGCTTATGTGATGGATTAAAACATTAAATTAAATGAGCGATATCAACTTTTAGAAAAAAACTAAAAAACCCCACACCATTAATTTCCTCTCCTGGCGTTTTACAGAAAAGCACTTTAGCAACATTACAATTTCTATTAACCATGTCACAGCTTATCCCAGGGGCTTTTCCCTGAAGCCACTGCTTGAACTTTCATTCCCACTCCAAATTAAGACTGCCAAAACCATTAATGAACTGCCTAAAAGCCTTTAAGTGAGGGCCAGCAGAGCCCATTCCCAACCCTGCCTCCTGCCTCTCAGAGCAATTTTTAAAGGGTTGAGCTGCTGGGACAGATACTGGATGCACTTTTGGGGCAGAATAAAGTGTGCTACTGCAGCACATCCCCATAGGGATGGTTCAAACCTGGTACCCAATTCCTGCATCCTTCTGGGGGCATTTCCAGGCTGCTTGGAGCACAGAGACAGGAAATCCAGGCGCTGGTTCAATGTGGTGCCGGGGTTATCTTCCCGCCTAGCACGAAAAACACCCTCTCGATTGCCAGAACCCACAGGCAGCAGGGCCATGCTCCTGCCTGGGTGCCAGCAGCAGCTTCCATGCTCCGGGAAAATAAGCGTGGCCCTTGTCAGACGTGAGTTTTCACTGCGACACGGCAGGGGTGGTGTCGGGGAGCCCGTGCTGTAGCGTTATCTGCCTGGGGAAGGGGAAGGTGAGGATGAATCAGCAGGTGCCTCCCTGCCGGGCACGCGGGGCTGGGGCTGGCAGTTCCCACCACCCATCCTGGGCAAATTCCTGGAAAACCACATGAGGCTGAGTCACAGTTTTGTTGTCGGCAATCTGGATCTTTTAATCGGGAGAAATGTTTACAGGATATCGGGATAGACATTCCAACTGTCAGGCTGGGGCTATGGGCTGGAATATTTAGGCTAAATATAGTCCGTGGAGGGCAGCCAGAGGAGGGGGCAGCTCCTGAAGGGAATCCCTGACTTGGGGGGCTGGGAAGATCCCCCAGCAGAACCAGCCACGTCCAGGGCTCTGCCAGCGAGGAACTGCAAAGCCCTTGGGAACATAAAGAATTTAAAAAACACCCTGTAAGATCCCAGAGGGGTGACAGAAGGAATGTCACCTGCAGGGGCTGTGCAAGATACGCAGCAGGGAAGTGAGGAGGTCCCAGGGCAGCCGGGTTGGTTGGCTCAAAACCTGCAGAGACAGATGGACACCTCCCCAGACAGGCAAAGATCCATTCAAATTCTTCCGTGGCAGTGGACAAGAGCCTTCACTGGACCTGCATCTCCTCCACACACTCCATCCCAGCTGGGGATGCTTTTGCCCCAGTGGGCAGCTGCTGGTGCTGGCTGGGGACTGCAAACTCCTGGGCAAGCAGAGATGGGCACACAACCATGGTGGGCATCAGCTCGGAGCCACTCTGATCTCATCTCCTCTCTGTCCAAGCCCACCACAGCCCCACGTCTGGCACAGAGGGATGAGCAAGGGCTGAAATGGAAGAACACAGGATGGCACCAAACACACCCTCCCTGTCCTTCCCTGGCACGCCACAGTCTGCAAAGCCTCAGGTGCCCCTCGATGCTCACTAGCATTGTGCTGGCACTGGCACCAGTGACTGATTGCAAGTGGAGGGAAGCCAGGAGAGTGCAGCCCCCCGAGATGCCACAGCCTGCCACACATAGGGCACCAGCTGTGGCCAGCAGGGAGAGCGGGGGACCAGCACCACATCTGTACCCCTGAGAGGGTCCCCGTGGTGCAGCCAGCAGCCCCCACCTGCCCAAAGACTCGCTGCCCCGGGCCAGCACCCCCACCTTGGCACAGCCACGGCCTCCCCCATGCTGCCCACCGTGGCGATGGTGAAGCTCCTCCCATCCTATCCTGTCCCCCCCTCTCAGGGCTGCCCTCCCCACACCCCAACCCCTCTTGCAGGAACAAACATCTGCAGGCAGGAAAACAGCCGGGAGAGGGAGGGAGGGGGACCCAGGGAGCGGGAGGGGTGTTTATTTGCTGACAGCAGAGGTTTTCTTTCCCAAATTTAACTGCAGACCCACTTATCAGCACATCACTCCCTGGAGCACATACATTTCAGTCCAATATAACACTTCACCCTGATTAAATATTCCCGGGACAGGCACCCCAGCAGTGCCGAGGGCAGTATGTTAATGTGCAGCTGATAGATCAGAAGGTTGGGGGGGTGTTATTATTTTTTTTTCCCCTCTTTTTTTTTTTTTCCAGCTGAATGAAACTTCAAGCCCTTTCTTCTGCTAATGGGATTTTCAGAGACACACAAAGTGCTGCTGGCTATGGCTTTGTACCGACCCTCCTTTGAGCCGAGAGGCTGACAAAGGGAAACTCTTCAATTAGCAAAAGCAGAAGGTGCCTTTTTGAATGCCTCTCATTGCTGCAGTGCAGGCAGGGAAGGGGCAAAGGGGCTTTGGGGAAGCACCGGAGACAGTGTTGGTCCCTGGCCAGCAGTTCAGGTGAGGAGGAGAATGCTTGAAAGGAGGGGCAGAGGTGGCACTGCCACCACCCCAGTGTCGAGCTGAGCCCACAGCCCTCACTGCATGAGATAAACATTTGTTGGGAGCAGAGCTGGCCCTCGGGGTCCTGCCCCCTCCTCACGCCAAGCAGGGCTGATATCTAAAAGAAAAGGGATTAATAACGGGGTTCATGCCCACACAACAGGTGATCACCCCATCCACCCCACCCCATGCGTGTCAGAAAGTCACCACTTTTTCAGGGTCACCTGCTCATCCCAGCATATTCTTAAAATCCACATTTTTACCATCAATGTGCTCAAGGCAGGCAGCCAAAATCCTCACAGATTCTTTTCAACTAAAAAAAAAATCTGTTTCTGCCACATAGAAAATTGCAGTAACACTTCGGTTGTAACCTGACTCTTAAAATTCGTAAGATAAAGAGAACAAAAGAAAAAAAGAAGGAAAATGTCCAGAAGTCACTCACTTGTTCCAAAAGGAGCCCTTTTACAGAGCAGGAGCCCTCAGCCCCTTCCCACCACCGGCGCTCCCAGTGCCACCTGCCCGCGCTCCACAGCACCTGACCTTTTGTAATTAAGAGGCAAGAGCCCGAGATTCAATTAGCCAGCACTACCCAGCCTAATATAATTAAAAGAGAAAGATATTGCATTACGCTCACTATGATTTGGTTGCAGGAGTTTGGATCAAATTCGCCAGCGAGTGAATTAAATCGGGAGCTGTTGCCCGAGGGCAGTGGTAACCGGGTGAGATGCTCTGTCCAGCTGCATCCCAGGCTCTCTCCAAGGATGCCCTGCTCCTGGTGGGCTCTTTGGCTTGGGAGTGGGGAGAGCAGGCACCTCTGCACCCCATAGATGGGGGTCTGTGTCCCTGGGGGAAGTGCCACTGAGCGAGCCGAGTACAGAGGGCAGCGTTCGGTGATGCTTTGCTACTCCCAAGTAGCTCCCACCATTCCCCCTCTCCTCCTTCCCTGCATCCCTGTCTCTCCTTTCCTGACCCCACCTCGCTCTCTCTGGCGAAGCAGCAGCTCCAAGGAAACATGCTGCCCATCCTGCCCTTGCTGGGAGGTGGGGAGGGACAGGGTGGGACAGCACAGCACACCCGCCCGGCAAGCACATGGGAGCCGGGCTCCGTGGGCAGGGGGAGGCAGCCCTGCAGCACCAGGGGCTGCAGGTTTGTACCACGCGATGGAACTCAGCCATAGGAACGCATCAAACCCCCTGGATCCGGCCAGGTGACACGGGGCTCTCTCTGCTGCCTGTTTTTTAGGGCAAGGAGTAGTCGTTCGGACCCAGGGATCACATCCGGGACCAAGTCCCCCATCAGCACCCACAGCCATCACTTCTGTGCCAGGAGAAGCCTTCACTCACTGGGACAGCGGCTGGGATTTGACAAATGTGTGGAAAGCGCTGGCAAGGCCTGGAAATTTTTGTGCAAATGTGATGTGAAAATTGGGTTGAAATGACAGCCTTCCCCTGCAGTGTCACCAAGTCCCACCAGCTTAGGAGTGACACCGGGATAAGCTGCAGACGTTAATGAGAGTGGAGTTTTAGGCTTCATTCATATCATCAATTCCAGAAATAGCCCCTTTGACAGGAGCATAATGGCACTTCCAGGGCCTGGCCTTTGAGGGGGTGGGAGGAGGCAGGGACTAAAATCCTAAAACATTAATTTAGGCCGTTTGCAAGGGAAGTTAAAAGTCTTCAGAATTAATCTGCCTCACAGATGGAAATAATAACCCCTTCCCAGCTTTGCCTCTGACTGCACCAGGCCAACAGGAAAAGGCTCTTCATGTCATACCCAGTTAAAGGTTATAGGATTCCCATCACAATCCTGGACATTTAATTAGATTTTTTTTTTCCCTCCCACATTCCTTCGAAAGCAAGACCGGCCTCTGTATTTTGCTTTTAGCATTTGCAGGAAGCATTTCCACCTCCATGGATGCAGCAATGCTAGAGGCGTTCTCAAAATATCTCCACCCCGTGAATCCACTTCCCTGACCTGTAGCCAAGCACTGGCAGGGATCTGCCCCCAGGGTCACTGTAACCTGGTCTCTGCTCCACAGCTTTGCCCTCCCAGATGCTTTTCCAGGCCTGGTCCCTCCCGTCCCTCTGAGGGACACAAGCACAGGGTGAAGCAGGGAAGATGCTGCAGGTTTACAGCCCTTCCTGCAGCGCCACAGCACCACAGCAGCAGCAGACCTGCTTTTCCCTGGCAGGATGGAAAAGCCGCTGCAGGCACAGCAGCCCCTGCACGCTCGTGGCACACGTGTGATGGAGCACTTGCCTGCTGCCCTGCGGCCCGTAGGGATTTGTGCCAGGCGAGTCCCATCGCCAGGGCATTCCTGGAAAGCAAAGCTGAGAGGTTCCTCCAGTGGGGCTGCACAAAAGGGTTTAAAAATTCAAGCACTGCTCAGAGAGCGTTTCCATTTCCACTGCGTGGCCAACGCCTGCCCTATCCTGTGTCACCGCAGCTGGCGGGCTGAGGACACACTGCCAGGAGCTGGCATGACCCCACTGAGCCTGGCATATCCCCATCCACAGGCTCTGAGCCGGGAAGAAGCCAGGCAGGAGCATCCCTGCCTCGTCACTGCTCTGCAGCTCTTCAAAACCGCTTCCCTCCCAGCGCAGACAGACCCAGGAGATTCTTTTAATTCATGCAGCTTCACAATTAAACCTGGGAAACCAAAACAGGGCAATTATTCATGGCAGTGTTTTTGGAAATGTCATCTCTAATTCATTTTGGCTTGCAGATGTTCAAAGGGATGCACCGCTGGCTGCTTCCCTCTGCCAGGAAAGGCAGCGCTCTGCTCCCATCCCGGCAGGACCATGGAGTCCCCAGTGGCCCAGTAACACATAACAGGGACTGTAAAGCCCAAAAGTGGAGGAAAAGGGGGATTCCAGGGAGCAATCATCTTATCATTCTTCTCCCAAGGACTTAGAATCAGCACTGTCAGCTGCAGACAGAGATGCTCTCCTCTGCCTGTGAGATGCAGCCACCTCTGAAGGGAGAGGTAGGATTTGCTCAGCAGTGTGGAGGAGCCCTGTTCAGCCACCCAGGTGATGAGGCAAAGAACAATGCTGTATTTAGAGGGGATGAAGAGTGACCAAAAAGGTTTTTTGGTCAAAAAAAAAATTGAAACCCTGTTGAGGTTCTTATTTGTCTTACTGTTTCGGAATTGTTCCCTTGTAACCTTTTAGATTTGTACTTGAAGGGTTTTTTCCCAGCAACCAAAAGGGTTTAAAATCTTATTGCTTAAAGAGAGGGAAAAAAAAAAGAAGATAAAAAAATCCTGCAAGCTGAGTGACTTGCATAATCTCCAAACTTCAGGAGCTGGAGCTTTTAAGAAAAGCCCTACATATCGCTTGCAATTAACTCCTGAGCTGGGAGGGCTCGGCTGCTGGCAGCCCAGCCCTGGGACCAGCATCTGCAAGGATGGGTGCTTTAATAAAATAAATATAATATAAAATAATATGATATAAGGTAATAAAATGTCAAGCAAGAGCACTTTAGGCCGAATTTATTTTGGCTTCTCATCCCAGTCGTTCTGCCCTTCTCACGCCTCTTTCAGCAACAAGAGCAGTGACCAAAAGAAATGAACTGGTGCAAAGGGTCAGTGCATGGCCCCAGTCCTGGTCCAGCAGGATGGGTCAGGTGGGAGCCCCATGGAGCTCACCAGCTCTTTCACCAGCCGACGCCGTGTGCTGGGACCCCAACTCCCACTGCCCTGCATCTCCTGGAGGGAAGAGCAGAAGAGGAGAAGGTGAAGCCTCGCTCGCCCAAGCCAAGCCCTGCAGAAGCTTCAACTTCCCCCAAACTCCTTCTCCCAACAGTTTGGCACCTTCAGCTGACATTTGGGTGGCTCAGGGACAGGCTCTCCTCCCATTCACCCCACCAGAGAGGGGCTGCAGAGGTGGGAGCGTGTCCCCATCCTCCTCCCAGACCTGCCCCTCCCAGCTCCCGGCTCAGCCTCCACACCAGCCATCACCTCCCGTGGCAGAGCCAGGGGATGGGCTCCCTCCCAGCAGCTCACACGTGGCATTAACAAAGACGCTGTCATGAACAGTAAAATCCTTCCTAATGGCCAGGTCTTCCACAGGGAGACCAGAACTACCAGTTAAAATACTCTCAATATGCCAAAGCCGTCGCTGAGGCTCAATAACTTAAATTTAAGACTTTTTCTCCCACCACGCCTTATAAAGTGCACAGTGGATGGACACTAAACCCCCAAATATATATATTTAAACTCCCTCACTGTAAATTGTCCCTTAATAACACCTGCCCCTAAAGCTCAGCAGTGCCAGTTGCTGTCCAGGACACATCCACAACACCCAGCAGTGCCACCCCCTCACAAGGCACAGCCCCAGCCACGCTCCAGGATGGAAGAAAACCCACGGAAACCCAGGGAGGTGCTGCAGCACGGGCAGACACATCTTCCCCTGCTGCTCACACAGAGCAGCACCTCGTGCAGAGCCGCCAGAGGCACCTCTCCCTCACCAAGGGACTCCGGATATTTGGGATACTATTAAGTTTCTGCCATCCCCTGATCCTGCTTGCTGCTACACTCAAGACAAAAACTGTTATGCAAGGCTGCCTAAACAAGTTGCAGTGAAATCTTTGTAACATCCTACACCGACACATAGTTGGGATATGTCACATATTTGTCTTATTTTGTTCCTTCTTTGTCCTTTTTTTAGTCTCCTTCTACTTTTTCCCCCTTGGAAGTACGCTGGTTCCCATGGAAACAGTGATGTTATGGGTATGGACAGAGCTCCAGTGACGTCCACAAGTTCAGTATAAAAGCAGATTTATGTAACAGTTGGTGAAATGAAGGAATTGAAGGGACGGCTCTGCGTGGCCACACGTGTGGCATCAGGACTGCTGTGCCAAGGAGGTTGTGCTGGTCAGGCAAGTTCACACGGGAGTGGGAAAGAATGACAGGACAGGGAGGAGGAGCTCCCAGACTCATGGAAAGATGGATGAGGATAAAACTAGTCCTAAGCATATATACCTACATAAATTTTTTATCTATGTTTATTTATTTATATTTTAATATTGGTGTATTTCCTTGAAGAGCATCTCCCACCCTCTGCTGCTGGAGCAGAGGGTAGATGAGATCCAGGGCACTGACCCTGGGAACAGAAACTCTCCTGCCTGCACTCACTGGGAGCTGCAGGAGCACAGCCTGGCCCTTGCTGCTGCCCCAGCCCCTGGATGGAGCCAGTAGCTGACAGCGCCTGGCTCCGTGGCCAGGGAAGGAGATCCCCTCTGAGCCAGACCTGCCTGAAGCAGGAAGGGGAGCATCGTCAGGAGGCTCCTGCAGGCTTCAAAGCCTGAGCAAATCAGGCACATTTCCTCTTTTTTGCAAACCTGTGATTTAAATCCCTTCCTAGGGCAGCGCACAGATGGAGGGGATGTCTCTCCTCCTCCTCCTCCTCCTCCGCCATCAGTCCCCAAGGAAGAAGCCCGAACAGCTTCCAAAATGAGGCATTGCCATGCCCGGAGACGTGCCACCTTGAACCCCCGCTTCCCGCAGAGGCTTGGCTGGCAGGCACCACACTGCACGGAGCCAAAACCTCCAAAAATCAATGTATTAATAAAGACAGGGAAGTGACAGGCTGATTACAGTCCCACTGCATCCCAGGGACATGCTGGGGAGAACAAGCCTGTGCTAATTGTCCTGGCAGCTCCTCTGCTTCCCTTACGATCCCTGACGAGCTCGCTCTCTGCTCCCACCAACACCGGGTTAACCCTCCTTGGCCAGGAAAACTCTGTGCCCATCCCTGCAAAGCCAAAATACTCCTGGTGGAGCCAAAATATTCCCTGTGAAGATCAGCACCCTGCCTGTCACAGGTGAAACAGCTTCTCTGCCTCCCTGCACAGACCTCTACCCTGGGGACCACTCTCTCCCACGCCAGCCACAGCCCACTGCAGGATGCAGCCCCCCGAACCCCCCAAACTCCCACATGAGCTCAAACCCAATCCCAGCCCATTAAATACACACAAGGCAAGTGCATGAAAGATTCATCCAGGGCAGGCAATGTCATCAGGAGCAGTGCAGGAGATGGGATAGCTCTGCAGGATCATCACCACCTCTGCTGATTAATCCAGCACATCCCTGATCACCCAAACAAGTGGATGGCAGGATGGCACCGAGTGAGGACCACAAAACCTGGTGAACACGGGGAGAGACAGCAATTACAGCTGGTCTGCATGTTCCCTGCAGCAATCCCAGCTGGATCTTGGGCAGAGGGAGAGGGAATTCCTTCTGCTGACTGAGGGCCAGGGGAAACCTCGGAGGAAGAGCTGTTGGTGAGCAAGCTAAACAAACAACCCCATTTCCATCCCAGACACATGACCTGTTTCTACCCTGCCCCGGCCTTCCACTCAGCCCATTCCCATTCATCCACAGACACTGGGCAAGGGATGCTCACAGGCAGAAGGTGAGAGGCAGGGAAATGACCGCATGGGGCAGGAGCCCTGGAGGGAACCCTCCAGAGAGGCAGAGTGTGCACCCTGAAGCACAGCACAGCCCTCACCAGCAGACCCCACACTGCCAGACCCACAGAGTCATCACCAAGATGTCCCAAAAGGCAAATAGGCACGGGGACATTCCACAGCACCTTCCATCCACTCTCTTTCACCAAGCAGGGAAATGTGTCCACTGCACCGAGGCAAACACCTTCCGAGGCCCTTAGAGAAGCTCAGGCTCTGGGGTTTGTCCTTTTGCACTCCCCAAATGGGCAGTGTGGGGCTTGGGGGAGGAAAAAGGGAGACAGGAGGAGGGGCAGAGTCCTGGATGCAGTGGCTCCAAGAGTAGCCGAAAGCAGCCGGCTCTTGGCCACTTCTGCTGCAGCTGCACCCTTTGTGTCCCCAGCACAGTACTTTGACTGCAAAAGGGTACGAGCTCAAAGTCCCTGAGGAAACCTGGCCAAGCCTCACAAAAAGCTCAGAGGACAAATCCAAGGACAAATCCAGGAATCATTTTAACCCTATGGAACAAGCCAGGGCAGAAGAGCCCCTTATCATCGCTTCTGAAGGGTCCAAACGGCTTAAAGCAGAGCTGGGGGACACAGACCCCACGTCCCCACACCTCATCCTTTCCCCTTCACTGCTGCCCTGACCCAGGGACACGGGCCAGGGGGGTCCCCAGGAGTTTTGGAGGGCAATGCCTGGCTTGCTGTGATTGGAAGGGAGCTGAGGGAGAGCCTCCTTTGAGGAAACCCTTCCCGGGGAGCTGTGCCTGACCACGGGAGAACCAAGCCCTTCCCACTTAAAGGTTGGCATCAGCCAGTGCTGGGTACAACTTTCCATTGAGAGTGTTGCTGGAGAAATACAGCTTTGGGGCGACTCGAACCACCCACCAATTTTTGTGTATGTTTTCTTACCCGGCTGCAAGTTGAGGGAAAAAGAATATTAAAGAAATTATGTTTACAAAGTCTGAACATGATGATGATTTTCCAAATGGCCTGCTAAAGTGTTTCATTTAGAAACTGAGCCAATGTTTCCTTTCTAAAAAAAAAAAATCAATGTAAAATACAATATTTTGTTGCAGGTTAAGTACTAATTAGACTGGAACCATCTTACACACTTTGGGTTTTGAAGTCTACGATCAATAAAGATAAGAAAAATAGCGGTTTTCAGTGAAAGCAACACAGAGCTTTCACAACGGGGATGAGTGGCAAGGAAGTCATTCTGCAGGTGGGGAAATGGAGGCCAAGGCTACCCCAGCCCACAATCCCTGCCTTTTTCCCTGCGTGGAAGAGGCTGCAGCCAGTCCATGACTGCACTGGGAGATGCTGGTGCACCTGACTCAGTTTTTGGGGTGTCTACAAGGAACACTCATCTGCGGGAATGGAAACATCCTGACACCGCATCAAAATCCCGCAGTGACTAAAATCCATCCCTGGCTTATGTGGAATGACCAGGAGCAGGAAGCTGCTCTCCCCAGGGCTGAGCCACCTTGGGCAGCGGGAGCTGGAGCAGGCTGGGGGGCTCAGCAGGGTTGGGTGTTTGGTCTAATTGAACCCTGCAGGCAAATCCATGGCAGGAACTCATGGATTAGCATCTCGCTGGCAGAGGAGAAGGAGGGAGGTGGTAGAGGAAGGAAGAAGCAGGAAGATTAGGGTTGGGATGGTGCTCAGTACAGGAGCCAAGCCCTGCTGTGGCACTTGCATGGACGCAGTAGGGGATGCCACCCCAAAACACCTCCCAGTCTCACACATCTGCACAGGACTCACCCCACATGCTCCAGCCCAAAGCCTGGCCTGCGCTCAGATGTGATGGCCTATACATGCCACTGCCCAAAATACAAAGGTAGACATGGAGGGAAGGTGTACAGCCCCAGGAAACGGCAGGGGCTCCACTGCAGGGTTTGCGTGATGGATGTTAGATGAAATACCTCAAGTCTTAGAAAAGATGACAAAAGCAGCTATTTTGTAAAAGTTAAGGTGCATCCTATGGAATCTGCTTGCAGGGATGGCGCTGCCCCTGGTTTCTTCTCCCCAGGCAAGGGCAGTGGCCAGAGAGGGGCACAGAGTCAGCCGTGCCCTCTACTCCTGTAATTCCCTCCCGGCAACCTGCTTGCTGCTAGTGGTAGCCCAATTTATGCTCCATGTGATCCTGGCATTCCCAGGGGAAACAGACCAGTCCGGCCTTCCCTCCAGGCAAGGAAAGCCAAGGAGGAGGAGGAGGATGCCTGGCTGGCAGCGGGGGCAGCTTCCCACCTTCCCAGCAGGCAAGATGCAGGCAGCGCTCCGGAGCTTCCCGGGGGTTTGGGGCATCGCACCAGTTTGATGCTTTCAGCTTCGTGACAGCCTGTTGACGTCTCCTTGCAAAGATGGGAAGTGGGAACAGACAGGGAGTGGGGTGAGCACAGGGCTGGCTGCCTGGAGCAGCAGGAAAGGGGACAAGATGGGACACGGCACCAGGGATGCTCATCCTGCTCCCAGCATTTGAAGATCCCTCTGGGTATCCCAAGGTGCTGCTACCAAAGGGAGGGGGCTTTTCTTCCCAAGGATCAGGTAGACAAGCTTGCCAGGGTGCAGGGACATGCACTCACGTGGGGTAGCACCCACAGGGCTGAGGGGTGCAGGAGGCTCTCTGGGAGAACCATTCCAGTGCTGCCACCCCGCAGTGGCACTGGCAGGGATCTGGCCAGTGCCCTCCCGCTGGCATGACTCAAGTGGGAATTTATTAAACACAAAACACCCTATTTAATTAGTGTCAGGCTTCAACAGCAGCTGACAATAGCCAGGAAGTTCAGTGAGAGGATGGCACATCATCTGTAATGCCTTGAAGGGGCTCTGGCAGCAGCCAGGGACCCGCTCCGACCCCTGCGGCTCCTCCTGTGCTGGCAGCACTGACAGTGTGGTGTCACAGAGTCAAACCTCTACAAAGGAGAGCAGGGACTGAGCTACTGCCACCTCCTAGAGCCTGTCACCTGTGTCAAAACCTGGCATTTAAAACGGATTTATTCCGTTCATTCATTCCTGCAGAATAAGCCCCGGAGCCTGCTGGGTGCCCACTGCCCTGGGAGCTGCTTGGTGTTGGAGGGAAATCAGGCAGAGAGACCCTGGCAGCTGCAGAGGCTCCATTTCCACATCCCTTCTACAGCTCATCTTTACTGAGATAGCTGGGAACAAGGTTGGTTTGAGCACATTTGGGTGGAAATTGTCACTTTGGGGGTCTTTATCCTGCCATGAGCCCTGCTAAGGGGGACTGGGCACCTTCGGTGCAGATGTCCTGACCCTCACAATCAGCAACCGCTGGGCTGCGACAGAGGTGAGAAACATTCTTGGCACTCAGCCCCCAGTAAGAAGCAATTCATCCTTTCCTCTCCAAAACCTTTACTAGACCCTGCTCCTGCAGCTGGATCTGGCCCTGCTGTGTCCTGCTGTGTCCTGGAACAGCCCCAGGCTGCTCTGGACAAGCCTCACTCAAGGCATTTGGTCACTTCAGGAACCTTAAACCAAATGATTTCTAACGCTTTTGATCTCCCGAAAAGCTTCATGAAAAATGTACCCAGCTCCCCAGGTTCCCAATCTCTTGCACATCATCCGAGCCTCCCTCACTTTGGCTTAGGAAAAGCAACAAGGACGACCTTCGGTATTCCAAAATACCCTTGGAGCTGCTCAGTCCCAGCCCATTCAATCGTGTCCTCACTGGAAGCCCAAGGCCAGCACCGCTTGCTTTGGAGCTCAGTGGGGACCAACCCACAACCAGCTAAAAGCCACAAAGAGTCCTGATATTCAGGTACTCACAGCCCAGCATATAATCATGGGATCAAGGTGAAAAATTCTGCTCCAAGCACCCACAAGGATTAGCAGGCAGGAGAGAGGACACAGTACAAAGCCAGCCCTTTGGTTTGGCACACCAGAAACACAATGGGCACTCCTAACTCCAGGTCTGGAGTCAAACCTCAGACTTTTTTTCTTTTTTTTTTTTTTTTTTAATATTTTTGCCCCCCTCTCTGCATGTGACTCATCCTTAGGCGGCATCTCCAGCCAGCACACAGCTCCTGATGAGCTGCTATTGATTTGCTCCATGTGCGGACAAGCTTATTGGGGAATAAGGGTGCCTTGTTCCCGTTCCAGGATCCGCGTGTCCCTGCACATGGAGTTAATTAAGAAAGAGCTCCGGGTGTAGGCAAGCCCTCCTCAAGCCCCAGAACCTACCAAGGGCATGCAGCCCGCCACAGCCCACCCCTGGCACCCTCCACACGCCTGCCCCAGACTCTGGGTGATGCTCAGGTGTGACAGGAGCATTGGGGTTGGGGTGACAGCCCCAGGGAAGGGCCCTGCACCCCTGCCCTGCTCCCCCAGCCCAGACACAAACATGGGCTCTCCCAAAACCTTTCAAAGGGCAGCTCCTCCCAGCCAGCAGCGCGCTCTGGCAGGAGGCTGTAATGGGAGCAAAGCGCTTTAAAATTTAATGTGGAACAAAAGAATTTCCACAAAATAAAAATTGCAGTTTCTCTTCCATTAATAAGATATTACAAGCCTCGCCAAAGAGGCTGCAGTCTCCAGCTCCTGCCCTTTGCTGTCCTGTCTCCTTCTCCATCACAGCCTCATCATCCACTCCTGCTCCCTGTGCACTTCTCGCTCCTGCTCTCTGTGGTGAAAACTCTCTGAAACGGCCAAGAAAGCTCAAACTTCCCCATCTCAGCCCATCGCTGGTACCTCTCTCCGATCCTGTGCGATTTCACCATCTGCCCTCTAATGCAAAATGGATGTTCTAACTAATAAAGTGAAAAGCAACAAAGAAGCCGAAAATAAAGCCATCAAGCACGGGACCAGTGTATGTTTGTCTCCTTTCTAATCCCATTATTGCTTTGAAAGTAGCTCTAGATATTAGTGCTCCCTCATTAACAGCTGCTCCGGTTTCCCTCTGAACCCCAGAGACTGGACCCTAATGAATTTTGCAGCCAGATAAAGTGTTTTTTAACCACAACAACAGCAACACGGACAGAAACTCAGATCACAGCATCTCACAGTGCTAATATTTATCTCTTCTCTAAGCCTGCAAGGAGACAAGATATTTTGGCCGAGGAGAGGAGGTGCAGAAGAAGCATGTGCATGTATGGAGCCGAGCGGGACATGGATGCTTTCAGGCACAGTCCATTTACACCTCATAAAATTCTCATTGCTTTTGCCTGGAACAAGCGCAGTGACCGCACCAGCCCACACTAAAAGTGCCGGAATATTCTGCAGCGGGCGCCGGAATGCCGCTGTCCCGGCACAGCTCAGGTCCAGGGATGCTCGGGAGAGAAGCACATGCTTGCAACCTGGGGTATCAAATGCTTCATTTTATAGTGTAGGAGATTTTTGGGGGAGACTTTGATCTCCTCTGCAACACTGCAAAGTGCAACCAAATCGATTCCCTCAGGACTCTGTCCTTCCTCGTGTCCCAGTACAGGGCAGCGCTCTCAGATGTCCCTACTCTTCTTACTGAGTGCTGAGCTAGAGAAAAGCAGCCCTGGGGCTTCTCGGGGAGTATTTTCGAGCAGGATGGCCTGGGGGAACTGCCCCAGCGCCCAGCCCCTTCCCTCAGCAGAAACGCCCTGTGGGTGCTGAGGGACCCTGCTGCAGCCAGGGGATGCAAGGTTTCCCCGCTGCATCTCCATCTCTGCCAGCTGAGGAGGGGACACGGAAGGGCTCAGCACTTCATTTCCCCACAAGCCCCCCGTACTGAGCGGCTGGGGGCTCCCACCACCCCCCCCAGCCGTTCCCAGTCCTGTGCCTGCTCCGGCACTCCTGTCTTTGGCTGTGAACTGTTTCTCTGACTGAGCTCAAGATGCTCCAGGGACAGCGAGCGCTGCCAGAAAATACATTAGTGAGAGCAAAGCAGCTGGGGGGAAGGAGATCAGCTCCGTGCATCTTGCCAGGCTGCTTTTCTCCTGCCTTCCCTCTCGGCAACTGTAAATAAGGAGAACTGAGCCGGATTAGAGGTTACTGTCCCGATCAAGGGGACTTCTGTATGTCCTAATTCATTTTCCCCTCATCTGGTCTTTCCCATCCCATCTGTGCCATGGCCACAGTTCCTCCTGCCCTCGGTGCCAGCAGGCCAGGAGGTGCATTTCAGGCGCTCCGAGCAGGAGATCTCTCTGAATGACAAGAGGGCATTTGGAAAGGCAGGTGGGTTTCCCACAAGAGTAGCCACCTGCAAGAGGAGTTGCTTCCCACCGAGCACCAAGAGGGCCAGGCAGCCCTGCTGGCAATGCCCACGGTCCTGCGGCACAGAGGATCATGTCCAGGCTGAACAAAACGGGCAGGGAGCAAAGAACCAGGCACGGGGCCATTGGGCAGCAAGTAGAAAGCAAAATGCCAAAGCCTGGGTGCCTTTTCCCTGCCAGTGCTGCTGGGTGCCCAGCACCCTGCTCCTGCTGAGGGCAAATACTGCCCTGCATCGTGGGTGCCCAGGGCTCTGGCAGGGGCAGTCAGGCAGGAACCTGCCAGCACCAGCAGTGACCAGAGGAGCTGGATTCGTGCTTCAGCCCTGCCTGTCACACTGTGAGCTCCGTCCTGAAGCAATGCAGATTTGGGACGGAGGAGTCTCAAGGGCACCTGACAGTTCTGGACATGCCCAGCCCAGCTAGCCCTCTTCAGAGGGAGGTGATTTTGCAGGAGGACAAAACCAAAATAAAGCAAGCTGTGGCATGCAGAGGAGAAGATGCAGGTGCTGGGGCTGGGACCAGCCCATGGTCACAGGAAATGTTTATTACAATTCTCACTCATCAGACAGACCTTGATCACAAAGGAGTTGGTGCTGTACACACATAATTAAATTATAATTTTTTCTTGCACACAGAGAGGTGCACAAGGGCTGTCCAAGGATGCAAAACACTAAGACAGGTATTTTGCCCTCTCCTCACATCACCACCCAGCCAGCATCTCCCCAAGGATTTCCTACTGCCCCTGCACCACAAGCTCTGGGAAGCATCTTCCCAGGCTGGGCAGGCATTTTGGGAGCAGGTCACACTTCCCAGCACAACCCACCAGCTCCCATTTGCCCTCAGGTTCAACTTGTTCAGCTTTAGGATCCCAGCTAAGCCCACCTAATTCAAAGCTCCACTTCTGCAAGCATTTCCCCGCTCATTCCTGGTGAGATTGACCCCGGAGACCTGGCAGACTGCTCAGCTGGGAAAGAGAGACCACGTTTTCCTTTCAAGGGATTTTGGGTTATATTTGGGCAGCAGGAGCAGGATGGGAGCTGAGAGCAGCAGCCTCAGCCTCACCACCACTGCAGAGGTGGGAGATGGCCCATGCACCGCCAAGAGCATCCCTGTGCAATTCCCCATCCCTGGAGCAGCTCAGCTGCTCAGGATAATGCAGGTCCTTCACTCATTTCCTTCTTTTCCTTCACCATCTGCACTATTTATTACTAAATAAATTTCAGAGGCTGGGGTGTGATAACAAGGCTGAAAAGCCTGGATTGCTTTTGTTTCCCAGACCCAGAGGGATCCAACCCCTGTCCCCAAGAGCCACCAAAGGATCCGAACTCACATGGCTACAACAAGGCTGCCCCGAACAGGAACTCTCTATTTTTCTCTTAAATTCAAAGAAATTCAGATAAACTCCCTCTCATTAGTTTCATCTTATCCTAAATCTGAGCAAGGCTCGTTGCTACAGTGCCAAATTAAGGGAAGGAGGCTCCCTTTCCAGACCCAGGCCACCTTTGCAGACCTACAGAGCCTGACTTGTTCCAGGTTTCACCCTGGAGACTTGACCAGCAGTCTATTAAAATCAGGTCATTTATTTAGGTACTTAGATCTGGACTTCAAATAGCTAAAATTAGTCAGGAAAGTTGCACTTCTCAGGCTTTCTCATCCCATGCCTCAGTTTCTAAAACCAGGGAAGAGGAGAACAATTATTTCTCTCCAACCCTTTCGAAAGCACTTGGAGATCTTCAGATGACAGCACGATTTGGTGCAGACGTATTCATTATTCTTCCCCTCCATGGAGCAGTGTTAAATCTTTCTCCATATAAAGTCATTTTCTAAATTAGGTAAAGACGGTGAGTTTTGCGCTGAGCACATGTGGATATTTTTATAAAATGTTTAAAACTTCTCGTCTGACTTTTCCTTCCCTTGAAGGACAACGTACCGAATTAAACCCTTCTGTGACCCTGTTTCATTTCACCCTCGAGGAGTTCTCAGCAAGACTTTGCCAAAAAGTAACATTAGCAAGTTCTCTTCCTCACAGATCACAAATGGCAAAGTTTGGCCTCATGTGCTGTTTGGGCTCAGTGGGAAGAAAGGGGCTGGGGATGCTCTGGGACAGCCCCCAAAGGGTTTAACACATTGCTTTTGCTACCCAGAACCAGACAGGCGAGTCCACAGGAATCCCACAGGAGCTGCTGTCACAAATGGAGCCTCCAGCTCATCTCCAGTTTCCATCCCTGCCTTGTCCTGCTCGGCTAGAAATGCTGCCAAAGCGGCTGTGTGGCCCCTGGCTCCACTCCCCAAAATGTGCACCCTGATGGAATAACCTGTGGTGGGCCCCAGGCCAGAGGGAGGATACTGTCCTCACTCAGGTGGGCAGGACTGGGTGTCCCCACCTACCCCGGCTCCAGGGCTGGGGACAGGCACCCGCCTGCAGAGGGTGTGACCCTGAGACTAACCTCTCAAGTTCCCTCCCGAAGAGGGGATTTTTTCCCCTGCTAATAGAGGGTTGTACTGCTGGTAGTGATGCAGAGAAGGGATAGAGGAGCCCTTTCCATCTAGTCCTTCACTGGGAAATTCATCCCCTAAAGGGAGCCTGGCTGGGGACACACTCCCCGGCTCTGAGGCACGGGTGCAGGGGGAGCCTGGCTCCCCACAGGGCTCTGCATCAGGAAAACAAGACACAGTTGGGTCCAAGGAGATAGGCCCAAAGCCAGGAGGACAGAAATGAAAAGCGGGAAGTGGCACCAGACCTGCTGGCACTATTCCTGCCAGGTGCTCCCCATGGCCCGCTGGCTGCACTGGGGCTGCAGAGCACAGATGGATCCTAAGCCCAGACAGCAAACACAGGAAAGGTCACCCCTGCCCAGCCCAGCAAGCTGGAGCAAAACCGACACTGTGTCAACAGGGAAAAGGTTTGAGCTGAAGCAAAATAAAACATCGATGCCAAGAAACGTGCCTGCACAGGGCCTTGGGAAGGTTGGGTGTCTCGGGCAGCAGTGGCTGGAAGGGGGGTCACAGGGGACACTGTGTCACCAACCAGCTTCAGGCTTTAGATGGCAAAACCCTTTGGTTGTCCCTGTGCAAGGATGCTGTGCCAGGATCACGAAGGGGAGCATCCGACTCCCACCCTACATCCCACCTGTGACTGGCAGTGAGAGGAGCTGGGAATGCCAGAGAAGACCCCCAGGAAGGCCTTGCAAGGGCTCCAACCGCCAGGAATGGGGCAGCCAGTGGCTCAAGACGTGCCTGGCTGGCAGCAGAGATGTCGAGAGCAGGGGGTGGGAACCCCTCTGACCCTTGGCAGGGGAACAAACATGACATAGGGGGATGTACAGGAGCTGTGACCTCCCCACAGCAAGCAGGACCCCTGAGCAGAGCCCCACTCGGCTCAGCCCTGCACCACCACTCGGCACAGCACAGTTTTTGAGGCTTCCCACGGTGCACCCACTCTCTCTGGCAATAGAGATGATTCCTGAGGACACAAACCAGGACCCAACGCGTTGGGAGGAAGGAAGGGACTGCGGACCCCCAAGGGACACAGCATGGGGACATCAGGGACAGAGGATGGCCAGCACTAGCCCTGGCATCTGAACACCAAAGTAAAAGTTTCTTATCCTCCAAAACAACTTCCTGAACTTGAATTTCTGTTATTTTTAACCTCACTGCTGCATTATAAATAACCACCGGGTCCAGTGCTTGCCTCCCAAGCCAGCCGCTGCGGGTTCCTACTCCAGCTGGGGCAAACTTTATGGCTTTACTTTTCCAAGAGCTGATCCAAACACTTGGAGGAGAGCCAGAGAAAGGCCTGACCTGCAGGGAGAGGCCAAGGGAACCAGAGCTGCCCTGTGGAGCTGCAGGGTCAGGAGGCACTGAGACCATCCCTAGCAGGAGGGGAAGGGGTCACTGGGAATTATCTGTGTGTGGGTGGGAGAGTGGGTCCAGTGAGGGGATGTTTCCCAGGAAAGTCAGGCTTCTCCCACAGAGAGCATCCCAGAAACCTCTCGATGCACTCACAAGCACAACTTGGTTTTCCTCACCCAAATTTACCACCTTTTCAGGTCCAGCACCCAGTCAGCCACCCAGCTCCCTGGGGATGGAGCTGACACAGAACAGCTTGGGTGGGCCCCAGACATTCGTGGGTCTCCATGTCACTGTCACAGCCCCGAGCAGAGCTCCTCAGGGAGAAGGGAGGATGGGGGGAGCATGAGATGCTCACCCTTGGGGCAGTCCCACCCACTCCAGGGGACACACTAAGGGGACAGCATCTTTCCCAGACGCTGCCTGCATGCGGGGAGGGATGGGCAAGGGCTGCTCAGCCCTTTGCCAGAGCCTCTTCCCTCTCCCGCACCTGCAGCTGGGGGTGAGCAGAGCTCTGCAGCGCAGGGCAGGGCAGGGCAGGGCAAGGAGGCTGCAGCGAGGGGCTGGCTCCCACTGCCATCTTCCCATTCCCTATCTGTGCAGGAAAGGTCGCTCCAGCATCCTGGGCAATTGTTCTCACAGTCTGCAAGAAGGAGATTAAAACTTCCCTGTTTGGCAGACATGAGCAGCAAAGCGCAAATAAAAAGGAAAAAAAAAAAAAACCAAACCAAAACAACAACAACAACAACAAAAAAAATCCAACAACGAGAAGAAAATATTCATGCTGCTCCAAGGCATAAAGTCAGTTCGGCTCTCAGCACAGTCCCCATGGCACTGTGGCTGCATCCCTCCCAGTCCAGGGGGTCCGCACACAGGCAGGCTGGAGGAGAGGCAGACTTTGTGTTAGCAGCTCAGAAACTTTTCCTAGTGGAAGGTTCCCCAAAGTGTCGGGAATTTCAGCCCCGAGCTGTTTACTTTCTGTATTTTTGCAGATTTCACTTGTGGTTCAGAGGAATTCAGGCACAATTAGAGCCACTGCCATTCACTTGGCAGAGCCCAGCACAGCCACAGCAGGACCCTCTGCCCAGGGACACCTGCCCTAAAAGCCCACAGAGACAAAGGGCTCTGCCCTTCACTTCCTCTTTGCATCAGGGTGATGGCCAAGGCCAAGAGCTGCCAGGGAAATGCTTGTGGAGGACAGACCCCCACTGCCAATCCCAGATGCATATCCCAGAGCCATCCTGGCAGAGAGAACAACCTCCCATTCCTTCCAGATGCTTCCTTGCAGTGGGAAGATGGGGGTCAGATGAGGTGCTGTTGGATAACAACCCCCCCAGTGATCCCATCCTCCTCCAGCCCTTCCTCCCCTGCCACAAGGTGAGAGTGCCCCATGCCAGGGCTCAGGAAGCAGCTCGGCTGCTTCACTCCCAGCTTTCAGGGGGTTTTCCCCGCCTCTGGCACCTTTCCCTTCCACACTCTGTTCCCAGGGATGCCTTTGGAGATGACAGGACAGCTTGCGCTTCCCACGGGGTGGAAGAGGCTGCTCCTCTCTGCAGACACCTGTGCTCCCAGCAGGGATTTTTAAGGATGGCCTCCAGCCTGAGGGCTGGGGTGCAGCATCCTCCTGGGTTATTGCTTCTGCTGGACCCCCTGCTCAGCCTGCAGCCCCTGCCTGCACGCCAGATTTGCATCAGGGACCCTGCCCCACAATGCAGCCCAAAATAACTCAGAGGACGGGTCCAGAACCTGTGCACTTCCCAGACACTGTTCCCAGGTGGAACAGGACCCCAGCTGGCCTTGGTCCTTCTCTGGGAAGTCACTTGAGCAAATCCCACAGGCACTGGAGAGGATGGACCTGAACCCAAGTCCTGGGAAAGGAACTAAGAGTGGGGTGCCTGGGGTGGTTTGCACCCCAGCACGGCACAGCTGGACCGAGAGGGAGGTTTATAGAGCACTGAGTCCGGAGAAGAGCAGCTCCAGCATTGCCTGCCCCATCCCACAGCGCTGAGAACGGGACAGCAGCAGCCACTACCAAAACCAGGCAGGGAGAGCCAGACAGAAGCCTGCACTCCACTCTGTCCCCTCTGCCCGCTCTCCCCTTGCTTCCCACGGGATCCTCTCGGCCGCGGGAGCAGCAGCGGTGAGAAAAATCAGGGATCGGCTGCGGAAAACAAATCGTGAATTAAAAAAGACTGCAGCTGCTCACGGCAAAGCCCCGGTTCTCAGAGCAGCATCCCACCCTGCCGGGGGTCAGCCACCCCCGGAGCGAGCTACGTGCCCAAATCAAAGGCAGGCGCAATCAGAGGGATCCAAGTAACACACGCAAATGGGCGATTTGCAAATAAACAGAGCGAGCCAGCGGAAACGGCAGGGGAAGGAATGCTCTCCGCTTTCAGAAGGTTGGGATCTGCTGGTGGGCAGCCCAGGGAAGGAATGCAGTGACGTCTGTCCAGCTAATAAATTAGCGAGCTGAATAATTCAGGGTGAATTATTCGCCTGGTTTTCCTTCCCCTGAGGAGGTGCTGAGCGTGCAGCAGCGACCGAGCAAGAGCCAGGGACCCCAGCGAGGGACAGGGACCCAGGTGAAGCATTTGCTGCCAACGCTTCCAGGCAGGGCCCGTATTTGGGCAGTTTTCACGCTGGTGATGGAGCGGGTGGGGAACAACAGAGGCTGGGATGTCACGGCAGGAGGTGTGGCAAGTGCTGGGGACCACACACGTGTTCTCATGACGGGTGACAGCTGAGGGCACGCCTGGTTTGGGTCACCGGCAGTGTAGTGTCAGAGCAGGGATGGCCACGGCGGGCAGAGCACTCTGCCTCTGCACTCAGCCCCCGAGGCCATACCTGCTGTCCCGCTGCCTGCCTCTGCTCCCCCAAAAGTGGGGTCATGGTGACACCCAGAATCACGTTCACTGCATATCCCCCAAGGCACCCTGCAGACCTCAACCCCCAGCCTTGCGTGTCCATGGGGAGTAAGTGGAATCTGGGTCTCACATCCCCCATCACCCCACAGTCTGTCCTCTGCTGGGTCAACCCATCACCCCACTCATCACTTTTCAGGCCATCACCCTGGTGCAAAGAGGAGGTGCAGGGCAGAGCCCTTTGTCTCTGTGGGCTTTTAGGGCAGGTGTCCCTGGGCAGAGGGTCCTGCTGTGGCTGTGCTGGGCTCTGCCAAGTGAATGGCAGTGGCTCTAAAAAAACCAGAGCCACCTCATGCGGGAGTGAACAACGAAGCCCAAGACTCTGCAGGTACAGAACAGGATCTCTGTGCTCCACATGCAATGAAATCCCCCCAAAACACCGTGGTCCCACACCTGAATTGGGGAAAAACCTTGAGCCTGTGTTGAGAGCAGTGGGGAGCATGCAGGAAGCACATCCAGCACCAGCCTTCCCGCGCCCCCACTCCCAGCCCTGCGCCAACCCAGCCCCCTTGGGTTTCTTTCCCTCTTTAACAAGCTGTCGCTCCCAGGGAGTGGTTTCCTGAGCAGTGACGTGACCCTGCTCCCCCGAGAGGCAGGGACAGCGCTGGGATTCATTCTCAGGGTTATAAAACCCCACAGCCACCCCCAGGCTGGGTTTTCCCTCCATGGGGCCATGCTGGGAATCCAGCAGCGGGGAGCAAAGGGCAGGAGCTTCCCCCGTCAGGGCCCAGCATCCCCACGAGCCTTTCGCTCCAGCAGAGATGAAGAGGAGGGAGGTGGTGATGTCCTGTGCCTCCACCACAGCAGCAAAGGGACCACGGCAGAGGCTGCCCCAGCTCCCTGGGTGCTGGCAGGAGGATGAGGGACCCAAAGCCACGGCAAAGGGCACAGCATGGATGCTGTGGGGACAAACTGCAAAGCCCCTGTGAGGGTGCAAAGGCCATGCAATGCCTTTGCCCCACCATTACTGAAACCCAGAGCGGTGCCCTTGGCCACTCAAAGGACAGACCAGGAGTCCACCCAGGTTATTTTTATTAGAAACCAGCAAGTCATTAAAACCCATACCCAAAGCAGCAGCTCCATGCTCAGGGACACAGTGGGGTAAACTCAAGAAGGGGATGCTCCAGGAATGAGCCAGGACCAGCTCTGCCCTGCACCTTCACACAACTCAACTGCCACAAGGGGCCCCCAACAAGCTCCAGGTGGGGAGCAGGGGAAGGTGACCCCTGAGGAGCCCATTCCCCCGTGGCAGGGTCCAGCCAGGGAGATGCTCAGAGGAGGAGGGTGGAGCAGCAGCGAGAACAGTACAGTGCCGTGCCATAAACAACAGCCAGGTTTACGAGGCCCCAGGGAGCAGGGAGGCTGTTCCATTACCAAATCCCCATTTTCCCGGGGAAATAGCAGGTGCTGAGGAACAGCAGCTGCTAAGATACAGTATTTATATACATGTATATGTATTTTAAGAAGTAAAATACAAAAATTGTCTGCGTGAGCAAGAGGAAGGTCGTGAGTGGTGGGAGAAAAGCCAGAGAACTGCCAGTTTCCAAATACTCATTCCACTTCACTGCTTTGGGATGACACTCTCCTGCAATTCCCACATTGCTGATGGGGACAGGACAGACTTTGGGACTTCCTGAGCCCCCTCTGATCCCAAGTCCCCAGGACATGCCAGTGCAGAGCTGGATCCCATGAGATCCCAACCCCTAATGGTGCTTGCACGCAGGGAAGCATTCCAGCAGGACTGCAACAGAAGGACAAGCCAGCAGAGCCAGCCGCCCACCGCAGGGCTGCTTTCATGGGGCTCCCCCAGCTGAGCTGCAGGGACCTTTGGGGGGACCATGATGGCAGGATGGGGGACACAGAGCCACCCAACATCCACCCCATGGGAGCGGGATCACAGGGCTGGCTCAATCCCAAAGGGACCGCCCCAGGGATGTCCCCCTCTCCCCGCTACCACTTCCAGGCAGGAGCAAGCACCCCGTGGGGCTCAGCACTGCCCCTCTGTAACCCCCCGGAGGCAAAACAGGACCATCAGCCTCATTGTCAGGGGTTTCCATCACGCGTTTTCCCCTCCCTGGGTGGCAAAGGGGTTCATGGGACACATCCTCCCTGGAGCCATCATCCAGGAGGAGCTTCCAGCACCAGCTGCTCCCCCAGGGAGGAAAGGGAGAGCTGGGGCTAGGGAAGAAGAAGGCCATGCACAGAGGGAACAGCATGAGAAAACCAACCCGCTGTCAATTGTGCCAAGTTGTGCAACACTCAAAATGTCACTGCGGGCTCCTCTTTTGTTCCCTCAGCCGCAAGCAGGAAAGCCAGATCCCCCCTGCCAACGGGGCCCCCTGCCCTCTCCTCATTTCATTTCCAGCAAAGCCAAAGCCTCTCGGGTTTCCCCGCAGCATCCCCAGCTCAGGCGGCTGCTGCCAATGGTGCGTGTCAGCAGGAGCGAGCTCGAGCCAACAGGACCGTGCCCGGCCCTGGGGGTCACGGCAGAGAGGAGCCATCCCCTCCGGCTGCTGCCGGCACGCTGCAGTGCCTCCCTGCCCTCCCGTCCTGGCTCCCTCCCCTCTCCAAGAAAAATATTTCAGCTTTTTCCTCCTTCCAGGCAGCAGCGCCTCTGCGTATTTTCAGTGGGTGAGCAGCAGCTCAGAGCGGCAGTGCTGGAGCAGCAGCCGCCTCATCCCGCACCCAGGGCAGCAGTGATGCTCATGATGCCTTGGACGCATTCCCAGGTGTCCCTGTTCCCAACTCCACCACTGACCCAGCGTTAAAAAAACCACTCAAAACCGGGGCAGACGAGGTGGTGAGCAGCAGCCCCAGCCCCGTTATCCACTCAGCAGCCCTCCTTGGAAAGCAAACCCAGCGGGAATCGTGCGCCAGCTTAATGAGAGGGGAGAGAGGCAAGTGGCTGCAAACCGGAGAGGAGCCTCGTTAGAGGTTACGCAACAATTTCTTAATCAATGGAGCTGCTCCGCAGAGTGCGGCTGGCGGAGCCGCTCGGGCTTGGCCGGCGCCGGCTCTCGGCCGCCGGGACTCAGGTTGCCGGCAGGGTGGGTGCAAGGCAGCGTCGGCAGCGCCCGTGTGACAGCGAGCGGGGACAGAACGCAAAATCACAGTATTTACTCTCCACTCTCCTAAAACATGCGTGCGGGGGGTCTCCGCAGCCCACCCAGCGCCAGGTGCCTCTCTATCCGTGGGAGATGCGGTGCCATCAGCCTCGCCAGCAGCGAGGAGCTGCTGAGGAAATGGGGCACACAGCACCCTGCGAGCAGTTTCCCCAGCAGGGAGCCAGCCTCGGTAATTTTAGAACATGCCAGTTTGCTAAAGCACCCTCCGCACCTCCAGCAGCAGCCTGCAAAGCTCCGTGTTCTCCCCAGCTTTTATTTGGGCAGGCGTGGGCCAGCCACAAGGGAGCGAGGAGTGCCCGGCGATGCCAGCTCGCCCAGCCAGCTGCTTCCCCGGCTGTCCCGGCAGCTGGAGTCGTGGGAACACACCAGAAATCGCTAGAAAAGCATGAAAACATAAATCACACTTCTCATCTGCAGCTCAGGATGGGGCTGGAGGCAAAGGAAGCCGCCGTTTGTGCCCATTCTAAGCTCGTTGTGTCGGTGCTGATCTCACTGACTCCCTACCAGCAAGAAGGGAAACAACAGCCAAGGACAGGGGCTGAAGCACTGAGACCACGGGCACTTCCAGGAGCTGTGCTTGACTCCCAGGGACACAGCTGGAGCACAGTTACACCAGCCCTCGAGCCCTGACAGCCCTCCAGCACCGCAGCCTGCCCGTGCTGCCGCACCCGGAGCGGTACAGGATGCATCCTGGTATGCGATGGCCTCGCAACCTGCAGCATCCTCAGCCTCATGCCGGTCACAGGGCACTGCAGGTGGCGAGCTGGGAGGAGGAAGAGGGGGAGGAAGCTCCCACTAACACTCTCGGCCAGCAAGCAGGCTCTTCTCTACCTTTTGACACACAAAGCAAACCCCACCTATTTAACGGTGATGAGGTATGTCAAGCCACGCTCGTTAGCACCCGCTGCGAGCGACTCCGAAGGCACCGCTCATTCATCCCGTCTGCCCACGCGTCCTCGGCGGCGACAGCAGGAGGGGCTTGGGGGGGTCCCCAGGATCTGTGTCACCTTGCAGGGAGCTGGCACGGGGACACTGACACCAACCTCCTGTCCCTTATGCTCCTCCAGCCAGGCCGGGTGAGACCCGCTGTTTCAGCACCCTGCAGAGACCTGACGTGCTCATCTCCCCCCCTGCCCAAGCAGGGCAGGATCAGACCCCGTGGGAGCTGCCGACGGCATTTTCCCCTTCCCCCTCCTCCAGCCCAGCTGCAGCGAGGGGCCGTGGGAGGTGGGAACGAGGCAGCGAAAAGCATCGAACGTGGCACCGAACCCGGCCATAAATAATCTCCTGAGCACAGCCAGGTTTTACAGCCTTTCCCTCACCTTCCTCCGGCAAACCTGAGAGCGTCCTGGATTCCTAACCTGGAAACGGAGTGAGACGGCGGAAATAGCAGCGACTTTCTCCCCTTCTCTGAAAGGATGGGGAAGAAAGCAGCACCGTTAGGGCAGCCTCACCCGGCTCCCTGGTACAGGGACAGTGTGACCCAAGAGGACCCAAACCACAGCTCCTCCACCCCCTTCCCATCCCAGAAGATTTCATCTCACGTTTAAGACGCAGGATTGCCAAAAAGATCCTGCCTCACGTCGCTTTTCCTGTATGCCTGGAGGCAAATCATCTCATCTGCCATATGCATCAGTTCAGTGTATAAATTCGTGGAATAATAACAGCAAGGATTTTTTTCCTCCTCCTTGCTGTGCTCTCCTGCCTGCTGGGAGTGCAGACTCCCCGGGAAGGCATTGGCTGCCTGCACGCTGTGTTGCCCAGCACGGCTGCACCCATGGGTGCCACATTCCACAAGCACGTGCTGCCGCTCAGCCCGGCTGTCCTCGGGAGATAGACCAGGAAAAACAACCTGCCCTCCCCACCTTCCCTCAGGGTATTTAACACTAACGTGATAATCTCCTCTCCCCACGCACACACGGGTTTGCTTGGAACAGCAATAAAGGAGAATAAAAATGTGAAGTCTGGGAATGCTGGACGTTTGCTAAGGCACCGCCCTGGAAAGGCTCAGCTGGCCAAAAAGTGAGGGGAGGGATGTCCAGAGCTCCCGTCCATCCTGATGGGGAGCCGGGGGGAAGCACTGCTTAGCACCTTGGCTGCACCCCACCTTTCCTGGCTGGGAGTCTCCCTCCCCCGCACCCCCCAGTTTACTCTAGCCTGAAGAACTGGTGATGGAAGTGTAGTGGGTAAGGGACCGTGGTTTGGGGGTATAAGCGGATTTTCACAGGTTCCTGCAAGGCTGGAGGCAGAAGGAGCTGCCCACCGGTGCCCTCGCCAGCCAACCACCAGCTTCAGCCCACAGCATCCTTCAGGGCTGCCAACAACGACACCTCTGCCAACACCAAAACCTCTGTCAACAGTGAAGTCTCTGCCAACACTGAAACCTCCACCACACAGCAGCAGCTCACCCCAGGCCAGCTCTCAGCCTGTACCAGCCCTTGGTGGGGGCGTGTTAGTTCAGTCACGCAGACCTATTGATTCAGGAGCATTAATTGGTCTTCACTGTTCAAATACTGACCTCAATTAGAGCCACTTTTCTTTTTTTCCTCTTTTTTTCCCCTTTGCTGGCTCCTTCCCCTTGGCTCTGCTAGTTTAAATACCAGAATACCTACACTGGCCTTAGGGAGATGTGGTGTTAACTGTACATTTGTATCTCATTTACAGCCAGGCTCTCCACAGCCTTAATAAGCAGGTCCCTAAAAAATGGGGGGAAAAGACACCCACTGCAGGGGATGCTTGCTGCTGGCTCAGAGCTGCACAGTCATTTGGGGGGATTCAGAGATGGCACTGCCAACTCTGAGTTCTGGGTTTGAACAAATCCCTGATTTGGACAGCGCTCAGTATTCCCCCGGGAGTGATCCCATCCACGCCGTGCACATCCCGAAGGAGCACCACGACTCTGTCTCACTGCAGCCCACCCAGCCTCCAGCCCCCCGCTTGCCGGGAGCACAGCAGCCCTTGAAGTTGCTCTAATTCTCTTTATTTCCTTCCACTGATTCCCTACCCGTGGCATCCCAAGCCAAAGCCCAGGAGAAAACAGCCGGGATTTCAGATTTAATTAAACCTCGTTGAGCAGGCTGCAGCCTTCCTCCGAGGCCGGCGCTGATGCCGTTATCACTGAGCCTCCTGCTCACAGCGGGATGAGCCCATTCCAGCACCAGGGAGCCAGAGTGGGCAACTCCTGCCCAGTGCTGGCATGGGGGTACCTGCTGACCCCAGGGCTAACTCCCATCCCAGAAGCAAACACTTGTCGGGGTAAGAAGCTCGATAGTTGGAAATTTTACCACAATTCCCTATTTATTTATTTAACCAGCTTTCTGCTGGTTGAATGGAGGCCTGAGATCATCAGTCAGGGCACAGCACAGCCGCAGAGGTCTCTCTTTGCTGCCAGCCCCAAGAGCCAGAAGACCTTCAGCACAGATTTTCCAGTTTCAATGTTCATCTATTGTGGCACCAGTTTCATCTCTGACCAGGATGGACCCACAACCCCAAACTTTCCCACAGAAAACACCTCCCCCACAGCACCTGCTCTTGACTCGTGTTTATCTTCCCATAACACACAAACCACAGGGAAAACTCCAGAAGTTTTCAAGTTCCCCAGTCCCACTCAAAAAGCACTTGAGCAAAGTCAGAGCTCCCAACCCCCAAATAAACCAGTGGGATTTGGACACTGCTGAAGGTGTCACCTAAAGGTGTCTCCCAGCCCACCACAGACCAAGTGAAAGCTGTGAGAATAAAAGCAAATAAGAGACAAAGGATTGGTCTCAAAGTTCACCAAAAAAAAAAAAAAATTAAGCAGCTCAGCTCACAGCCTTTAAAACACCAAACCTGTAAACCCTCCCAAAGCCATCACATTTATTCACATAGATGTTTACAGAAACCAGGGATACTCCTAAGTGTCCATGCAGGCTTCCCATTAAAAACACATTGCGACAAGAGGGGAAGAAATGCATTTGCAAGAAACGCTTCAACAGCTCCAAATAAATGAATTCCTAAAATTTTCAGCCTCTTAGTGGATAAATTCGGGGAAAGTTGCGTTTGCTACAGCAGTTCAGAGTGATTGCTGCACCCAGCACACGTAGGCAACTTGACACCCACACTGTTTTACATGAACCTCAGCATGCTGTGACCCCAACAAACCCCTCACACTCGCCAGCTACAAATCCTAATTAACCTGTAACAGCTCTGGTTGGTTAATGAGCTGCTGAACAAGAAATAGCAGAGGCTGCATGGAGAGACAGCATGTGTCCTGCTGCCTCCCCCTTGCTGAGTGCTGCTCACTGAGGGACACTCCCAGCCTCTACACCTCATTTTAGTGGCTTGGAAAACCCCAGCTTGAGGATGAGGTGACTCCAGAAACCACAAAGGAAACCCACCTGTGAGTATCCTACTGAGAAACCACTCTGCCTGTGGTGAGGTGGTTTCCAGCCCTCCAGCCCTGAGCATCTTTTATATTTCTTCTCCTTCAGTAACCCAAAGCCCTTCAGATTAAAATTCAAATTATTTTACCCCCCCCTCCAAGTCCTGCTGCTGTCATGAGGAAGAAAAAAACTGGATAGCAAGCACCTTCCACACCTTCATCAGCCTGGGAACACTCCACTGGACTGCCCCCGGGACACCTTACATGCCTGATTCCCATAAAGGCCCCGGTTTCTTGCAGCCCTCGAGACCCTCCTGCCCGGTTTCACCCCAGCCCCCCCTCCCCACAGCGGTGGGTTCACCTCGGGATAAACCCCACCACCACCTCCCAGAGCAGAGATCTGACAGAGGATGCTAAAATGCTACAGGGCCGTTTCCATGGGTACGTGAGGCACATGTTGCTATGTGATACTCGGTCCGTTTCCATGGAGACAGCAGGGCTGTCACCACGCAGGGCTTATTAGTTGCCATGGCTATTAAAAGGCGCTAGTCCTCTGGGGACCTGGAAGAACCAAGGCCACCACTTTGCCCTTCTCTGTCTCTGGGATGGCACCAGCTCCCTGGGATCCCAGCGGGGACCTGGCCACGCAGGTCCCTGACACCGCAGGGAGAGGCAGCTCCGAGCTAAGCTGAAGAGGGAGCCCAGTCCTGCATTTTTTCCGTGGAGAACCACACGTGCCCCAGCCCGTGGGGTGCCTTCTCCATAAGTGAGCAGAGCATCCCAGCCACGGGCTTTTACCGGTGGGGTTCCAGCCGACACAGACCCCACAAAGCAGGGTGAGCGCACAGAAGGGCCCAGTTGCCATCTGCCCGCTGAACCCCGTCACACCTCCCCATCAGCACGGCACAGAGAATCTTTGCCCCACTTTGTATGGTGGGTTTGGTACGGCCAAATCCATGTGTGACCAGGCAAAACCACCGCAGAACTCAGCCCTGACAGACAAGGCAGTACTGCAAAATACAGGCAAGGATATTATCTGCCCTGCCGTGGACCTCCCTCCTGCCTCCCTCAGCCTGCTGCAAACAGCCACACAGAGTGGCACAGCCCCTGCCACCTACTTCCAAAGCCCATTTCTCCAAGCATGGAGAGCTCCTTGCTCCTTTCTCCAGCCCCTGGCACAAGATCCAGCCCCCAGTCTCACCCCGCTCCAGCAGTTCATGCCACAGCCCTGCACCCACCACGCCATCATCTCTCTAACTGCATCCCAGGAGCAGAAATAGAGATGCAGGGAAGCCCTGGCTTTTATTTATTTTTAGTTTTTCCCCCTTCAGACAGTCCCAGGCCCCATTTCAGAGCCCCCACACTGTTTGGCCAGGACAGCATCTGAACCCATCTCCATCCTATCTCAAATCACCTCCCCAACAGGCCCTAAATGGGTTTTTGTGCAGCTACATAAACCCCTATACTCACACACTCTATTAAATAAATTAAGGGTATTATTTTCTCATCATTCTGTTAGATTTTCTAGGAAGGATATAATTTTTTCATTTAACTCGAGAGGACCAAAATAAAAAAAACCCACAACCAAAAACCTATAGAAAGGTATATTACCCTGTAGTGGAAAATTAGATTCCTCCTACACGATACTATAGGATGGTTTAAATATAACATATAGGAATATAACATGTTATTAAATTGTATAGTATCTTTCGAGAAAGACCTACAGTATAGGATTCTAAAAATTACTTCCAAAACCTATTATGCTTCAATCTAGCCCAGCTGGTTTCCTTTCTATTACATGCTGCAACTTTTCCTGAAAGGCTCAGGTTTTAATTGTGTCTTGAAATGCTGCTGCAATCACACTCCAAGAATGGCTCTAAACTCTTCCAGAAATGACAGACCCAGGTGGGAACCCCCTGGCCTTGGGGTGGGATGGATGTGGGGGTGGATGGGACTCTGCCCTCTCCACAGTCAAAAAATACCACAATTAGCAGAGGGGGGGAGGGGTCCAGTCAGGGCCCGGGCCCTTGGCTTCCTGGGCAAGAAGCAATTCTGTGTTTCAATTCCATTTCTCTCCTAGCATTCACCACCCCAAATATTTGGGGTATTCAAATAGTTATTGATGCTCTAGCACCATGCACTCATCCTCTTCCCCCCCTCTGCCAAAAAAACCCAAAAAGGGCTACAGATAAAAGTTGCCTGTAGCTGTTGCCATAGAGACTCTCCAGCTCAGCACAGAAACCCAAAATCTTGTAAAAAATGGAAGAATTTAAGATTTTAATCAGCGAGAACACATGGGAGGCCAGGAGCATCAACGCACATCCTCGCCTTAACAGCAGGATGTGTTCACCCCTTGTTTAACAGCATCCTAAGAGCCAGCTGAGCGCGGGGACAGAAAGGGAGAGGAATGAAAACAATGAAAACCCCGTCCGCTTTCGAGTATTTTCTGTCCCCAGAAAAGCAGCCTCTCGCTGCCCAGGCGGATTCTGGACCAATACCCCACCGGCCAAGCTGTTTGTGTTCCCGTTTCCTTCATCCGCTGCCAGAAAAAGAAAATAAAATTCAACAATACAAGCAAGGCAAAATATTTCCCAGAACCGCGCTATTTCTCCCATAAACTTCACCTCGCCGCCAGCATGGCCAGCAGCGGGGGAGGAAAAACAAAGGAGAAAATCCCGACTTTTAGCACCACGAGATGTTTGCGCGACCGTCTCGAAACTGCTCTTTTCTGCTGCATCCTCCACTGTCACTCCCAACCCGGCTTCCACCGTGACCACAATTCAAACACCATGGGATAAACTCACTGCTCTGGCATTTTCACTGCTTGGCAGAGCCCCGGCTCCAGCCGTGGCCACTGGCTAAGACAAACACGGCCCTGAGCACGCTCCAGTGGCTGCCTTTCCACTGGCGGCATGCTGCGGCACGCCAAGGTGGCCAAAGGATCCTATTTTACCACCTTTTAAGCCTTGTGGTGAGTTTGGGAGGTGATGGCATCCACCAGCAGCTCAGGGATGGGGCAGTGGTTTCACCTGGCAGCAGGATGCTGGGGATAACCAAAGCCACGGCGTCGGGGAAATGCCTCCAGCGCCAAGGGGTGTTGTGTTTCATGCCTGAGGATACAGAGCTTGAGGAATACCAAAACAAGGAACTTCAAAAAGGAGCGGTGTTGGCCCGGGGAATATTGTTGTATGAGCTCAGCCGCTTCAGAGCAATGGAAAAAATCATGCACTGACCCGAAGAGGTGGCGGAAGGACTCCGTGTGCGGGGGCTGAGCTCGAGACCTGCCACCAGCACCCACCCAAGGGGCCCGGGGGGAAGCTGGGTGGGAGTGCAGGTACCTGTGGCAACACCCCAACTGCTCCAAAGCCCTGAAGCCAGGGAAGGACCCAGATCTGGGGGCTCAGGTAACTGCCCCCACATTGCCCCGACACGCTGACATAGAGGCAAGGTTACTGTCAGCTCCCAGCTTAAGGCAGACTGAGGTGTCTCTCCAAAACCTTCTATCACCACCAAGTCCCCATCTGCTCAGCTCGTCACTTTTACCCTCTGCTGCACATTTAGATGCCCACCAGGGTGAAGGTTCATTTGCTTTCCATTAATCCCATCCCTGACAGCACTGGGAGATGCAGGATGCATCCGCCCTACCACCAGCTCCTCCAGAACCCAAGAGCTGGAATCAGGACCTGGCTGGCAAGGAAGGCCCTGGAGGGAGACGGTGTGGATGGGGAGTTACAGACTAAAGGAATCACTCCAGCACTGGCTCATCTTTGGAAACAAGATGATTTTGGCTTGAAGGTCACTGGGAGAGAAGTTTTGTGACTTCTTTCTGTGCCTGTGCTCTTCTTCCATTGCAAAAGCAGGTCTCACCAAGGTGCAGCCATGTCCTGGGCTCTGCTCAGCCCATGGTGGGGACCTGCGTATGTACACACACACACTGTGTGCAATTCTAAAACTGCCCTGGCGTCCCCCCAGATGCTCTTAGGGCCACTGCCAGGCTCAGGGCAAGGGCTCTGCTCAGGGACCTTTGCTCTTCTCAGCCCCTCTTTGCTCTGGACTAAAGCATCCAGGCACTCACAGGGCAGCCAAGCACCTGCATGGCCTTGAGATCCAGGGCAGAGGCATCTCCTGCCCTCAGATAAAGGCTATGGACCACTCCCAGTCAGATTTGCCAAGGCTCTCAGTGCCCATGCTGTGGCCCCCAGCCCTCCCCATGCTGCCCCATCCCCCTTGAGTAGCTCCCTCCCTTCCCTGCGCTCTCCTCTCTTGCTGTGCCTGTGTGTGGGTGTATTTGGAAATGAGATCTTTCCAGCTGAACTGCAAAATGAAATGCAAAGATCACAACTCCTTGAATAGATTCAGTGCACACACACACCCCCCCCCAAACCTCCAGCCTGCCCCCCATGCAAAATCCAGGCAATAGTAAAAAAAAAACCAACCCAAACCAGAGGTGAAAAAAATCAAGGTGTTCAGCAGATGAACGGGGGAGATGGGGGGGATGGGGAGGGGGAGGCACAGCAAAACACTTTCCTTTTGTCCCCCAGTTCACCACGAGATTTGCAGCTCGACCCCCACTTGCTCAACCCTCTGAGCTCCCAGAGCTGAGACAGCCCAGCTTCATGGGGCTATGAGAAAAGAGAAAACAAAACCCAGCACAAAGCCAAAGCCAGAACCCAGCTGAGATGTGAACATCCGCTGCTGGAGGAGCCAGAGCCCATTTACTGAGATGAAGGCAGAAGTGTCTCCACCCTCACTGCGGGTACCCCGTGCTGGCCTTGGGCTCCTCTGCTCTTCTTTTCCTGGAAAAAGACAGGATTCCCCTGTGCTGCTGCCATGAGCAGTGTCTGAAGAAGGGGCTGTGATTTGCCCACAGCAGGGGAAATTGCTCCCATGGGAGCAGCGTGTTGGTGTCTGGAGGGGGCTGCTGTGGGGCAGGATGTGCACCATCCGAAGGGACAGGATGGAAGGATAAAACAGAAGCATCCTAAAAAATACCCTCACCACAGCAATGCCTCATCCAGGCAGCAGGGCCTGAAACAATGGGTGAGAGGAAGAGGAGGCTGGGGGCTCAGAGCACCATTCACGGCCTGGAGACTGCTGCACTAACACTGGCTGTGCCAGAGATTGGGGTGAACACACACTGCTGAAAGGGGAGTCAGGCAGCGAGTTATCCCCTGTACAAAACAGAGCCCAGGAGGTGGGAACATCCACCTCAGCTAGAGGAAGGACATCCTGCCACAGCTCAGCCACACAGGGATGCTCCAGCTCAGGGGACCATGACAGGTCAGCCTGGCCCTTGCTGTCACCATCCATCAGTTTCCCAAGCTGCTGGGAAGCATGCAGCACACACATGTGGGTACAAAGCCCCAGGACACCAAGCACACTGAGCTGGGAAATGCCCTGTGCCACCCACCCCCCATGGCCAGCACGGTTTGGGGTGCCCAGGATCACCTCACATCCTCTGGGTCATCAACAGGAGCATCCACACCGCATTGAAAGGGAAGATCTCACTCCTCCCCCCAGGCTCATGGATACCCAAAGCCCTGGGGCAGGGCTACTGAGGGGCAGGCTGAGAGGCCCATCTTATCTCCCCAAGCCATCCTCAACCCCCAAACAACAAAATCCCAGGCACAGGGAGAAAGGCGGTAGATAAGAGTATGAGGCTCCAGTTGTGATCCATCCCAATTCCAGAGCCAAGAAGCTTCACCTGCACCTCTCCTCTGAGGCAAATCAGGCTCCACACCCTCCAATGCTGAGCCAGCCGTGGATCACGAACAATAAAGCAATATATACAAGGCAGAGACCTTTGAGATTTATGCTGTATGCTTGCCATATAGAGCAAACACATCCCCCTCCGCACGTGGCTGGGTCCTTTGTCAGAGGAATTTGGATTTTTGACCCTAGAAGTCAGGATGAATCTCTGAAGGAACATCAGAGACAGACCTGCACCGTGACCCTGAGCAGATTATGGTCTCAGGGGTATATCCCGAGACATATTTATGGCCCTCCAAAGCAAGATAAGTCAATAACCACATACAGTAGCAGTTACAAGTCAGATATTAATTTAATTCCTCTCCTCCCTATCTGCCCGGATAAGCATTAATTCAATGGAGCATCAGAGGGCTCCATTATTTATCATTCTTACTGGAGTTTGTTTTCTCCCATTAAGGTAGAATTGCTACAGCCAGGCTATTTAGACATGATGGTTCCCAAATTAAAGACATTTTGCATCCAACACAGGCACAGGGACCACCAGCCCAGACCTGGGATTGGTGTTATTAGCAGCTAGCACAGATGCGGAGGAGGCTGGTTAAAGAGCAGCCCATCAAACGCCCTTAGAAGCCTCATTCACCCGCAGCAGAAGGAACATTTTATTCCTGCAGACCCCGGGGCCAAGCAGGAGCAGAGACATTTGTTCTCTTCCACAGGATCCAGCCAACCTGGCCCTGGGAGTTGCACGCCCACCCACAGCAGAGCTCCCACCACCTTCTCCCCTCCCCGGAGCAGGGTTCTTCCCAAGTCTAGTCTCAGCCCGGAGTTAAAAATGAACCTTATTCATGATTAACATCTCTATTTGCATAGCGTGGCTGGCAGCTTAACACCAAATAAATGTTTTGGCAGCAGGAGTCGCAGGCATGGGGGTGAGCCCTGCCCTCCAGAAGGCAGCTTCAGCCTCGCCATGGGTTAACGAGCACTTTCTAATTGAATTAACAAATCATTAACAAGGCCCGTTCGCCATCTGGGCAGGGGAGGGCTCTGCCTTGGGCTGCTCTGACCACCAGCATCTCGGGAGGGAGCGCAGAGGCGGTCAATAACGCAGGAGGAGGGAGTGCGAAACCTGACCTGATTAAGTTATGAATCACAGGAAATCCTGGAGGCATAAAACCTCCCAGGGGTGGTTGGGCTGCCAAGGTGGGTGAATCCCTGTGAATCCCCTTGCCCAGCTCCACTGCTGCTGGCTGTGGGTTTGCCTTCAGCCCCCAGGCTTAGGGAGCATCTCGAAGCTGGTTCAGTTTTTGCTGGGGGAAACCTCTTGGAAGAGAACCAAATTAGAGATAAATAAGGATGCTTTGCACCAGGAACCCTGTAAGTGTGGGGCTAGCGCCTGGATTACAGTAAATAAATCCCCTTTTCTTTATAAGCTCGTCTGTGCCAAGCTCCCAGCTCTCAGTCATCACCTGCTTTAGCATTTTGTTCCCATTTTCAGCCCTCTCTTGCCCTCGCCCTTGGATTTTGCATCCCGGCAGAGAAAGAGAGAGAGAGAGAAAATTGGGTGACAAAAAAAACCCCAACACCAAACAGCCGCCAGTCCCTTGCGCCTAGGGAACATGCTAAAAATCCCAACCAAAACAACATTTCAGGCACGGGAGCCAAACCAATAGACAATTTCCATCTCCTTGTGACTAAAGCGGTGAACTTCTGGGGGCTGAGTCACGGGCACGTCCCGGTCCCACGCACGCGTGCGCGGCCGCAGCTCCCGCCAGGACCTGCCCGACCGTGCCGCATCTCGGGCACGGGATGCTGCTCCTGGCACCCCAACAGCCCCTTTCCCGTAAGGCAGTAACCGGCACCACGGCAGCCAGCACGGAGAGCAAGCCTCAAAGCTTCTCTCAGCAAATATTCCGGCTGAAAAATGTGGTTTTTCCATCTGCTCAAAGCTTCTTTGCTGGGGCTTTGGTAGGAAGCAGATGTGAGAGCATCCCAAAGCACGACCAGTCGTTACTCACTCTGTTATATAAAACCATGAGAGTTTCCTAAGTTCACCTTTTGTTTTTTTTTGTTTTGGTTTGGTTTGTTGGTTTTTTTGGGGGTTTTTTTTGGGGTTTTTTTTTTGTTTGTTTTTGGGTTTTTTTTGTTTGTTTTTTTTTTTTTTTTATTTCTTAGCACCAGGCCAGATTCCTGGGTGAGAGGCCAAGGCTGGAGAAAGCCAAAGCCAAATGAACCCAGGTTGGGGGAAACCTCTGCGTGCATCACCATCCAAAGGGAACATTTCACATCTAGGCTGCTCAGCAGAGAGCCAAGGCTCCGGGGAAGGGAAAGCCACGATCTGGCCTCGTAACAAACCCAGAAACACTTAGGCCTCCTAATTAACTAGGAAATTCAACCCCCTCCAAACCACAGTGAAGCTTCAAAGCCCTCCCAACCTGACTCCGGATGCTCCTTCCCCAGTTCCCCGAGGACGGCCCCATACCCTCAGACCCTCCTCCCAGCCAGCAAAGCTGCCGGGGGCAAAGGCTCCCCGTGGGTCCTCTGCCAAGGGAAAACGATTTCATGATCCAAGTGAAAAAGCCATCAGGGAGGTTCATTTTGGCCAAAGGTTTTGCTCCCTTCCAGCAAAACAGTAGAAAAAAAAAGAGAGTTGAGAGAAACCTGGGCAGGGAACTTGGGGTAATCCAAAACTTGCTCTTTTCAGAATGGGGAAAAAAAACAAAGTGAAGGAGAGTTTAAAATAAAAACGAGAAAGCAGCATTTTTCAACACGATGCCAAAGCTTCTGCAGGGGGCGCGGGGGGAGAAGAAAGCAGAAATATTCTGTGCATCATAAAATCCCGGGCATTTCCAGACTGGCTCCAACACCCCGCACTACTGAACAGGGCAGAGAACACAAAAGCCGATGAAGCCGAGAGCAGGGAGGCTAGTGGGGAGACACGTCAGCCCCACGGATGAGCGGCGGCTGGGGTGGTCCGACCCCATCCCGGATCACCACCCGCCCGCCTGCCCCTCCTGTCCTGGGCACGAAGGACGGGGCGAAAGCTGGGATCGCCTCGCAGCCAGCCTGCCCCGGCTCCTGGCCCCAGATGAAACGCAGCCCCATACGGGCCATTCGCTTAAGAGCCGGACTCGATGATCCCTGTGCGTCCCTTCCAGCTCAGAATATCCCGTGCACTGATACCAAGCACATCTCCTGGGACGTCCCCCCAGCCCGGATGGGAGCCCGTGTTCCGGATTTCCTACAAGGAGCCGGCGCAGAGCTGTCCCCGAGCAGCGCGGGGTCCCCAGGCAGGACGGGGCCACCCCTCCCGGCCGGGGCTCCCCGCGCCGGGATGACATAACCACGAACTGCATGAGGCCGAGCCTTTTGTCTGTGAGCCGGGAGAGAGGGAGGGAAAGCAAAAAAATGAAGAAAGAAAGAAAACTTCTGGAAGTCATTACGATTCCTCTGCTCCAGTTTGCTTTTTGGCAGACAGCTTCCCTCTCCCCTTCCCTCCCCCCCCACCCCAGCCCGCTTCAAAATGCCAGCCTATGATTTTTAAATGAGAAAAAGCTGCGCTGTACTCCAGCGCTTGGATAAACTCCTACACAAACTTCCAGATGTGACACAACAGCCTGGAAGAGGGAATTCGCAGAAGAATCTCCTTAAAAAACACATACACACGCAGGGAGCAAAGGAAGCGCCTGGCTGCCGGCACGGCTGGGCCATGGATGGGTCCAGAGATCCCTGGTGAGACGAGGTGTCACCTAGATTAGGATCGAGCTGCTCCTGGCTCTTTCAGGGAGGCAGGGACGAGAGGAATGCTGGCCACTGCGCCCAGCTCCAGGAAGTGAACACCGCCTGCTGCTCCCGCTGAGCTCCCAAAGGGTTTGTGAACAGCAGGGAAGAGGATTTGCAGTTATTTGTCTCCCGGGAGGAGGGAAATAACCACAGCACCCCTGTGCCGCCCTTGCTAAAAGGTGATGAGTCCTATTTCTCCACGAGATCGTCACGCAGGAGCTGGAGAGAGCCCAGGGATGTGCCAGCACCTGCCCTGGGAGCAGCAGGATGCTGTCCCAGGCAGGAGAGCCAAGGGGCTGTGGGAGCCCCCTCGGCTGGGCATCAGCCAGACAAGTCATGTTTCATTTCTCCCCAGGAGCCACGGAAAGGGCACAGAGACAGCAGAGGCTCAGCCACAGCAGGAGAAATTCCATCTGTCCAAGGAGGGACGGGAGGCACCAGGCAGCGAATTGGGTCACGGGAGAAACAAGCTCAGGTGCCCTGGGATGGATCAGACACAGGTGAAGCAAATGGATTCTGGCTCCTTTGTGGGGTTTTTAAATGAAAACAAGATCCATTTCAGGTCTGACCTGTCAAATCAAAGCGTTTTGCTTTGTTAAACGCAGAAGTGAGGCTGGAACAAATGTATAGAAGTGTAAAGGACACCACGTGCACTTGCCCCAAAAAAATACACCTCTTTGATAACAAAAAATTTATATTTTTAACCCTGCACCACACTGAACTCTTCAAAGAGCCGCACAAGCAGTGCCTGGCTCTCCCCATGAGCTGACATGGCTGAGGAGGGGGTGAGGACCCAAATCTTCCACAGGGTGACAGGGGTTCCACTTGCCCACTGCCCTCACTACAGGCATTCACATGAGAAAAGGTACTGGGGGGCACTGCTGGGGCTGGGGAGCCCAAAGGACAACACAGCTCCGCAGCCTCAGGTCTCACCCCCAGCAGGCAGGAGGGTCCTGGCTCTGGTGCAGCCAGACTCACGGACATGCCCCTCCTGAAGAGCTGGATCCAGCCAGACCAGCACAGAGCGGTTCCAGCACAGACCAGGGCACAGGGTGAGCTCAGCAGGGGCTGGCTGTGCCCTTGGTGGGGCCAGTGCTGCCTTCCATGAAGCACCAAGCTCTGGCACAGCAGCTCCAGCCATCCCACGAGCCAGCCTGGTGCAGATCTCAGCCACACCTTGGCGTGACGCCATGGGGGCTCCAGACCCATTCCTGGAGGTGTCTGGGCATCTGCAACTTCCAACAGGAGCTGGGGGCACTCAGCACCTCCCCAGGACCCAGCTTAGGTCACCCACCTCTCCCTACTGGGGAGCGAGCGGAGCCATGTGAGGCGGCTGCTGCAAGAGTCCTCTCTGTTTTACTGCAGACAGAAGGCAGGGCTGGTTTCTGTGACCAAGACGCATTTCTTTGCCAAAACCATTCCCAGACCCCAAATCCCAGGGACTGTGCTGCAGAGCAGCCAAGAGGGATGGGAGCACTCCTCCTGGTGCCACCCAAACCTCCCCTTCCCAGCGAGGGAATTTGCAGACCTGCCCTTTGCCCTTCAAACCAGGAGGAAAAAAGGGGATTTCAGGAAGTTTGGGGATGTCTCCCCAGGAGTGGCACCTTCCAGCAGGTTTTTGCAGTGCCCCGTTGCCGCGTGCTGCTCTCCAGGCAGCAGCACTCTGCAGGCAGGCAGGCAGGTGCGGGGGACGAGGCAGTTCTCAGTACTACAATAGATTTCACAGGCCCTTTCAGTTACACTGCTATTTCTCTATTCAGAGCTCCTAATGCCAAGTGGTAGCATCCTCCCCACTTTCTCCATCCCCGCTCTTCAATCACTCCACAACTCTCAAGAAATAGCCTCGTTTCTTGTCTCTGATCAGAGGAGCAGCCTGGCACAGACCCTGATACAGCCTTTCATCTTCCCAGCCTTCATGGTGCTTTTATTTTACAAGTGAAAGTCAAGTAACCAGCTTGCCTCCTCTTTTCTCCCCCTCAGAGACTCCTGCTTCTCCTCTCACAGCCTCGCCAGCACACACACCAGGACACCCTGCATGTGCCACAGCCTTTCCCATCTCTGAGCCTGTGGGTCCAGCACTGGGACCACTAAACTGGTCCCTGCTCTTTCTTCCCTCTTGACCCAGGCAGTTCTCACCTAGGGAAGAACCTTCCACCCCAAAGCCACCAGGAATGTGCAGGCTGTCAACCAGGCTCATCCCCCCAGGTCCTCACGGCTCCCAGAGAGGTTTTCACTCAAAGACCACAATGGAGTGGAGGGGGAGGACAGCTTGGCCATCTGGTACACGTTTAGAATTAAAAATCCCAAGGTTTCAGGCTCTGGAAAATTTCTGGATCAGGACAAATTTCATGACCTCCTTCTAGCCCTAAGGGAGAGGAGGAACAGGAGAGCAACACAGTAGCCCACATCTCTGCTCCAGACAGCAAGAGAAAAAGCCCCCTGGTCCAGGCAGAGGATGCTCTGGACAGAAACATGGCAGAAGATCCCAACAAACCACCTCGACAGGACTTTGCATCCCTGCTGGATACTCAGCACCTCAACCGTCACCCTCCCCTAACCCGGCCTCAGGTACCACAGCCACACAAACTGCCTGGACAGGGATACAGAGCAGAATCCCAGGAGTTCCAGCTGCACTTCAGGGGTACAAACTGTCCTTCCCGGGCAAGAGTGGGTCCTGTACTTCCCCCCGATGCCCCATCAACAGTAAATTTTATCAGTCAGATTAGAGCACCACAAACGTGCCTGGAAAAGCCCCAAGCTCTGCATCTCCACAAGCACAGCTCAAACCAGAGCCCTCCCATCCAGTTTCTGCAGGAGCAGATGAAGAAAGGTAAAATCCACCCGAGAGAGTGGCAGAAGGCAGTGAAAACTCCAAGCCCCCCGGGAGCTGGGGCAGGATTCACCAGCCACATCAGCCAAAGCACTGTCACTCCTCTGCAGGGCAGCTGGTGGCAACAAAGACTTTCCAGCAACGTGATTACATGGTTTTAATACTGGGGCATGATTCCTAGAAGATTACAGACTGAGAAGGGCCACCACACTAAAGAAAAAAAATAAAAGTAATATAAACAAGAGCAGGCTCAGCTCCAGCACTGGAGCGGCAGAGAGGAAAAGGCATGAGCAAGACAATGCTCTGCTGAACAGCCCAGCAAGTGATGGGACACAGGGCAGGTACCAAGGTACTGCCTTCCTCTCATCTGTAGGCTGAACTGGTTTTTTTGTGTTGTTTTTACATAAACTCCCCCGATTCTGGGTCAGTGACCCTGAAAACAAACAGCTGCATGCAGCCACACGACTCAAAGACCCACAGCATCATCCCTGTGGCCCCAGGACTCCTGGCAAGAGCCTTTCTCTGTCAGTAACAAGTGAAAGGTTGGTGACAAGAAAAATCCCAGCTAGCAGGACTGCACTTAATGCTCATCCCCGGCTCGCAGTGGTGTTTGCAGGTGCCCACAATACCACTAATTTTCCAAGGACAAAAGTTAATCAGCTTGTTTTTGCAGCCACAGTGGAGAAAACACATTTCAAGCCACTACTGGGGTAGGGGATTTTACCGAAAACACTAAAACCATGCAGGTGTTAACACCGGACTCAAAACATCATTTCAAAGATTAAAAATTCAAGGAAAAAAAAAAAGAACAGAGAGACTTGGAAACATATTTAAACCAGCAATCATAAATAATATTAGTCATAGTAGGCAACAAGAACACACTGACTTGCAGCCTGTCGTTAATATTTCTTTCCAAAACAGAAGGCTTCACAAAGTTGCAAGATTTCCTAAGATGTTTAAATAAAGGCAGCTTTGAACTGCTTAGCTGGTCTGAAAGAGATCTGGGGAGAAGCTGCTGAGGGTATTCATGACTGGGAAGAGAAATCTTGGATTTTTCCTTCCTGGGGGACATTTTAGTAGAGAAGGCAGCCTGTTTATCAGAGAAATCACTGCTGAAGCTCAAGTAAAACAATATTCACAACTCCAGCAGACCCTCACCGCTCTTCCCAAGCACACCAACCTCAGCTGGGATGTAATTCCTAACAGCTCCCGCACACCAGGAGGAGGACTTGCACAGGGTATTCTGATCCTCTGTACCATGTAACATGTCCTCCCTGCTGCTGCACAGCCTCTCCCCCTCCAGATGTGGGGCTGCTGCCCAGACCTACTCGCCTGCCTCTTGCGCCGGCAGCGCAGCACGGACATGGGAACTTCCCGGGAAGCGTCTGCACCAGCCCCTGCTGGAAGCCACATCGCTTCACTTTATTTCATTTCGGGGTTTTGTTTCTGCAAATAATAAATGGAACTGGAGTTTGGGGATGGTAAAATACTCGGAATGCTACAAGCCGTGTGCTGGTTGCAACCCAACTCCAAAGGGAAGCTTTAAAGACACCAAGACCGTGGAAGGAAGAAATTTTTCTATTGTCTCCTCTATTTTTTTTTCCCTCCCTTCTTTTGAAGGCTTAAACTTGACTAAAGCGGCTCGGCCTGTGCCAGAGCAGATAGGGAGCTTGGAAGATCAGAAGCCTTTGGGGGGTCGTGGCTCACCCCAAGATCTGACAAACAGCTGCCCTTGGCCAGCACACACCCAGGGGACCGTGACCCCCAACCTGCCCCGACCTCTCCAAGCAAGGAGCATCCCCCGGGGGACTGCAGAGAACGGGCCCTTCGACTGGCCTCGAGCACCCTGAATTATTTAGGGACCCTGGAGCTGGGCAGCAACCCAACCCCCGAAAACCTCCGCCTCCCTCCAGACTGCAACCCCCTCGCAAACCCTCGGGGAAGGGACCAGGGAGCCTAAAATGGGCAAGAAATGGGGTCAGGGAGGAAGAACCGGTCCGCAAAGCAAGAGACCGGGGTTAAGGTCCCTCAGCGTGTCTGGGGAGCGGGACCGGAGACGGTCGATCCCCGGGGAAGGATTGGTGCCCAGCAGCTCCCACTGGGAGTCCCCGTGGAACGGAGCGCTGGAGCCCGCGAGAGCCGCGGCATCGCGGCGGGGCGGCCGGGGGAGGGGAGCCCCGCACCCCGACATGGACCGCCGAGCCCCTGCAACAGCCCGGAAAACTTCCCGGGCGAGCACCGGGGAGGGGGCGAGCGTCGCCGGGTGCCCCCCACTACCCCGGGGACGGCGGGTGACGGGTCCTCCCAAACCCCGGCTCCTTCCCCATCAACCGGCGGGCTCCAGACGGGAGGTGTCCCCCGCCCTGCCGGCCGCTCCGGGGGCGTGGGGGCCCGGTGGGGCTTACCTCGCCGCCGAACACCTGCAAAGGATACGGGTTACAGACCAGCCGGAGGCACCAGCTCCGTGGCCGGCTCTCCTGGCTCAGGTAGAAAAAGACGACGGGGGCCAGCGCCGGGTAGGGCAGCGCCTCCGCCTCCGAGTCGCCGCTGCCCGCCTCCCTGTCCCCCGGCCCCGGGTGGCCCCCGGCCCCGGACAGGTCATTAAGGCGGATGAAAGTCTTGGCTCTGCCCGGCTCCGGATCCTCCTCGGCCGCTCGCGGTCCATCTTCGTCCATCCTCCGGCCGGCGGCCCCGGGGGGGGCCGGGGCGACGCGGGGCGAGCCGGTGGGACGCCTAGAGTGGCGCGGCCATGGCGGGGCCGGGGGNGGGATGCTGCCCGGCGCCCGGGGGACGGGCGGCGGCGGAGGATGCTCCCGCGGCGGCCGCGCCGAGCCGAGCGCTCCGCACAGCTGGATCCCTCACTCCAACTTCAAGTCCCGGCTCCTCCTCCCCCCGCCGCCAATGCGGGCTCGCCCGCGGCCCCCCAGCGCCTCGCCATTGGCTGCGGCTCCGG
>VXAD01002248.1:108639-136557 GCA_013399195.1 Dicrurus megarhynchus | reverse complement strand
GCCCGGCCCCGAGGAGGGGAGGGGGACCCGTCAGCCCCCAGCCGTGGGAGCAGCCGGTCCCCCCCCGGCCCCCCTGCTCCGAGGACGCGGCCGGAGCTCCCTCTGCCTGTGCGAGTCCCGGCCGCGGCGGGAGCCGGCCCCGACGGCAGCGACCGCGCCGCCAGCGCCCCGGGGGACAAGCGGGGGACACACGGCCCCGAGCGAGGGGCACGGCCCGCTGCGCGCTCCCGACCACTGCCGAGTCAAACCTTCCTCCAGCGGGACCCGAGTAAAGGATTTTCTGCCAGCACCCCGCGTTTTGACATCCCCAGGCTGAGCCAGGACCCTGCTTCTTAATGCTTAGAATTTTTTTTCCACTTTAGAAACAGCTTTCTTACCCTTCCCCAGTAGCCCTTGCATCATATTTATATAAGTATGAGCATGTCCTTCCCAAGAGCTCCAGCTAGTCCAAAAACACCTGCGAGAACAACAGGCAGATGCTCCTGTCTGACCCAAAATGCCTTCTCTTGGCCAAATCCTGCTGGCCTGGGAGCACACTTGATCTTGGATTCACAGCCTGTGCTGTCCAACCCGAGACAAATCACATGGCTATTGGCAAAACCTCAAGGCCAGCCAGGCTCTGCTGCAGAGCTGTGAGCGACAGTGTCCAGGCAGAGGAGATGCAAACCCCACAGCCCCCCTGTGCAGGGCCAGGACACCCTCCTGCAATCCCAGAGGGACGCACATGGCATGTGTGACACCAGGCGAGTGGAGAGCCCACAACACGGGTGCTGAGGACATTTTTTTCCACAGGTTTCTGAGCAATTCCCCCCTCTGGATGCAGTGTGTGCACGGAAAGGGCAGAGCTCGGCTGTCTTTGGCCTCTCTCTGCCACAGCCAAAGCACAGGGCAGACACACGAGCATGCCAAGAGCTCCCCGAGCCCCCAGCCAACCCTCTGGCAGTGGGGCACACAGCAGCCCTTGCTCCCTGGCAGAGCACAGCCCAACAGCTCAGCTGAGGTACAAATGCAATTCCTGGGAAGGTCCACAAACACATTTGCATGTACAAGGTGCAGTCTTAGATCAAGCAATTTCCTCACTACATATGTACAGCCTGGTCACAGCTGCTTTTGATCCGATTCTCTTTGTATCCTGATGATGTACAGAGAGCCTTTGTGTGTCGGTCTGTTTATTTAAATGGATTTGGAGCAAACATTTTTTAAAAGCTGAAGCTTTGAGCCTCTAAGTGGGTTACCAGATTATATGCTGTCTCCATTTTAATTACATTTGGCTCGTTTTGTTTATTGCATACATTTTCAAGAATTATGCTCGCCGTGAGAATTGAAAGCATTTTGCTTTAGAAGATACCTGCCCTATAAAGGGATCCGACATCACTCAGAAGAGACGATGCAAACCTTCCCATCTCCAATAGCATTCTCCCTTCAACTAGGACAGGAAAAAAGGAAGAGGATACATGGTCTGTCAAGCCTAAATTCAAAGTGAAGCACCCAAGGAGGATCAAGCCAGCACCACCAGCCTAACAGGAGTTCGGCATGAGCAAATACTAAACTAAAAAGATGTTCTTGCTAGGGGAAGAGTGATCTTAGTTGGGGATCTCAGAGGGATGAGAAACCAGAGCCCTGGCACAGCCCAGGCAGGATGTTGGTTTGCCCACCCCTGTGTCGGGTGGGCAGAGGAGCTAAACCAGGAGCCCTTCCCAGCACTGCCCCAGCCCACGGCATCTCCCCAGGGAGCCCTTCTCTCGTGCCTAGGCTAGACCAGGAATTTGTCTTCCTCAAACAAGGGTGTTTGCTTGAGGGGGGCTCAACTTCCAGACAGAAGTGGAGCGATCTGTTGAGGACAGGGAACACAGCTCCAGCCCAGAGCCTTGGTGAGAAGGATGGAAAGCAGCAAGACGTGACCCTGGAGACCAGAGCTGCACATTTAGGGATTTGGGATGTAAATGAGTAGAAATTTCAATACAGCATAAGAAACTAACGAGGTCACAGTCGCCTCACATGCACAGTCCTGGCCTTCTAATTAGACCGAAGATAGCACAGGAGAGAGGGATGAGGGTGAGGCAGGGACAGCTTAAGCAGTGGCAGGAATTCTAGGGCTGTGGTGGTTTTGGAGGGGCAAGAGGAAGGGGACTCACGCACTGCAACATCAGTTATGGCTTCAACAGCAGTTGAGATGAGCCCCAAATTACTCAGCAGACCCTGGCAGGGACACCTGAGGAGGAGGAGGAAGAGGAAGCAGCCCCACTTTCATTCCAGCACAGCCCTCTTGCTCTACTCTACCAGTCCATTTAGGGGGTTGTTGGGGGGAGCACAGCCCTGCACTCTCTTCCTTAGCAGTCCTAGGAAAAGCATTGTGAGCAACATTTCACGTCAAGGGGGAGGTTTAGCCAAGCTGACGCTCACCAAAGACGGCTCCAGCTCCAGCATGGTAATGGGATTTGGAATCAGCCATATAGGAGCTACTCTGAGCTGCAATGGGGAAAGCCTACATCTGTAAGCACTCTGACAGGAGGAGGATTGAAGACAGCCTCAGCAGAGAGGCTCCAACCCGATGGGAACCAGTCGCTATTTGTTTTGCTGTTGACATACAGCTGCAGTAGCTGTGGGTGATTTTAATAAGGCAGGATAATATTTCTATCAGTTCTGGGAGCTATAGACAGAACCTATATAGTATCTGGCTGGGGGCTGAGTGATTAATCGCAACAAAGTCCAAAGCTCTCCTCGTGCCTTGGAACCGGAGGGAAAACACACATTTTGTTTCGGATGTCACAGTCTGGGGGCAGAGCAGGCCTCCCACGACCGATTCACCGACTCAAGGGCTGGGAAAGAGCACTTTGAGAGCAGAAAATCTGCTCTGTCCCTGCTCCCCCACCCCACCGGTGACAGTCAGTTCTGTGGGACTGGAGCCCTTGCTGTGCAAAGGGGCTCCTGGTTGCCCCATCAGTGAATTGACCCCCTGAGAAACACCACTCACAGTATTTGAGCTGGCACAGCTACAGCAGACACACCCACCAAACCCGGCCCCGTGCACACCCCGCTGCCCTGCCCTCCCTGTTCCAGTGACCTGGCTGCTCCTCCCGGCCCCAGCCCTGACACAGCCCTGCTGGGATGCTCCCATCCTCAGTACCCACAGCTCAAAGAATACTTTCCCCCTTTGGACAGCAGTGGAGGGTCTGGGAGGAGCAACAGACCAGCCCCACGTTCCACACAGCACAAAAGAGCACCTTAACCCCGCACAACCCCGTCCAAACATCTGCTTTTCCCCCAAGAGGTCCTTTTGCTAATTCCCTCTGTCATCATCCAGACACTTTCTTGCTCTTCCCAGTTATCCCATTGATGCCATGGCCTTCCCAGTCTGGTGCTGCCTCCCCAAACCCCAGGGGCTGGGTACCGGCACCGGCCATGGAGGGTTTGGGAGAATCTTAATGAAACCAACAGCTAGAGGCTACGAGCAGGGCTTCATCTTCCATTTTTTTCCTCTTTAATAAATGTTTTTATTGTCTCTCTCAATCTTTATTAAAGTGATGAGCCAGACAAGGAGCTGGAGGGAATACAGACTACGGCATGAAGCACAACCGCTGCGCGAGGGGACGTCCGCGACCAGCGCGATCCTCTTGGCGTGCACGAAGGAATTAATAATTTAGGCTGGGGAATGCTTATTGCTGGCTGATGACCAACACTTTCCTGCATGATCAATGTTTGCACCTTGACTTTTTGGTACACGATCAATCCATGCCTCAGCACGGCCCGAGTTTTGGGAACTGCTACGTCTGCAAGGGCTGAGCCGCTCGAGGCTGTAGCACCGGTGGGGCTCATTCTCCTGACTTGGCAAGAGCTGAGCCGAGCCCAGGTTTCAGCTCTGGGGCTCAGAACATAATTTATAGTAAATATATAATTTATAATAAAAATCTTTCTGCCCCCCCTCCCCCGTCTTTAAAAAATTCACATTTCCCTTTACAACCTCTATTACCTCCAGAAAACATGGAGAGGAGAGGGAAGTGCCCTTTCAAGGCTACTCTGTCTGGGCAGACTGGGTGTTTTAGTGGCCACATCCTGGCTCTGACCATCAGAAGGCACAAAGGTCCATCACTCCCACAAAGACAGCCCCCCCAGATGGCACACAAGGACCCGGCACCACACTGGATGTTGTCCCTGTTAAATATCCTCTCACATTTACCGTGGCTTCCTCCCTCCCGAGGGAAAATAAACTCTGCTGAATCCAGCCAAGGATCTCTGCTGAATCCAGCCAAGATCAAGGCAGGTCCCTGTGTGACGCACTAGGGAGGCTCTGCCTTGCTCTACCCCTGGACATGGAGCCTCAGCCCAGCTCCTGGCTTGCTCTCACTGCTGCTCTGGACACCCAGCTTTGAGGGATGAGATTTTGGGTGAGCAAGCCCTGCCCTGACACCCAGGCTCACCCCACTGAGCACACGCTGTGGAGCAGGCCTTCCCCAGCCCAGCCTGGTGCTCCCCTCAGACCCCTCTCCCAAGTGGGCACCATTATGCAATGCCAGGGGCTGGAGCATATCCCCAGGCCTCCAACCATAGAGTCAGAGAACCTTTTAGACTGGAAAAGCCCTCTGGGATCATCAAGTCCAACCATTAACTCAGCAATACCAAGCCCACCATGAAACAGTATCTGTAAGCACCACAGCACACATTTTTTAAATCCCTCCAGGGATGGTGATTCCAGCAGCTCCCTGGGCAGCCTCTTCCAGTGCCCGACCACCCTTTCTTTCAGTGAAGAAACTTTTCCTAATAACCAATCTAAACCTCCCCTGACACAACTTGTGGCCATTTCCCCTTCTCCTCTTGCTGTTGCCCGGGAGAAGTGACCAACCCCCACCTGGCTACAACCTCCTTCCAGTTGTAGGGAGCAATAAGGTCCTGCCTGAGCCTCCTCTTCTCCAGCATGAACACTCCCAGCTCCCTCAGCTGTTCCTCATAAGACTTGTGCTCTAAACCATCCCTCAACCCCCTCAAATCTGCATTTCTTGCTTTTTTTCTCCCAAGTTTTTTGGCTTTCATTGAGTTCCCGCTAAGCGGGAGCACGGGGCACAAGCAGCGTGCCAGCCCTGCCGCTATCAGCGACTCCCCCTCTAATTGAATCTTCAAATCTTTCTGACAGGAAGAGACAGGAGGGAAATGAGATGCTGACTGCCAGGCCCTGGATCCCCGAGCTCCGCTGCTGCCAGCTCTGCAGAGCACCGGGATGCCTGCGAGCACCACGTGGAGCTGCAGAGAGCACCTGCCTTGGCCCCAGCACTGCTAGCAGCACTTCCAGCACCCCAGGGAGCTCGGGAAGGCATGCCCAGAGACAGGAATGGCCTCAGAAAGGAACGGTATAAGGTGCCAAAAAGAGAAAAGAAGCAAGAGTCAGACAAGGGGAAGGGCAGAACCGGGGGAACACCTGAGGATGGGCTGTGGAGCTCCGCCTTGGGCTCGGCAGGGATCAGGACACAGATTTCGCTCAGCATGTACAGGTTGGCAAGAAAAGAAACCCCCCGAACAACAGCAGCACACCCAGAAGTCACCGCCCTGCCCTCACAGCGGCTCCAAGCTCAAGAAAAGCAACCCCCTTGTCTCTATCCAAGATCCCACAGCAGCCAGAGGCACCCAAGGGCACCATCCACCCCCCTCCACTGGCACAAGGGGCACAAGACCAAGAAGTCTCAGAGCAATAATTCTGCTTGGGCTCTTACCTGAGTGCTCAGGAGCTCCAGCCAGAGAATACCTCCACCCCAGAGCTGTACCGAACACCCTCCTGCCCCAGGTCTGGCGAGGGGAAGGCAGGAGGTGGAGCTGTGATGGCAACTGCTGAGCAATTGAGCAAATTGCTAATTGAGAAAAGGTGGGCATGGGAGGGGCGAGGGTAGGGAGAGGTCAGTAGCTCTTAGTGTTGGTGGCCAGGCATGAGAAAAACAGATCTTGGCCCACAGTTTAAAAAAAAATCAATCGAATTTTTCCCTAGTAAAGGTTTTATCCTGGCACCTTTCCCACCACAGAGCAGCTGAGCCCCACCTCATGTAGGTCAAAATCATTAAACCCCTGTTCAAGGGCTGTGCTGCGTGGGGAAGGGGGTCACAGTCCCTCCCCAAAGAGGCCGACTCTGTCCCCAAACTCCCAGCTCTGGATGGCAGGTCAGGAGAGCACCACACCCTCCACACCTCTTCCCCTGTCCTAAAACAGCAGCTTCCCCCTCCAAAGGGGGAGAAAATGACCCAAATGTCTTTAAAATAAATTAGTATTAAATGAGCACGTGGCACTGATAGCAGTGACCGACTGACATGGCACAAATGTCTCCCTTGCTCCGAGGAGCAGAGAATAGCGAGGACAGGGGTAGGAGAAACCTGTCCCTGGGGTGATGCCTTTTCCTGGTCTTAAAATCAAGAGTCAAACACGGTTAGAAGGGAAAAAGGGATTTTACCTTGGTATTTATTTTAAGGATCCTTAGGTGCACCACATCCAGGTCGAATGCACCTCAGTGTACACTGCAAAAACCCCCTCAAAGATCTGGTATAATGGAGGTTTTACTAATTAGCATATCTGTCATAAATTCCCCAGTGAGAGGCTCAAAGGAGCCCCCCTCCCCAAGGAACCTTCCCCTGGGTGGTTCTATCTCAGTTTACAAAATGTGTTCTGGAGAGGACCTTGGGCTCTGGGGCACACTGATCCCTGACTACGAAACCTCTAAAATGTTCAGTCTGCCAGCTTAACAAACGAGTTCAGGAATGTGGGCAAAAAGCACTAAGGGATACAGAAGCTGCAAAAAGGCACGAAAAGGGGTTTAAAAGAAAAAGGCATCAGGAGGGACTGGGAGGAGAGGGGTCAGGGCAAGAGGGACAGTGGGGCTTTAACCCAGGGTCTGTGGAGGTCAAGGGCCAGGTATCCCGGGGCCGAGCCAGCAGGGTGCTGGGTCATGAGCAAGAGCTCGTGCCCTCCACCCCACTGAACATCTCATCCCAGTGAGTTCTGCCCCAAGCTGGCAGCTGCAGGCTGGAACATCTGGGATGGCTGGGGTGGCAGCTCTTTCCTCCAGGGAGGGGGCTCTGCACCCACAAATTATCTTGGCCATGAACTGGAGGCACCCCTGGGTGCCACTGCCCCTTACACACCCCAAACTTTGCTCCTTCACTGCTTAACCCCTCTCAATCTTACTCATATTCCAGTTCACCTGTAAGAACCCTTGATATGGAAAGGGGTTTTTTTTTTTACCCCTTTCCTTCTTATTTTTTTTCATGTAAGGCCTCTGCTGGGAAATCTTTGTAATTAATAGCCCTTTAAAATAAAATATAATTAAAAATAATGTGGAACATGACCAAGCCTGCCAGCAGCTCGCAGTGGGGGAGGCTGATGGAGGGCAGTGCAGCTGGGTGGCTGCAGACAGGGGTGCCTGGGTTGGGGTGTGGGGGCACTGGAATGTGCTGGGGTGGGGTCATCCTGGCCTCACTTCACCCTAAAGCAATTTCCACATCACCAAGAGCACGTGGACTTCTCTGTCCCACCTGTGGGGACATTGGGGTGCATCTCATCACCCTCCTGTGGGAGATGGGGTACGGGTGGCTCTGCGGGGACGAGATGTTGAACAAAGTGCTGGGCCACGGGGAGACCAAATCCCACCCTGTGATGGGTCCATACAGACCCAGGGAGCCTTCCTGGATAGAAAACTCTGATTTTGACACTCTTAGAAAGCCAGGCAGGGAGAAGTGGCTTGTGGAACCCCCCATGAAGTCTGTGCTCCCCAGTCACCCTCTTGCAGGAGCTGAGCACTGCAGAAGCGTGGAAAGGAGGACTGGCTCATTTAAATTTAACGCTGATGAGGAGATCTTCCTCCTCCTTCCAGCAGAGAGCAGATGTTGTCGCTTCACATCAGCAAGGCATCTCTAAATCACTAGCCCAGCAGCGAGGCGTACGGTGATGTCGTTGTTTATAAGTTATTGGTAATTATTTCATAGGCAAACCTGAAATTTTTCCCTTTTAAATATACATTGAGATGGATTCTGGGCTTCTGCCACCGAAAATACCCTGGCGGTCCCATCGTTGGCTCCCTTTCAAGACCGAGGCTGCTTTCCTCATGGCACGTAATTAAAACAGCACTTTGAATTTTCAGCAGCTCGCAGCAACTTCAGGATGCACGGGAACCCAGGCAACAGAGGCAATGCCCCAAAGCCACGCCAGGCACGGGGACGTGCAAGAAGCCAGCGAGGGATGTGGCGTGAGAGGTGGCAGAGCAGCAGGGTGACCCTGGCAAGCCCGGGGTGCGAGCCACGTGCCTGCAGCTCCGTGTGGTCCCTCCGCCGTGCCGGCTCCTCGGGGAGGTGCTGGTGGCACCGGGGGTACTTTTAGCCAATTCCTGGTTCCAGCTTCAGCTGGATCACCCTGTGTGTGGCCTTTCCCTGGCGTGAATCATCATTACCTCAGCGAGCCCACGGGCAGCACAGCAGCTTTGCCACTGGGGTTAACTCTGGTGGCGGTGAGGGGAGCGCCCGGTTTGGGCTGCCCAGCCCTTCGTGAGCACACACAGGCACAGACAACAGTGACAGAAGGAGATTCTCAGGTGCAGGAGGTGCGGGGTCTGGTGGGTCAGGGCTGTCAGTGTGGGAGAAGGGCAGAGCTGGTGGGGATCCAGCTGCCCTGTGGGGTGCAGGGAACACAAGGGAATGTGGTGCTGTAAAGCCCCACAACACCAGGGCAGCCTGGTGCCAGTGATGCCTTAGGTTTTAACTTTTATATTTTTCAAATCCTGTACTGCTTAGTGTGTAACTCTGAGGTTTCTTGTAGCCTGTTCATTTCTGCTCTCTCATGTTAGTTAGACATAACAAAGCCTCTCCAGGCCTGCTCTCCAAGGACACCCAGACCTAGGCCCAAAATGTGTAAACCAAAGACTCTAAAAGGGGGGGCAAGCTTGGGGATATTACATCATTAAACTGAAGCTTTAATTGGAGAATTAACCCTGATATGCAGATGAACCAAACCTATAAAAGTGTGAAGAACTCGTGACCTGTCGTCCATCTTGGGGTCCATCTTGGCAGTAGCCTCTGGCTCCCCAGGGTGTACCTGTATTCAAATAAATACCGACCTTTATTCCCTTATTCTGTCTAGTCTCTGTTTCTAGGAGGCCTCTCAAGGCATCACCAGCCCCATGCCACTCCTCATGCTCTGCACGCTGCTACCAGCCCAGTATGTCCCCCCATCCTCCCTTTTCTTGGGGTAATGACTGGGTTTGGAGATTCCAAGGCATCACAGCCCCAGCCTTTCCCATGGGAGCTCTCCAAAGAGCAGCCCAAGTCTTCAGACCACCCAAGGATGGGGCAAAGGACTGGCAGGTGCCCCACACCAACCTCCCAGCAGCCCCACAGCAAAGCACAGGGACACCAACAGGGTCAAAGCCTGTCTCTGCCCCCTGGCAGTTGTTTCAGTGGCAAGCCTGGACCCAACTGTGTCCCAAGTGGCTTCATCTCCCCCAGCACAGCCCTGGGCAAGCCCCCGCACATCAGGCCTGGCTATGGCACTCAGTCATCCTCAGAAGAGCAAGTCCTGAGACCTTCCCCAAGGGCCACCTTCCCACAGTACCCAGGTCCTGCCTGCTTAGGACAGACACAGCTCACCCTCATGGGGACAAGCCACCACCCAAAAATCACGCAGGGCTTACTCCCACCGTGGGCCTGTCCCATTTCACCACCTGAGTGCCTGGCTGTGACAGCCCTGACGTGGCCCCAGCACGGACCAGTGATGCTTTAGCCCACATCCAACCCCATGTGCATCCCCACTCCAGCAGCAGCACAGTGGAGACACGATCCTGGCTTTATTTCAGCACTGGCCCTCCAAGACCAAATCTCTCCCAGCTCTGGAGCGGCCCCTGCCCTTCTCCTGCCCCAGTTCCTGCCCAGAATAGTGTGAGCAGACACAGAGCACTTGCATGCACAGAGGAGCCAGCAATGAACGGGAACATATTAATACTCCCCTAACCAACAGAGGGGAGTTAATGACATCAAACTGGTTTGTTGTTGTTGGTTTTGATTATCATTTTTTTAAGCTCTGGCTTCTATCTGTCATTACTGTTGTATTTCATAACCAGGGAGAAATCTGAATGAAGTTAATACCTGCGGAGTGCGGTGCAGAATATTCATGTACTGTGAACCAGAATGAGGCAAATGTGAATCTTTATTACCAGTGGAGGTTGTTAAATATTTTATTTTCTGTTTGAGACACGCTGTGACACATGAAACTCAATTAGAATATAACTAAACCCCACTCTAAATTATAGATAAATGACAACAAATGAAGGGGAGCAGCTTGAGCTCCCCTGTGCACAGCCTGGGGGAACAAGAGGGACAACTTTGAGAGAAGAGGGCAGCCCCCTCAAGACACCTCCATCCCAGCCAGCAAGCAACAACACAGCAACGTGTTTCCTCTGCAGGGCTGATTTTTGCCCTAAGACATCCTGAAGGAGACCCTCAGGCAGGCAGGATGGATCCCATTTCCCTGCAAACCAGCTCATGCCTTGACCTGAAACAGCCCCAGACTTCCCCCTCCCGATGCACCACAAGAACTCCTGAGCCCCCCGTGCCTGGGCTGTGTTTCCTTAAATCTGACTGTGGCTGGCAATAAAAACCACAGTAAAAATGGAGAGAGAGATGTTGAGGAGAAATATGTATCAAGGGCCAAAGGCTGCAGTGGTGCCGTGTTATCGAAATGCTGGGGTTTTCTATCCCTTGGCTCATCAAAGCCAAGCTAAGGACATGGTCAGGGATGGAAAATTAGGGGCTGAAAAGCCTTTGGGGTTAATTCTGTAATTGTTTTTTCTGGGAGATGCTCATCATCACTGGAGAGGTTGCGTGGACTGAGTGAGTTATAAGTGGCTGCTGCTGGGATCAAGCAGAGCCTCTGAGCAATGTCCACAGGGATATTGCTGTGGGTGGACAGAACACACAGGCAGACAGGCATGCTCTTAACCCAGACAGGCATCTTCTCCCTGACCCTGCCAAAGTTCCCAGGCTGCTGGGATTCCCCTTGGTGGCCTTGTAAGAGCATCCAGCAGGAGCATCTGGCAGCAGCATCCCCCAGTGTTGCCATGGAGACAGGGTTCAGGAGGAGCCTGGGTGCTACACTCCTCTGGGGGGCTTGCAGGACCCTCACTGCACTGCAGCCTTTCCCCTTGGCTGTCCTGGGAGATAAAAGGGATTTGGGGACTTCATTAGTGCCACAAGGATCTCAGCCAGAAACAAGCGCAGGATCTGTGCTGGCGATCAAAGCCAAGGCCCTTCATTAGTGGCAGTATCCAGGACCATCATTAGCATGTGATGAGGGAGCCCAGAGCAGCATGGCAGGCAGGAGGATGGGGAGGTGGTGTGCAGAGGGAACAGCACCTTCCTAGAGGGGTTTTTGCCTGTGCTTCTCAGATCTGCAAGTCTCAAAGGACACCAGGCCCTTTCTGTCCCCTCCACCCCACTCCCCTTCGGGGGCTCTGCCAAAGCACTGCAGTCACAGGGATGCTGACACTGAACCCCTGCCCTGCACTGACCTGGGTTAACCCAGCCATGCTCAGTGCTTTCCCTCCCCAGAGTCTGTTTCCAGCCTGATTACCTCCTGATTTTGTCTACTATCTCCTTTTGCTCTGCCTCGCTGCTTCTGCCTGCCTGCTCCCAGCACAGAGTCCTCCTCCTCCTCCCTCCTCCCAGACTGGGCCCTCCCTGAGCTCCTCACCAGCTCTGGCCACAGAAAGCAAAGCAAGAACCCTTCCCCTGCCAGAGTTCAGCCCCTGGCCAAGCCTGCCCACGGGCTGAAGGGTTTCCAAACACCAGGAGGACACCTACTCTTGCCAGGGCACATCCCATCCCCATGGGTTTGCTCCATCAGTGCTCAGGCTCAGCTTCACACTACAACCAGGATCCCTCCAGCATTTCTGTCTTTGTAGACTCCTTCTAAATTAGATTCTTCTCTTTATTACCCCTGCCAACCCCTTAGGAGATGGGAAATAGCTTTATCTCCATCTTTTTCCCCTTTAATTTCTATCTGTTCACCAAAACATGGATTTCCTTTCTTTTCTTAGAGATAAACACACCTGTTCTGGCAGCATCCCAGAGGCAGCACACCCACAGCACGAGGTGGGGGCAGCAGCTCCCACAGCCCTCGGCAGCTGATGGAACCTTCATTCACAGCCACTAAAACACGAGTTCCAAAGCACAAGACGGTGAGCAAGAGAAGCCAGGAGGTGTGGAAATCTGGGTGCTGCAGGCTCCCAGGAGGGATGAGAGGGTCGCCCATGGGAGCAGGGCCTGGTCCAAAGGCAAGACCTGGGAGCTGCTCATGCAGCCCCAGAGGGACAGGGATGCCTTGCTCCATCCCACCCCAGCTGAGGCGCCACTGCCATCTGACCACGGAGCCAGGGGTGACATCAGTGCCACTGCACCCAGCGCCCTGCCTCTATCCAGGGCCCCGGGATTAATTTGGGATGCAGGGGCCATTTTTAATATGCTGCTATAAATATTCATGGGCTGTCAGCTATGAAAAAGGACCCTGCCTCGCGCCCTGCAGCCGGGCCAGGAGGCAACACGAGGGAGACAGACCAAGCCCTCGCTGGTGCCACGGGAGCACAGAGACCCCCGAGGTCACCGGGACATCCCAGTTTCCATCCCGCTGCGTGCACACCTTGCAGGTGGCCCAAGCCAGCTCGTATCCAAATTGTGGTTGAACATCAAACCGGTTTCCTGGCGGCCCCAGGAGAGCGGGGGCGAGCGCACCGGCACTGGCACTAGCCCCGGTCCCGGCGGGGGCCGGCTGTCAAACCCGTGCCTCGGATCCCGCAGAGCCGCAGCTCTCGCCTGTCACGGCAGCCTCCGGTCTGCTGAGCTGCACAAACCCGATGAAAGCCTTGTGCTGAGTCGCAGTTCCGCCGTTCCGGCGCGCATCGCCCCGGGGATCGCCTGCCACCCGCTCCCGTGTCCCCTCCGCTCCCTCCCAGCCCCACCTCGCTCAGGCAGCACCGCTGCCCCAGCCGCAAAAGCATCATCCCACAGCGATGTGCAACCCCATTTCTGCATTTCTGAATACCTATTGATTCCTCCTTTATTCTCTTCACCCCGTATCGATCCAGTTTAGCTTCTGTGACTCAAACTAAATTAGCTGCCGTTAATCCACGGATAATTGCAGCGAGCCCAGCTCTGCCTGTCCCAGATTCATGGGTGTCAGGGACGGGGAGGAGAGTGCTGGGTCACATAGGGACATTCAGGTTTCTCCTCTGTGGGTAAAAACCCCAAACAAGCCAGCAGGCATCAGCCCAGAGGCACCAGGGAAATTGCCTCAGGACATCCACGCTGCAGCCAGAAACCTGGCTCCTATGGCTGGGAGCTGCTATTCCAGCAGGAGATTTGGCCCGAAAATCTGGGCATTGCCTCCCAGCTTTGGCGTCCCCCAAGCCTCAGCATTCCTGATGTGGGTTTTAGTCTCAGGTGATACCATGAAATAGCACTACCTGCTCCTGCCAGGCTGCAGCACGCAAGGAGTTAACTCCAAATTCCACCCGGCCACGGGGAGAGGAACAGCCTCAGCCCTCCTGGAGCCTTGGATAAAACCCCAGATGGAAAGCAGAGCCTGTTCCCCTTTGATTAGCAGCCCAGGCTCCCTGGGAGCCCTCAGCATCTCTGGCCTCTAATTTAGCAGCTCACAAAGTGCCGAAGGCAGTGGAGATGCCACTGTCACCTCACCTGCCCTGACAGCCTGGCACAGCACCTGGGGACATCCCCACGCTGATGGCAAGGCCGTCCCTCCACTGCACTTCTGATTCCTCTGTACTACCCCCTCCCACCCAGGCACTCACAAACCTGCACCTTCTTCCCTGGGCATCCTCCTCCGCCCTTCTGTAGAGCCTCCAAAATAAACATTTAATTTTGATTTAATGCAACAGTTACCAGAGTCAGTAAATACCAAAACTATATTAAAGGAGGATTAATGGCCATGTAATGGCCAAGTGTCCATTGCATAACCCTTAATTGGTGCCGATGGCCTCCAGCCATCTCTCCCCATCCCTCCCTGCCTTCCCAGCCGTGGCAGTCCCTTCAGAAATGGATGGGATTGCTGCAGCTGCCAGGCAGGAATGGGAGACTTCCAAGTGTTAAACTGCTCCTAAGCATCGGCCCGTGGGGTGCGGAGCCCGTTTGGAGCAGCTGAGCATCGCGTGGGGATGATGGTCCCCAAAATACCTTGGCCAGTGCACCTGGCAAAGGCAGCCAGCCTGGGGAGAGCTGCGAGTTCCCCTGCACAGCTCTGGAGCACACGGGGGCTCTGGGAGAGGCCAGGCAGGGCACATGCTCCAGGGCCATGCAGAGGTGGTGCAGGGTTTGGGTAGAAATGGCCAGGACACACTTTTGTGGGAGGGGAAAGCAGCAGCTGAGCCACAGGGGACACCCCCCCCAGCGTCCCCACAGCCTGGCTGTGTCCCCTTGGTCCCTGGCACCCATCTGCATGGAAAGTCAGTTTAAAAAGAAAGAAGCGCATTTTGAGCAAGTGTGGGCCAGCCTCAGCTGCAAATTCACTTGTCAGGGATATTGGAATTAGCTGGAGCTGGATGGCGTGAACATGTGTGCGAGGCAAATGCTGGCGGCAGGGAGGGGTAGCAGGAGCTGCTGAGCCCCCCAGCCCCCTCCACTGCCTGCAGATGCTCCATGGGATGCCAGAGGAGGGTTGGTGCAACCCGACACGTACCCCCACCTACCTCCTGCTGCAAAGGGACCCCAGCAAGCACCCCAAATTACCCAGGAGAGGAGGCTGGAACTCAGGGGATTCACCATGGCAGCTTGCTGGCTGCACATTCCCTCTGGGTGAATACTGGAGTAACCGGGCTCAGAGGCACAGGATCGGCTTGGAGGGACTCCTCACACCAGCCCCATATCTCCTGCCCCCCTGCACCTGCCTGTCGTAGGCTCCCCTAATATTTTGGGGCATTATGGAGCCTCTCCATCACTTTCAGAGCAACCACTGAGCAGCACTTCCCCATCTCCTCCTGCAGCACCCCCAGCTACCAAAACCTGCCTGCTCATGCCCAAAATAACCCTCAGGCAGGAGCTAATGAGGCACTCAGGCATAAGATCAGTGCTCGGGTGTTGACTATTTGGCCACCCAAGCGTGGGGCAATGGGGTGCTCAGCCGTGCCAGACCTGGGTGCTCATGTGTGAATGAACCATGTGCCCAGGTTAAGAAACCTCATTTTCTTGCCCAATGTACCTTCTCAAAGGCTGGCATGCCCAAACTGCACCCCTCCATGTGTTTTGGACGTGGGTATTGACATTGGAGCAGGGTTGGATCCAGGCTTGGGACACCCTTCTCCATCCCCCCTCTCCCGCAGATGCACCATCCCCCACAACAAACAGCTTTCAAAGCCCATCTCCCATTGATGTCACATCAATGCCACAGGAGATAAAAGCTGAGAAATCCAGAACCAGCGCTGGGTTTTCCAGGGAATATTAATTAGAGGGAAAGCCTCATTAGCGCAGCAAGGGTGGCTGCTGGCGCTGCCTCCCCCTCATCCCACGTGTCCCGGACCCCCCAAAGGGGCACGGTGGGCGTCAGGCCTCCCATCTGCCTTGGTGGTCTGAGCAATGGGGTGCCCTGCACATCCCCCAGTACAAGTGTTAAATGTTAAAGCAGGTGTTTAAATTAAAAAGACACCAAGGGAAAACCCGTTTCTCTCCATCCACAGCTGCTGGGGCTCCCAGGTGAGCCCAGAGCCCTGGGCAGGAGGAAGCCCCCCCTGTGCCCTCTGGAGCAGCCTGATGGCAAACCCAAGTGGTTGTGGGGGAAAAGCAGCACATCAATTACGTGATGTGGTTTTGGAGAGCTTTTTTGACAGCTCTGCAGCTGGAAAGGAGCAGGGGGAGTACGGGATGCTGCCTCCAGCCACCCCAAGCCTCCGCACTGGTGGAGGAAGCCCCTGCCTCTGCCACCAAAGGGAATGCGGGAAGGGATCAGGAAAACAGACACTCTGAAGTGGCACAGGACCCCTGAGCCCGGAGATCCCATTCCACCATCCTCCTGAGAGCCTGGGCAGGCTGGGCAGCACCCACCAGCCCTGTCTCCTGGTAACTGCCCCAGAAAACAACTCTTGCAGCAAAACAGCATTTGCTGTGAAATCGGAGGGTTGGTGACAGGAAAGGGATGACAAGACAGGACAGGGAGCACCACTGGGAGGGTTAACCGTGGCCACCAGAGGAGCAGCACCCCTGGGTGCCCCAGCACCTGGCCAAGGGGTACCACGGGGTCCAGAAGGGGGGCTGCAGTAGAACTCAAGCAACGCCACCCCCTGCTAAGGCCATAAAGCCCAGGGGTGGCTCCGGGGACAGGCAGAGTGTGGGAAGCACAGAACATGGCCACCAACACCCAGGGACAGCAGCAAGGCAGAGGCACCGAGAGGACAGAGGTGCCACAACAGCAATTATTCCTCAAAAATAACTTCGCATTCTTTTTTGTTTTGTTTTGTTTATTTTTTACTGAGAGGTGAACCCAATTCATCCTGACAGAGGTTCACAGCAAAGCTCTGCCTGGGGGCTGCTCACAGAGATGCCAACAAGCAACATGGTGTGGGAGGAAAGGAGCCTGTGTCTGTGCCACAGGGGGCTGGTGGGCACCAAAATGGGCTCAGCACGTCACCCCAGCCCCGTGCCACCCCGGGGGACAGCTGGCATTGTGGCATCTGAGACATGTGGGCTTCCCCACAGGCACTCAGCACCAGTCCTGCTCTCCGAGGAGGCTCCCCCGGCAGACACAAACCAACTCGCTCCCAGCACTCCTGAGGATGGGTGTCAAATCAATCCCCGCAGCAGAGATGCCAAGTTAAAAAAAAAAGGCAAAAAACCCCAGAGGAAAGCAGGCAGCCATCTGCCAAACCAGCAATTTTCAGCTGCATTTCCAGAAACACTTCAGCTTTTAAAAGCAAGAGAGGAGAGAAAACAAAACCCCTCCTCTTCCACAAGCATAGAAAGCATTCAGATGAAGTGCAAAATTCCAATTTGACTTCAAAGGCATTTCTCCTGGCTAGTTACCCCCAAATCCTGGCACAACCCACTGGAAAGCCAGTGGGCAGTGCCATTTTGCTGCCAGATGACGGCACCCAGCCAGCCAAGGTGTGGGGTGCCGTGCTGGGGGAGCCCAGGGTGTCAGAGGGATGCTGAAAACCTGGTACTCACCCGTTTGGAAGCAGGGAGGACAAGGAGGGAAGGTGGGGAAGAAAGGGAGAATAAAGTTTTCGTCAGCTGTAACCAGCAGGTTTTTTTCATGTACTATATATTAAGTTAATGTATGTTACAATCTCCTCTGTAATGGAAAAATACCACAGCTGTCGTAGCCAGCAACGCTTTCAAGAGCACTTGACTCCCAAGTCATCCAGGTGCTTTTGACAGCGTTACCCTGGGTTGCTATAGGAACCCTAACAGTTTTCCCGTCTGACTTCTCCATTAACACCGGGATTTATATTTAATTTGTTTTCCTTTTCCCCAGCAAGAAGAGGCAAGAAGCAAGCGTGCGTGCAGGGGCAGGAGCTGCTCCTCGGTGGGTGTCTCCTGGCCATGCCAAAAACAGCACCCAGGACCACAGTCAGTTGTGCTCAGATGCTGCTGGAGCACGAAGTGCAAGCAGACACCGACCTGCTGCAGGTGGGAAGGGCACAGCCCCACTGCACTGCCAGGAACCATCTGGGATGGTGCTCAGGGTGGCTCTGCTACGGGGTTCTCCCATGTTCCCACGCCAGTCCGTCCCCCTCTTGCCTTCCTGCAGGCAGCAGGACTGAGGGGCTCACGGGCTGAGCATCCCACGCAGCTCCTGGACAGAGGTGACAGGCAGGGAGCAGGTAAAGTTGCTGCAGATGTAGGCGGTGGCTTTCCCATCCTTCCTCTCCAGGGATGAAAGGAAAGGCAGCTGGCGGTAGAGGAACCCAGCGCTGTCTCCGTCTGCGACCATCAGCACCTGCCCAGAGAGGAGCTGTGAGAGCCAGAGAGCACAGCCAGCGGCAGCCAGCTGGTCCTTCCTGCCCCACTGACATGCTGAGGGCTGGCAGTGTCCCCCCACACACTCTCCCAAAATGGGGAGAGGACGGGGAGTTGAAGGGACCCACTCCAGCCCTCTGCCAGGGTCCCCCAGTGGTCACATCCCTGTAATGCCAGTCAGGACGAAGCGTGATGGAGATGTGGCAGCTTTGCCTCCCTCAATCACTGGACACTTGGCAGCCAGGATGAAGCACAGGGATCAGCACATCCCAGCCCAGCCAGCTCCTTGGGGACACCTGCCCAGCCCAGGGACAGCCCCGGAAACAGCTGCAGCATTGCCCCATCCCACCTGCAGCCCATCCTCCTGCCCTCCCCACGCTTCCCAGAAAAACTCAGGCAACAATGAGCAGTGGGTATGGGGCTCTCCCAGCTCACAAGGCAGCACCAGCCAGGGGTGACGACCGGGCTGCCAGGATAATTAGCTTTTCTGAAAGGGAAAATGTTTGTTAAAGCCTCGGGGCTTGCAGGCTAATCAGGAGAAAGGCCAGGAGCTGGCAGCAAGCCTCCTGCCGACACAGATGCAAAGGGTGAGCAAAGGGCTGGCCCTTCCCGAGGCAGGGAGGGAACATCCTGCTGCTGGAGCACACAGCTCTCCCTTGCCCGCCCCGCTCCCAGCCCTGCATGTGCCTGGCGAGCACGGACACACTCGCAACATGTCCCTGCTACTCACACCAATGCCACCAAGGGATGCTGACACCAAATGCTGCCTCTCACAGCACACACACCTCCCACCACGGCACCGCTCACCCCGCACGCAGCATCCTCTTACACCAGGGCCAGCAGAAGACCCAGCACTGACATCCAGAGACACACAGCTTCACTCATGCCTGGCAGGGGCTGCCCTTGTGTCCCATGAGGGGCATCACATCCCCAAGTCCCTGCCCTGGATAGTGGCTGCTGCAGTCCTGTCCTGTCCCCCATCACCGCACGTCTGCTTGACCCAGCTCTGGCTCAGCCCGTCTCCCTGCCTGCCTTCTGCTCCCCCCCAACCTCCTCCCCCTTTGCCTTTGTCTGGAATTAATTCCAGGAGTGATTAATTACCAATTCATGTCCAATCTGAAATTCATTATTCATTTTTCTCACAAGCTCCCCAAGGTCCTCTCGCGGGGCCAGGATGAAGGCGAGCGGCAGGCGAGCGCTCTGCAGCCGAGGAGATAATGGGATCCTTCATAATTACCCTAAAGACTATTAACAGGGCAGGGATCTATACCAGGAGCTGGGATCCAGGCCCAGAGCAGGGACCTAACCCTCTCTGCTCCCAGCACCAGGACACCCTGAGAACAGCTATCAGCATCACCCCCACTTGCATCCCCACAGAGCTGCTTGCAGCAAAGGGCTCCTCCAGAGCCAGGGTCCATTTAAAATCACGACCTCAATGCCATTTTATCATCAGCATCTCGTTACAGCAAGGATTTCAGGGTGAGGTTTGTAAGGAATTAATTACTGGAACGACCTAATTAATTGTGTTCCTGCACGCAAGCCTGGCCGCCAGCACCCTGCAGGCACGGAGGGAGTGGGGGCACAGGGGACACAGGGATGTTCCCCCAATTCCTTGGCAAAGGCAATTCCCAAACCAGCCATGTCCCTGGAGCAGGTGACCCAGGGCTGCTCTGCTTAGGGCAGCTTCCCGTGGTGGGGAAGGAGATCTGGGGAGCAGCTGGAGGGGGATGGAGGCAGGTGGGAGCAGGAGCATGCTCGTGTCTGTGTGATGCAGCATGGAAAGAGGGACAGCTGCTGGGAGGCAGTGGGCTCCTCCCAAAGGTAGTGCAACCCTCTGAGAGGTGGGATTCTCCCCCCTTCCTCCCATCACCTCTGCAAGGTGACAAGCCATTGCTCCTGCCAGAGATGATGCTCCTACCACTCCTGCACACTAATGCTCGGGGAAGGGGAGATGTGTCCACAGCTCTTCTAGGAGAGAGCTTTTCCCTCCTGTCACAGTTCTTCTTCCAGGAAACAAACCCAAGCTGGAACAGCTTCGGCTCCATCCCATCATCGCAACATGAGGAACACACATGGGGCAAGCAGGGCTAGACTCCCACCCTGCCTGCTGCCAGCCTCCAGCTGCAGCCTCTCTCATGCCCCTCCAAGCATAGCTCCCCTGCAAGCAGCCTTGGCAGGCACAGCCATGGCTTCACTCCCCCATGGAAATATCCATCCAGAATACCCAGCCCTCATCTTCCTCCCTTCCCCAAGGAATGCAAAGGCTTGGGGGTGACAGACCCTCCCCTGGGGAAGGAGCATCCCCACCGGCCAGGCTTGTTACCAGCTTGGCAGGAGGGAGCCAGGCTGCAGGGAAGGAGAGGACGTGGCCGTGTATTTGTTCTGCTCAAGACCCCAAAGCTGCCGGTGTGGGCTCAGGGGACCAAGGGCTGAACCAGCTGGGGCAGAGGGTTATTAACAGTGGTGCTGGGCTCCCGTTCCTGCAAACGGGGTCAGCCAGTGTGATCCTCCAAAGGGACAGAGGAAGAGTGTGGGAACAGAGGACTCACACACAAAATAGGGACCTGCATGGAACGAGGGCACTGCTGGACGGGTGATGGCAGAGGAAGGACAGAGAGCTGTGTGCCCCACTCATGCTCCTGGGAACGTGTCCCTCCTCCAGTGCTGGCATTAAACATAGCTGGGCACACAGGCAGAGGGTCAGGGGTGACACCCCTGTGGGCTGAGCTAATGTGAGGACGGAGCAGAGGACCCGTGCTGATGGCCAGCCCTCCCCAGCTCATCCCAGCTGGTGTTACAGAGGGAAAGTGGTGCTTTGGCCTCAGCTCCCCACATACTGAGACTGAACACACCCGTCCCTGGCACCAGGACCCAACGGCCAGGGATGAATCCATTCCAAACACTGAGCCCCCTCACACACAGCCCAGTCCTATTTCCCTCGGTTCCACAGCCTTGGTGAGGTCAAAGCCATTATCCCCGAGACAGGGACACTGCCCACCAAACCTGATGGGCACCAGCTGCTGCGCTGCCCTTCCCTGCCAGCTCCAGATGCAGCCAACAACTCCAGCCCCTCTGTGGGATGCACTGACACATCTCAAAGCAGGGATGAGGACAAACAGAGCCAGGCAGGAACCCTAATACACAGCAACAGCTGCTGAATGGGAGAAAAGCTTCAGGAACAGCCAGCCTCTCCCAGCTGGTGGTACCCAGAACCGGAGTGAGGCACTGCCTCATCCCTTCCAAGGATGCGAGGGTGTCTCCAGGCAGCAGGTGACCCAGCCACTGACTGGGTCTGCACAGGACATGACACATCCACACTGGGCATGACGCATTCACACCGGAATGAAAGGTTTCCCCTTGGGAAAGCACTGGGCTCAGGCTGAGAGCAGTGTAAACAGCCAGCAGCAACAACAGCCACTGCTGCAGCCACTTCTAGGCTGAGCTGCCCATGCTCTGTGCAGGGAGAGGGGTGCAGGGGCTCAGCCGTGGCCCTGCTGGCTGTGCTTAGATATGAAAAGGACAGGATGCTTCCCAGAAGAGAGGCAGAACAGAGGAGGACAGATGCAACAGCTGCACTGGCAGAAAGGATGAAGCACCAGCAGTGCAGGCAGCAGAGGCCAGGGAAGGGCTGGCAGGCACGGGGCACCTCTACCTTGTTTGGGCTGAAGACAGAGCGGACGCAGTGCAGCATCTCTTTGGTGTCTTCTCCTTGGGGGTCCCCACAGATGACGACCTGTTCAGGGAGAGGGTGGGTGGCAGGAGGGAGAAAACAGAGCTGTGACTGCACCCATGCCATTGCCAGCCCCGCTCCCTACAGCAGGTCCTGTAGGGGACACTGAGCCCCAGCCCGTACCTGTTTGAGGGTGTGATGGAAGACAGCGGTGGCCCGGACCATCTCTGGCAGGGTTATTGGGATCTTCTGCAGCCTCTCTGAGAAGGCAGCCAAGATCTTCCCAGCTTTTTCCACCCAGTCCATATGACCGGAGTAACAAGCTGCTCGGAGCAGGTTTGTGACAGTGACAGAGTTGGGGGTGGGCTCTGCTCCATCTTGGTCTGCAAGGGACAGCAGCTGCCATCAGCCCAGTGCCTCCTGACCCCACAGCCCTGTCCTCCCACACCACGACCCAATGAAAGCATGGCCAGGTCCCTGAGCTCACCATCCTTGAGACGCAGGAGCAGGGAGGGATCGCCAGCCTCGGTGGAGAAATAAGCAAAGCCTTTAGGGTCCCAGAAGAGCTTGTCTTGCATGTGCTGGAGATGCAGGGCCCACTCCAGCCAGCCCTGCTCCAGCGAGGCTTCGTACAGGTCAAAGAGCGCCTGGATGACAAAGACATAGTCCTCCAGGAAGCCCTGGATGGGCACAGCACTGCAGTGGCAGACAGGGAAGGACAATCAGAATCTCTACACTGAGCAGGTTGGAAAGTTCTCCAACCCAGCAAAGCCCTGCTTACTGGTCTCTGCTACCCAAGGAGATGCCACCAAGCAACGCAGTGGCTGTGCCATCACACGACTCAGCCCCAGGGTTCTGTACAGGAGGGGAAAGCAGGGGAAGACACTTGCCAGCATCAAAGACGAGGAACGGGAAAGGTTTTGACCTCAATTCCTCCTCCCTGGCTGGGGGACACTAATCCTTCCTAAACTGCACCAGAGCTCTGTACAAAACTAACAGCCTCTCTCCCTTCCAGTTCAGTCCTGCCTGGAAGAGAGGACAGGGACTGCTGGGCGTCTGGGCAGCACCTGCAGGTGGCCAGCCAAGTCTGTGGACTCTCTGACACTCACCTCTGCTCCACTGAGTTGTCTTTGCCCCGGTAGCAGCTCCGCAGCAGCCTCCCGCTGTTGGGGTCAAAAAGGTGTGTCCTCAGGAAGGCAGCTGCCTGTGCAGCCCTGCTCACGTATCCCTGCTCAGCCAGGGCAGCCCCAGCCTGGGCAAAGCCCGAGATCATCAGCCCTGCAGAGGCAGAGACACCAGAACAGGTCAGGAGGGGCACACAGAACCAGTGAGAGGGTCACTGTCAGTCCTTTGAAGGATGGTCAACGTGAAGCTTATCCTTCCTGATGCCAGCAGGTCAAGTCTCAGCTCTTCTGCTCAGTTCAAATCACTAACAAAGTCGCTTGCTGTCACCAAAGAGACAGGCAGAGTACTGCAAGGCCAGCAAGAGCTGAGCCCTCACTTGTGGGCAGATACAGGGCTCAAGACTATTCCAGTTTGCAGGGTAACTCCAGCCCATGCCAGCTCCAGACTCAAACACCCAGGAATTTACTGCTGGGAACAGTGCCTGGGGTCCTGCAGTTATTCCCTGCGGCAGGACCCCCAGGCAGACAGAGAGCTGTGATACCCCACCCATGCAGCAGTAGGGATGGGCTCTGTGCCCACCAGGGTCCTGGGTCCCCAACTCAGTCCCCTTCCCCACAGCCCAGCCAGAGGAGCTGGACTGAGCCAGGGGAAGAGTTTTGCTGCTCTCTGCTGGCAGCTGGGGAGGGAAATAAAGCCAGAACAGCATCCTGATGCTCCCAAGCCTTGCAGGTGTGGGGCTGCTTCCACACAGCCCAATCACAGCCCCAGATTCCAGCCTACCCGGTGCCTCTGTGGGAGCTCTCCAGTCCCAGCAGGACCCGTTGCTCCCAGGCCCTGGTGGGGGTGCAGCCAAGGCACGTGCCCCCAGAGCGGAGCCGCCTCTCACCATTCCACGCCGCCAGCATCTTGGTGTCCAGGTGTGGCCGCGGGCGCTGTGCCCGGGCTGAGGCCAGTCTCTGCCGGCATTCCTGCAGCAGGGCTCTCAGCCGGGCCGGCTCCAGCCCGAACCGGGCTGCCGTCAGCTCCGGGGAGCAGCGGGCAATGAGCACGTTCTTGCCCTTCAGCTCCTGATGGGGGTCCTGAAGGGAGAGGGAGACACGCTCTGTGAATGCCATCAGGCTTGGGAGGTGTTGGACTCCGAGTGTTTTGGGGCTGCTCTGCCATCCCTCCGTGCCTATGGATGCAGGTCCCTCAGCAGTGCTCCTGGCACCGGGCATGTCTCTGCTCTCCCTCACCTTCATGGGGTCCACATTGCCAGCCTCTTCCACTCCGTAGTGGTGCATGAAGACATCTCCCAAGGTTGTCCCCTCTGTGGCCCCTTCAACAGGGTCAGGAAGGAGAGCCCGGAGCTCCTCGGCTGTCCACACACAGAAGGCTCCTTCTCGCTTCTCTCCGGATGTGGTGGTGGGATAGGAATCTGCATCTTCTGCACTATAGAAACCTCCTGCCTGGGAAAAGAGCAACAGAGAGACCCTCCAGCACCAGGACAGCACTTTCAGCCAGCTCCCCATCGCTGCAGGGCTGGCAGTCTGGCTAATGAGCCTCGGCAGTGCTCCAGACTGGGAGGGAAGGCAGGGAAAAACAGCCCCGAGCCGCATGTTGGGGCAGGGTAAGTGGCTCCCTTTGGCTGGGCTCAGGGAAGAACCTACCTGGTCACTCAGGTCCCGTGAGACATAGAGCAGAATGTCTCGGACAACATCAGCAAAGAATTCATCACCAGAGATCTGTGGGAGGCACGGGGTGGACATCGGTGTTACAAGGGCAGGGGCGAGGCAAGAGACACAGGGTGAGAGATTTCAATTTGAAGAGTTAGCAAAGGAGCATTTGAAAGTCCAAGGATTTTAAATGCGGAATGGATTCAGAGTACGATCTTCAACAGAAATCTACTATCAGTGAGTAACTGCTTATCTACGAAGGGCAGTGGAGAGCAGTGCTGGAGTTTCACCGAGGTCAGAGAGGCAGCAGCACTGTTTGCTGACTTGCAAAAACCAGCCCAAAGGCTGTTCCCTCCCCCATTGTGCTCAGAGCCCCGGGGCTACACTGTCATGGGTTTGTGCAGCACTTCTGGATAAATACAGGAGATGAAGGGGAGCGCTGGACTGCTCCATGCTCATGGGATGGGCGGTATCTTGGGGAATAGGCTTTGAAGCTGCTCCCCAAACCAAGCCAGTCCTCCCCAGCCTGCAGGAGTGGGAGCCCCACAGAGGGATGCCAGAGCTGTACCTGGAAGGCTTTGCTGTACATGGCTGCCAGCTGCCCCTGGTCGTAGAGCATCTTCTCAAAGTGAGGGACATGCCAGTGCTGGTCAGTGGAGTAGCGGTGAAACCCCTGCAGAGACCATGTGGACATGTGTCTACCCCACATCTCCACCCCACACCTCCTGGGCATGACAGGGGCTTACCCCTGAGGATTTACTCCTACCTGACCAATGTGGTCATGGATGCCCCCATGGGCCATCATCTTGAGGGTGTGCAGAGCCATCTGCAGTGCCCGAGCACCTTCTGGAGTTGTTCGGTGCAGGGCCCAGTACGTGAACAGGAAATTCAAATTCACTGAAACACAGGGAGAAAACAGAAGGCTGTGGGGTGGGCTCTGCCCCCACGGTGCTGTCTGCCCCCCATCAGGTCTCAGCAGCAGAGACCACACTGACCTGGGGTGGGGAACTTGGGGGATTTGGAAAAGCCACCATAGTCTTCATCATAGGATCTGGAGAGCTGCTGGAAACAGGTGTCCATCACCTCTTTGGGTGGTGGGGGCGACTCCTGGCCCTGCACACGGATCTCAGATGTGTGTCGCAATGCTTCCAGAATCCTCTGGCTGCTCTCCAACAGGGCATCTTTGTTCTTCTCCCACTAAGATGCAAAGGGAAAAAGATGGTTCTTCTTCTTGCCTTGCACCAGTCCAAACCGCACCTGCAGTTCTGGACCACCCTCCCCAAATCAGCTCGAACCCACCTCTGACCCAGCCAAAGCTCTGGCTCGTTCTCTGGGCTACTCTTCCTCACAACTGAATCTCCTCACTCAGTCACCCTTCAAGCCCAGACCAATTTTCCCTGTGCCCCCTTTGGTTTAGCCCTGCCTGCTACACCATTCCTGCCCCGCACCTGCTCTGCGATCCGGAGCAGCACAGTCCGAAAGCCGACACGATGAACTCCATCCTCAGGAGGGAAATACGTCCCCCCAGCAAAAGGCTTGAGGTCTGGGGTCAGCCAGACACTCATGGGCCAACCACCTCCACCACTGGTGGCCTGAAAGACAAATCGCGTGTGCACCAAGGTCACGCAAGAGGCACCTGCTCTGTGCTCTTCCAGCACATCCCAGAGCCTCCCTCGAAGAGAGATGTGTGCTTCTCTCCACCCTTGTGACCCATCCAGACCACCTCACATACTGGTTCCTCTTGCCTGAGGAACACGACAACGAACAGCACCCTGAAGGAGCCAGTCAAAGCCTCCTGCGCCCTGCCTGTGCCTCCCTCACCTGCACGAAGGTCATGTACACTTTGTCCACATCTGGCCGCTCCTCACGATCCACTTTGATGCATACAAAGTGCTCATTCATGATCTCCCCGATCTCCTTGCTCTTGAAGGACTCCTCCTCCATGACATGGCACCAGTGGCAGGTGGAGTAGCCAACTGCAAACAAGCTCAGGTGAGTGAGGAATGGTCCTTTGCAGGGAGCAGGAAAACACATGATGGGGAGAACGCTCAGAGCTGGGGAGCCCCGCTACGGGCAACAGCTCCCTGGAGAAGAGATGGAGGAGAAAAGTCTCCTGGACTCTCCATTTCTTGCTCCTAAAAGCTGGCCAAGGACTCTGGTTCTGGATGTAGCCCATTTTCAGAGGGAGCTACTCCAGCATGTGGCACTCTCTTGCTCAGTGGTCATCCACACCTACATGGCTACTCACACACCAGCTCGGGATGCAGCTCAGCTTATCTGATCATCTACTGAACAACACGTGGGAACATGAAATATATCTTGTTGCTGTTTACCTGACAAGAATATCAGCTTGTTTTCTATCTTTGCTTTATCAAAGGCTTCCTGACCCCAAGGGTACCTGTGGGGGGAAGACAAGAGTCCCTCAGCCCCATGGGCACAGGGAGAGGAGGAGGAGGAAGAGGGGCAAAGGCTCCCATTGCTCTTACCAATCCACGGGGTTGTGGGCATGCTGCAGGAGGTACGGGGACTTTTCATTAATCAGGCGGTTGGTGTGACGAGGGACGCTGGGGGGGCCGGGTGTCCCCACCGTGGCCATGGCTGCGACTCCCGTTAGAAATGTGCACCTGCGACACCAAACAGGCTCAGGGGTTCCCTGCTCACCACAACAAAGCTCAGCCTCTGGATAGAGCCATGACAGCCCAAAGCAGCAGCACCACCACCCCAGGTCCTGCCGTGCCCCAGGACAGGGTGCCGCTCCCCACTACTCACTCCCCACGCCAAGGGAACCATTCTCAGCCCCAGCCCCGGGTGCCTCTGCTGGGTCTCAGTCCACCCCAACTTCCCCCCATGAGCTTACAAATCCTTCCCACTCACTGGAGGCTCAGAGGAGGTTGATCTCCAGTTTGGCACACCCCACCCATGGTGCGGTGAAGGCCATTCCCAGGGCTGCCCCCCACCAGTACACTTTGGGGGCACACTCAGCAGCTGTGAGTGCAGGAGCAGCATCTGTGGGACTTGACCTGCGTGTCCTCAGAGAGAACAACCCCATCCCGTGCGGTGGGTGCGGGCAAGGGGGGCACAGGCTCTTTATGGTGAGGGGAGTGAGGGGCAGGAGGGGACCAGGGAGACGCCTCTGCTGCCGGGCAGATGCAGGGTCTGGGGATGGGGATGCAAGAGGGATGCAGGGCTGGGATGCAGGAGATGCGAAAGGGGAGCAGAACGGGGGAACAGAGTATGTAAAGTAGTGCAGGGACTGCGGGAGTGCAAGGAGGATTTAGGGAGGATACAGGGGGACGCACAGGGATATGGGGAGGATGTCGCGGAAGGCAGGAAAAGTGCACGGGTGCGGAAAAGCTTTAGGAGGGACTCAGGAAGGTGCAGCGAGGATCTAGAGGAGATGCAAGAGGGGTACAGGGCGCTGCAGGAGAATTCAGGGGATGCGGGGAGCACAGGAGAGGTGCGGGGAGGATTTGGGGGGTGACGGGGACGCGGT
>VXAD01002248.1:82640-99038 GCA_013399195.1 Dicrurus megarhynchus | reverse complement strand
TTTTTTTTTTTTTTTGCTAGGATCTAAATTTGGAGCGGGTTCTTCCCCTGCTCTGAACAGCTCCCGGAGCCTGGCTGGGGGGAGAGAGGGAGGCATCAGATGACATGACAAAATAAGTCATGTCTCTCGATCATTTCAATGCCACCCCCTCTCTCCCGGCCTCTGCCTTCCATTTTAATCACTGACAGCCCTTCAAGTATTATGGATATATATAATCTTTTTAATATCACTGACATTTTCCACGATGGAAAGCATCTCAGGGGTGCTGAGACATTTGGGGGGGGGGAGGATCTCGTGCCTTCCTGCTACTGCTGCCGCCACACAAAGCACAGAGCTGAGATCTATCTTGCCCCAGGGTCCTGCCTTGGGTCTCAGGGGAGGCCATGTGCCTCTGGGGGCTTTGCAGATCTCAGCAGCCTGACATTCCCAACAGGCTCTGGCCATGCAGGCTGAACAAGCATCTAGTCCCACTCCCAGCCGCAGTGTGGGAAAAGAGCATATCCAGCATCCAAATCCTCTGCAGGTCAGCCCGGAGAACATCCCAGCTCGGGAAGTGGCAGGCATTCTTCATGGCTTTCCTCTTCCTCCATTCCCAGTGCTCCTGCTTCCCTGTGTCAGATGGTGAGGCAGACAGCTTGCCTTTCTTCAGGCAGTGATTTTTTATAAGCAAACTGAACCTTTCCATGGGGAAAGCACCCCAGGAGGTGGTTTTGGAGCTGTACAAATGTGGGTTTTCTTTGCTGGGTGGCCCCAAACCCCACCATGGGAATGGGACCCAGCAAAGCACTGCTTGCCCTCAGCAGAGCCTGGCTGCTCACCCAGACCCCCTCTGCCATTGAGGAACCTCTGGAAATGCACTGTAACCTTCTGCGTGCAGCATTTTCCTGCAATTCCCCTTCTTCCCATCCTCTCTGGTGGTGATGGTGTCTTCAGGCCCCACTCACGTGGTGGGTTGGGAATGCAACTCCCAAGGCCAGGAAGGTCACTCACCTTGGTTATTTAGCAAACACAACACAAATTATTAACACTAATACAAATAATGCCCGCCTTTGGGAGAGGAGAAGGAACCATTTCCTTGCCTGGATGCAAGGACTCGGCCTTAGAGGGTCCTGCAGAGTGCAGGGCTGACAGACCTGAGGGTCTCTGTGCTAAGGACAGAGCCCACATCTCACCCTGGGCCTGTAAATGAGAGGTATGTGTTTCTAAAGCTGCTCTGTGGGAGCCAGCTCTAATACCACTGCAGTTCCCGTTGTGTTACTTCCACAAATCAATGCAAAAGGGAAAAAAAAAAAAAAAGCAGCTGGCTCAGAAAAAGCTGCAGCAGCCAGACAGCAGAGTATCACAGTTGTTGGCCCAGCACATCCCTTCCTGCAAGCTGCTTGTACCTTGTCCCCTGAGGACACTCTTGTCCAAGGCTGGAAGAGGCACTGGCAATATTTATGACAAAAAATTATGACAAGAAATTAGACTATTCACAGGTTTGTTCTCCTTTGCAGAACCCCTATGCCACCCACCCGCCCTCTGCCACCAGGCTCCTCTCTCAGAAGGGAAGATGCCAACACAAGACATTCTTCCACTGTACGTGACTGATGTATAACTTTGATCTACCTGGTGTTGTAGTAACAGATTTTCCTGTGGGTAGATGAACACATGGAGCCTGGTTTCAATAGGCTGAACTGAAGATAGGGGTCCATGGAGACATGGATGGGCTTTGCCATCCTTTACAGTAAAGCTACCAAAAGAAAGGATCCCTGCCTCTGAGACAATCACGTTGCCTCTAGAACGTGCAGACTCCCTCTCTCCTAGAAACAGATGGCTTGAGCAGTTTGAGTTGGGCAGATTCACAAGCTGATAATCATCTCCAGGGAGGCAGCAGCTATTGTCAGAGCCTGTGAGACACACCCCAACTTCAGGCCTTTTTCCTCCTAATTCTCAAAATGTTGCTGAAATTCTCACTCCAGGAATGCTGAGCAGACATTCCCTTTGTGGGTCTGTGCCCACTAAGCCAGAGGAGGCTCCTGCTACTACAGAAGCCAAAATGCTTCCCCACAACCCACTAAGAGAAAACATCTCAAAACATGAGGGGCTTCACCTGGCCAGTGAAAAAAAGCTGTTCTTTGCCATGCTACTGCTGGGAGCCAAGGGGAGGAATAGATCCTCTCCCCAGGGACAGCACAGGAGTTAGAATGAGAAAGCAGAAGACACCAATTCAGCAGAAGGAGCGGTCATTTCACGCTACATGGGCAGCTCCAAGCTGTGTGCCAGCCCAGGGACAGGGGCACGTGCCCAAGGGACACACCTAGAGCCAAATGAACTTGTGGCTGAGCAATGCTCAGCATGGACAGGCAGCTGCTGCCTAAGAGCTCCAGTGGGATCACCATCCCCAGTTAATGATCTACGCTGATGTCACTGCTCTACAGGGCCAAAGCCTTTCTGGGGAATGCTGTCCAGCTGCTTTAGCAGGAAGGTGGCACTTACTGAGGCCAAGGCAGACCCCACACACAGCTCACTCTGCCCTGGGAACCTGCTGCAAGTGAAGTCTAACGTGCCACGCTCAGGCCTGGGATGCCTCCACAAAAAGCCCCATTCCAGCAGTCATGCACACAGATGGAAAATGCTGATGAGGCCAGACACACAGGCAGATGGACGGGCAGGAGGGGTGGCTCTAACACGAGGCCTTACCGTGGCTCACAACTTATATAGCACAAATTTCACTCATTTAATTCAAGAGTGATTAGTCGTGGCAGGAAGCACGTAAAACCTGGCTCAGATTGGGGCATGGGTACCTGGAGCTCAATGGAAAGAGATGGCAAGAATCAGCACAAGAAGGAAATTTGTGATTGCAAAACCAGGCAGGGTGGCACACCCCTTGGGACAGTGCTTTTACTGGGATCCAGAATGCCTCAGAGCATTCCTATCAGCAAGTCCCAAGGGGAGACTGGACAAGCAGCCAAAAATATGATAAAAACCAGGATGGATTTGTCTACTGTCCCGGTATCAGTGTTCATGAGTACAAGGAACACCCTGCTCACTCACCTGCTAGCCAAGCACAATCAAGACACAAAGAACATACCTCATGTTGACTGGCACTTTTAAATTCTCCTTTAGTAGAAATACCAGTATTTTCCAGCCTTAACGTTTTCTGAGGTGGTGATATTTCTTGCCTTGTCTCTTCTTGGCAAGCATCATCTGTAGCAGTAACAGATGATTTAGCAATAGTCTCACATCACAGTGTGTCAGAAAAGAGGCAGCCCAGTATTTGTAATTACTGAATCACTTCAGAAAGAAGAATTTCCACTCCATCTGTGTAAATATGGTTATTTATTTTTTTTTTAAAGCAAGTCTATTTCTACATACAAAGGGCTTCACTCTCCCACTTCAGAGCATGTTACTGCTTTAGATCCTCAAATAAAGACACCATTTCACTCACCATTGAATCCAGCAGCCTGTAAACCTGCAGAAATTCAGAGAAGACAGTTGCAGTGAAAACACATGAAGAAATCCTGAGGCTGAGACTGACAGAGATGGTTTCTGAGGTACGTTTTCATATGGGCACACACACAACCACACAGAAGTGGCAGCCTGCTGCTAACAGAGCTCTAGTAATAACTTCCCTGGCTATGAAGTGTGTTTAACATTATCTGAGGCACAATTAATTCAGCTGATCCCTCCAGAGTCTACAAGCAATGCTAAAGACACCCCAGATAGAAGTCCCGCATGTGGCTATGTGATGGCTGGATTTCTGCTAACAGATTCCAGGCTGAAACAAATTAATTTGGATTTCACACTTACCTTGCTGCAGCACAAGGGACATATTATCTGCCAGTTCTCTGAGTTTAGCAAAATGCTTACCTCTCCCCCTGAGCCTCAGTGTGCCTTACAAGAAAACAACAAAACCAAGACAATGACACAAGCTTTGGTCAGACTCACTTCAATGTAGAGCTTTTCCCGGTATTTTTCAAGTAAAACAGAGTCCACCTGCTCCTGAGCAGGTTCTGCCCCATCTGTAGGTGCAGCTCCCTCTTCCACCTTCTGCTTCTCATCTCTTCCTTTGACAGACTCTGCTCCCCTTTTCACGTCCTGCACTGAAGTGGAAGATACTCGCTTCTCATCTTTTGTTTTCAGCTTTCTGCTGCTCGAACTATCCTAATCAAGGACAGACCAAGGGAAAAAGGGACATAGGTCAGGACACTGCTCAGACTGCTGCAAGATGCACCTCCCAGCAGCAGCACCTCTTTCACTGGGTTGGAAGTCAGCTTAAACTCAGGATATGCAACCTCACGATGGATAACACTGTCCCCAGCACTCAGGGTTCACCAAGCATTCCAACACCTACCGATTTTCCTGATGACCCTCTACTTTTTTTGCCTTCTCTCTTAGTGGCTGTTTTGTCTTCCTTTCCTCCTTTTTTTGCTCCTCCTTGCTTTACTTCCTCTACAAAAGAGAGGATTTCAATTAACCAAAAGCATCCACACATCCAGAAAGTCCAGCCCACTGCACTAGCACAGTGGGAGTGGGTTACTTTTGCAGTGTATTTTCCTCTTTTTATTAATCTGAGCTGTACTGCACTGAAAAACAATACCTTGAAGAGTTCTTTGTTTAAATAAGGAATGAAGAAGTCTCATTGAGGCAGTGTTTGCTGGGTCAGTCCGTGGCTACACCTAGTTGAATTAAAAGGCTTTTTGTGGGGGTGCTTTTTTACTGATGCCAAACCGCAGATCCCAATTAGTACTGTGACTGTCACACAATCTGCCAGTTTTTTCCTGATGCTTTTTCCTCAGGGAGACATGCTGAAACTGACATTTCAGTTCAAATTAATCATGTTTTCTGTATTTCCAACAACCCACAGAAAGCAGTTGCTGTGCTAAAACCACCATTTACCTGTTTCCTCTGGAACATCTTCTACATAGGCGTCCTTCTTACTCACACCAAGCAGGGATCTCAGCCTCAGAGAGTGACTCACCAGGTTATCAATTGTTCCACGCCACAGCTGGAGGCTGAGAAAAGGATCAGGATCAGAAGGGAGACAGTGCAGCAACTGCCACCTTGTCTGACCCTGTGCTCAGAAGTGAAGGCACCTTATAGCTGAGAGCTGCCCTGTGCAACTAAACCAACAAAAGAGCACCCACTGTCTAAATATCTGTGCAGGGGGATGCTAAATTGCTTTCCTCATGTTAGATCCCTCCGAGATCTCAATGGTTTGCAAATCAACAGGCTCCCAGGAACCCATAAATATTACTGTGAAACTAGGTCTGCTCTTCAACATGACACACGTTGGTAATCAGCATCAACCTGCCCTGTGTTTACCAAGAGGAACCTGCATCCTTCTAATTTAGAAGCAACTCAAAGCTTGATATGTTTACAGTCTGAAAGCCTGAGCAAAGAACAGAGAGACTGTATGAAGGAGGAGACAGTTATCTGAGTAAAAGGGTACAGAAAATACCCAAAGGTTTCATAAACACAGACTATTTCTGGCAAGATTATTCCAATCTTGTACATTCTCCAAAATTACATGCATTTAATATTCTAAACTTATCTCCAGAAAAAAAAAAAAAAGAAAAAAAAAAACAAAAAAAGAAAGGCATTTGGGTCCTAGACAGCTGCTACAATTAAGCTATAAAAAAACAGAGTGCAAAGATGACTTCTAGACCTCGTATAATTATGTGCACTCTGAATCACAACACTGGCAACAGAGCTCGCTGAGGCTGTTGATCACACAATGTTTTCAGAAGCTTTTCCTTGCAGAGGTAACCCACCAGAGAGGATACAGAAGGTCTGACTGAGTTGGCTTCTGTTTAACACACAGCTGCAGAGCTGCCTTATTGAGCTGGGTCAGTGCTTCTTCCCGCTGCTCCTCCCCAGGGATTGACATTATAGCCTGTGAGAGAAAACACACAGGGGCTGTGGAGCACTTCTCAGTCTTCACTCCCAGTCCCTGAGCTCAATGGAGCAGCCCACAGCTCTCTTCCTGGACACCAGTCTGAAACCAGGCTGCACTGGGCACTTACACACCGAGATGTGGCTTCCTACACAGCTGGAATATGGCCAAGGTACCCAAGATCTGGGGAACAATCCCAGATTCCCCCATCAGACTGATATTAAGCCCCTTTGCAAGTTCAGGTGTGCTGGGGAAGAGGGATTCTATCAAGCTAGAAGGCTCCCTAGTAAAGCTTAGTTATAAAAACAGCAGAGAGATTTCCAAGAGAGCACACAGAAAAACTGCTGACAGAATCCAATGCACTCTTGCTTTAATCTAGGGAGGTCTGTACTCTATCCACAGCCTGCCATGAGTGCCCCCTTAGTTCTCTGATGAATAGAAAGGACTCTTCAAGGAGAAGAGCCCTTGGGGAAGTCCTGGGAAGCTGTAAGCCCAGCCTGCCCCCCACATTCAGTCCTGGGATGACAGCAAGCTAACAGGGGAAGAGCTTAAAATATCTATTATATTGTGTGGTTCTCTTTTCTGCTTCACACAACAGCCCACAAAGTCTCTCTTGGGAATCTCTTTACAAGAGCACTGAGGGTGTGGTCAGCAGAGCCAACACACATCATAAATCTCTCAAAGTCCCAGCACACTGGCAGCAGCCCTTTGGATGGGCTCACACTGGAGCAGGCTGGGCTGTTTGCAGGGGAATTAACACACCATCAGCTTGTCACAGCACCGGTGGGAACAGAGGTGACCACCTGTTTAAAGTCCTTGAGGGAAAGGTTCCATCCTGAAGCACCTGCTTCTTCCTCCTCAATGCTCTTTTCCCTTGAAGCCTCCTCTGATGTGTACTTCCCACCTGGGAGCTCCGTGCTGCTGCTCTGGGCAGAGGGAGGCTCCGAGGTGCTCTCCAGGTACTCCACGTCCTCTGCAGTGCTCTTCTGGTCCAAGGGCACTTCCTCCTCCAAGACTGAAGGCACAGGGAGGTGCTGTCTCCATAGTTCATGCAGCTGCTTTACCACTTGATGCTGATAATGCAACTGTGATAACAGGGGAAAAGGTAAACATGAGCTGCACCTTCCCTCTTCAAACCCAACTGTTAAAGCCTCCATGGCAGACTCTGCCAGCTCCAGAATCCCAGGGATGCAGCAGCCCCATGGGTCTGCCCTCCCCACTCATTTCAGTTGTGCAGCCCATCCACCAGCAAACATCACCTTGGGATTTTTCTTGTGGAACAGCTCTTCCTCTGTGACACAGGCATCCACAGGAGAGGGGGTGCGCTCGGGGGTCCGAATTTGGCCAAGAAGTTCATTCAGGCTGTCTTTCACTATAGCAGCACCTTCTCGAGCAGCCAGCTCCCTCTGAGGCACCACAACAAGAACAGCATGTGTGAATCCCCATTCCATATGCAAACACACGAATTCAGTCCCACTTGTAACCACACTATTCATTATACAGAGTTACAAGGACATGAACAACTGCAAACCCCGCTGAGCAGAGCAATACTTCCAACAGCTTTTCAAATGAACCCTACAAATCCTCCCCCAAACTATACTTTTCAAACCACAGTGTAATTTTCAATTTATACCTTAACTGCTATCATAGTGTACAGCAGTCAATCCCCTTCCCACTAAGTAACTAATGAAATTAATTACCAATAGAAATTTCATTCTTTAAAGGACCAGTGTGAACACTTTAGGAGACGCAGTCATGTCTTTAGTAACAACATTACAACAGACTGCAGAGCTCCTCATGTTATTTAGCAAACCTGCTCAAGTATGTGCAGACATTCTGTAAATCTCACTCTCAGCAGTAATTACACAACAATAAAAATACCATGTTGTCCACTCCCACCCTTATCCTCTATTTGCATATAAAGTTCAAAGCTCAGTTACCCAGTTACATGCTTGGTTACCTCCAGTTTCTCTCTGAAGTCAGCCAATTTATCCTCATACACAGCAATTCCCCAAAGGGTCACCTGAAGCAGAGCTCCTCCTAATAACAGAGGATGTGTCCTAAATTCCCAGGGCTCACTGAAAATGCCTGGTCTCTCTGACTTGAAAGTAAAGGGAAAACACTGAGTTTCTCCGGGCAAAATTACACCTGAAATAAGAGAAGAAATGCGTTGGTCTGCAAGAAGTCACCTGGTTAACCTGACCCTTTTCCAACACCACCCCAAGTGTCCTTATCTCTCCAGAAGACTCTTTCCCCATAGTTTAGCTGGTTATCACACTTCATCCAGCTATTGTTCTCCTTCCAGACTTACTCCCAGTCCCTATGTTCCTGAACTGGTGTTATTCCCATTGCACTCTCCTACAGCAAGCTCAGTTTTCTCTCCAGAAGATTATGCCCCATTTGCCATCAGAAAATTATTCACTTCTCAATATTCCATCCATTTACACTAAGAGCAGGAGTAACCTTCTTTCCTTTAAGTTCCAGGAGAGGGATCTGCCTTGCACAGCTCTTTTGGGGTGAGTCAGCTCTGACAACCAGGGTGGCTTCCTCAGGAGAAATCACCCAGCAGTGCTCTGCCATTAGTCAGACTCCACATGCCAGGTAACTCCCAAATTCCTGCTCTCTGCTTGAGGTAACAAAGGTCTTGGAGACCAGCAGGTCTCATACCTGGTCTGGTATCAAAGTAAAAACAGGGTATCCTCCTCCCCTTGGAGGGGATCTGCTGGGGAAGCCTCATCCAGTTGTACCAAACGGCAGCTCTGCCATTGTTGGTCACTGTCAGGAAGCTTTCAGCCTTCTCACTAGCCAGAGTCTCAAAGGTGAGCCGGGCAGCAATGCCAATTTCGTTCTACAAGGAAGAGGAAAAAGATAACAATTTCTGCTCTGACAGGATTTATCCTGCATGAAGTCATAGCTCAAATAAGGCAGGTCCAAAGAAGTGGCCATTATACAGAGAAAGCCTGGGAATCTGACCCTCACACCACAACCAGAGCCCTTCTGTTCCTAGATCTCTCTGCAGCAAACACAGGGATACTCTATTACGTTCAGAATAAGTCCCCCATTCTGTGGCTTTGGAGTGACAGTCATTGTACAACTGTGACTTGGGAACTCAAATAGGCTTAGCTTGACTAAACAATTAAAATCTCACAATTACCCTGTGAGCAGTGATGCCCTTGATCCAACGAGCAGGATGGCCACAGAAAACTAAAGATGGAACCTTTTCAGCTTCTGAAGCCACAATGAAGGAGTCATCTAAGGGGTCACTGGTAAAGAAAACAAAAGCCAGCATTTTCATGGAGTGAAATTCACTTCCAGAGAGGGGAGAACCAGGGGTGATTTACAAGACCCTGTAAGGAATAATCCAAATTAATGTTTTCTCACACAGTAATCTCTTTAGGCACAGAACCCTGCAGATGTGGTGAACCCATCTAGCTACATGTCACTGGCAAGGAGAACAGGACAGCCAGAATATTAAAGAATGAGACCTGCCTGAGGCACATGAGTGAAAAAGGACAAGAGGCCCTCAGGTTGTGCCTGTTACAGATGGACACGACAGGAAAAAGCAGGAAATTAATGATGGAAGGCTACAAAAAGACAACCAAATGGAGGTAATTGAGAGGAGAATCCCACCCTGCCTGATGTAAGCTCTGGAGCCACACAGAGCGAAGACTGGAGGAAGAGCCTCAACAAAACATTCCTCTGATTCTTGCTCCTTAGACACAAGGCCCCAAGGCACAAAGGCTCCTAAATCTGGTGATTATATATAAGAATATGCTTTTTATTGTGTCCCAGTGGAGACTTGTCTCCATTCTGGATAAGAACAGCTAAGGATACCCTCACAGACTGGTGGTGCACACCCAAAATTCTTTCTTTTGCCACAAAGTATGCCACGAAGTAAAACTTACAGGGTCTCAATCTCTTCAGAATGGGTGGTATGTCGAAAAGCCTCAGCTGAGACAGATGTGAAAGGCTGCCCTTTCCCGATCACCTCCAGTCCTTCCAGATCCTGGACATACACAAAAATGACCAACTCACAAAGTTGTTTTTTTATTTAGCAAGGACATTAAAACACCAGACAAATGCACCAACTCAGTCAAGTAAAGTGAGGTTGTGATATCTTGCTCCTACAATGGTTTTTAGAGGTATCCGAAGAATGCTCAAGGGACATGGGAAAGAACCAATTCTGAGATTCCCAAGAATCCTAGATGACTGCATTCCCCACTACCAACGATGCACGGAGAAAGTCTCCTTCACATGTTTCTCATCCTCACAGACAGGTTTCAAAGACAAAAAAGTGAGGTTTGTTCTGTTTTTAGGAGAAGGGGTCACCTGCCTTCAGGAGATTTTTTCAGAGTGTGTCTTCCACATGAGTAAAGATCTCTTCCCTCTACCCCAAGGCACTAAATTAAAGTCCTGCAACAGTACTTGGCAGGTTTTTCTTTGCCTAGGTCCTGGCAGGGTTTGGGGTCCTTTTCTGAGGCTCCTAGACTACTCCATGCAACACTTCAGGAGGTCAGACAACTCTTTCATAGGTGTGGCCCTTAGGAAATGTGGGAACTTTCAGGAAATGCACTGTGGGACCAGGTTTTAGTTTCCTCATGCTTTTTTCAGATCCAGCTCTTGGCAATTTTGTTACCGTACAGCACCTGACAAGAGATACAAAGAATGTCCTTGCTGCCCTCTGCTCTTACCGGCTTATGAAAGCCCAGCTCCTCTAGGATAGATTTTAGCTCCTGCCTTCGATGTTTCAGGAAAAGACTCTTATCCCAGTTTAAGTGGCAGGGAATCTTCTTTGGAGGCTTCAGACCTGTGGAAATACCCACACAAGAGCTCACACTCTGCATACCCACATGCCTATCAAATTTCATTCTCTGCCAAACTTTGGCCTCATGGTGTTTTAAAGAGGAGGCTCAACAGGGAAGGAGCTGCTCCCTTCACACTTGTGCCCCATTTCTTTGGAATCTCCTCTATGCAGTGTTCCCTTACCTGTTTCCCTCTGGACAGTGCGGGGTTTCCCCACATGAGTGAGTGGCTCTGGGTGCCCACGTTCTGTCCGGGTCAGGGTCAGAGTCAGCCCGGTGAGTTCATCCCCAATTTGCTCAGGAAGGCTCCAGAACTCGCTTCCCACTCGGTATCCCTAGGGTGGGAAACAAAGCTCCCACTGATACAGAGTCGTGCAGCTACCTGCTATTTTCACAGGCACTGGAAGCTAAAAAGAAGAGGTCTAACCCTGCCTAAATGAGCATTTTAAAAGTCTAGGAATTATCTCTTTCTGCAGAGCAAGCCAAAATTTCTATCAGGCTGCTGTCAAAGACAAAAGGACTTTCTTCTATTTAGTGCACGTGAAGGTTGAATGATATTAAAATAAAGCCTCGCACAAATGCAAATTCTTTGATAGCTCTATAAATGTAAAAAAGGATTTTAACACGATACTCCCATAACTCTCCTGCCTTACCCATGCCCTTTTCTCCATGGCAATCGCTAAAATCCAAGCCTGAAGCTATCAGATCTTTCTGCCCCTGGAACAGCAATTGTGACACGTTCCCATGCCACTTCCCAGGGCACAAGAGTTTTTGGTGAGAATCAAGAAATGCCACTAGCTCATCACCACTTTCCCCTGCCTGGGATGGATAGCACAGTTCAGGTGTTTTTTTTTTCATGTCCCTGAAAGCTCTGCTCACACACCAGGCTGAGGGACCCAGAGTGGCTTTGATAAACATCTCCTGACAGCACTTCAGAGGGTTACTCAGAACAGTGTCTGTGCTGTTTCGCAAGAGCAGCACAATCAGGACACACAAGAAGTGGGGCTCTCACCTTTCCAGGAAACAGGGCAGGGAGACTCCGGTCAATGAGGTCACGTTCTTCCTGGATTTGCCTGTAATCGTCCGACACGTTCATCAGCAATTCATTCTCTGGCTTGTGAAGAATTTCTATAAATAAAAACGTCACATCATCGGTGCTGTGCTTCTGGGCACACCTTTGCCACTGTTACTGTTCACCTGTAACCCAATTACACTGTTCCCTGCCAAATCCACTGTCCTCTCCCCAACCAGAGCCACCAGCTCACCTTCCCACCACATCCAGGGCCACCAGCACGAGCAGTGTGGGAGCTCTGAGAACATGGAATTAGACTGCAATGGCAATAGGATTATCCCTGATGGGCAATGACCACTGCGGTTTGGTGTGGGGACATCAAACTTTTCAATCTGCACACAGAATTTCACAGAATGAGACCTCCTTAGCTTTTCTCACCTCCTAGGTGTTTCTCCTGCTTTTTCCTCATTGCCATATGATGGCTCCAGTTCTGGAAAGCTTTGTGCTCTGCTAGTTGGGCCTGATGTGCCTTTTCTTCCTTCTCTCCTCCATGTTCCTCTTTTAAAGCTGCTGCAGTAACATCTGGACAAGGAACCTTAATAGCATCTGCTAGCTGATGAGAAATGGAACATTAAATGAACCTCTCCATGCGCACCAAAACAGGAATGGGAGGGGGGGGGAGAGAAGAATTCTTCAGATTGACAGCACTTTTACATTAGCACTCTGAGAGGAAGGAAACCAGGGAAGCAGGGACACACTCAGATACAACAGAAGTGTTTATGTGACTAGTGAGAATCCAGCAATGGCACTCCTGCAACGCCAGCTCTTCCCTGACACCATCAGCAGGGCACAGAGGGAAGAGGAAGCCTGTGTAATTGTTCCCTTCATGACCTGGTCCTGCACACAGGACTCCAAAACCTGCTGGTGCAGTTTCTCCAAAGGCAAACCCTCCCCCAAGTGTGACGAGGCTGAGAAAACCACACCTCAGGCCTGGCCTGCTCCTGATAGGTGCTGGAAAGCATCGAAAGGTACTGCAGGCACCACACTCCACCTCTGGAAAAGTGCCACACAGCAGCATTTTCCTAACTCTATAAACCAACCTGAGTGTTTTTTCTGGCCAAGGCTTCCATCTTTAACTCCTGGAGACTTCCCAAAATGTGATGAGGGAGGATCTCTTCACAGCCATCATCAAACTGGCTTGGTCCTACAACACACATATAAAAATACCCAACCCCAGAGCCAGGTCACTACAGGTTGGTTTAGCAAAACCAAAACCCAGAGGTAAGATGTGAATTTGAACCCTACCAGGAAAAGACAGTGATTCCCTGGGTGTCTTGGGGGGAAGAGAATGTGCCACCTCCTTGGGTTGGTATTTTTGGCCGAGGTAGTTCTTCCTAACTGGAATTCTCCCAGTGTCACGGGGAAGGCGTGGAGCATGGAGCTTCAGGAAATAAACAGTCACAGTGCAGTTAGGTACACACTGACTCACCTTCATTCCAGCTGATCCTTTTAGGATATGTACAGTAGTCCTATCAGCACAGTTCCTGTAAGGGTCCTGCGAGTCCTGGATAGGGACTTTTCACACAGACACGTAATGACAGGACCAGGGAGGAATGGATTCAAACTAGAAGAGTGGGTTTAGATTAGATATTAGGAAAGGTTCTTCCCTGTGATGGTAGTGAGGCCCTGGCACAGGGTGCCCAGAGAAGCTGTGGCTGCCCCATCCCTGGAAGTGTCCAAGGCCAGGCTGAATGGGACTTGGAACAAGCTGGGCTAGTGAAAGGTGTCCCTGCCCATGAAAATAGATCAGTTTTAAGGTCCCTTCCAAGCCAAATCTTCTATGATTCTTCCCCTACAAGACACCACACACGGCTGTGCAGATACCAACTCAGTTACTGTCTTACTCCTCTGGATCCTGGTCGCAGGGGCATGAAAGGAGAGTTTTAAATCACTTTCCCAAGAGATTTCTGCTGCTGTGTCGCTGAAATGCTTCCAGTTACACACTGTGACCTGAGTTTTGGAAGGAAAGCCATGAGAGCTACTAAACAACTTACAGGTCTCGTTAGATCAGAAAGCTGAAGATGTAATTTTGAAGAAGCAGATGACTTATTCTTCCATTTGAATGGACTGTATAGGGACTTCTAATCCTTTACTTTTAGCAGCCAAACCTGATGAGCTGACATTTTATCATGACAAAAAGCAGGACAGATAAAATGGAATGAGAACTCAGCTGCAAGTAAATGGCTTAAGTAAATGGGCAGCACCCTCTGTTAAGTGCACAAAAGGAGAGCATCAGTTAAGGCAGCTGTTTCTACCAGTAAAAATACTCATACATACTTTCTTCAGGTCCTCCACCCTAATTTCAAGTTCCTGGATGTCCTCTCCTTGCAGAACATATGGAACAGGCTCAGGCTCTTCTGCAATTGTTGAACAGGGCCGTTCAAAAGTCTTTTCCTTCTTGCCTAAAAGACAGATGAAGAGACTTCTTCAGTCTCCCAAGGAAGCACCATATTCCTTTCAACCTTGTTCATGATTTCCAGCTGAACTATGTTTTGGGATTATTTCTCTTTAAGGCTACACAGAACAATTAAATTCAGCATCTCTTGTAATTGAAAAAATCAACCTGTGAGAAGCTGCAGAAACCAAAGTGGGTCAAGTAGGAGTGAAATGTCTCACACTTCATTCTAGATGAGAGACAACGGATAAGATAAATGCAAATAAATACAGATCCCTGCAGGTGGAACAACACATTCCTGGGAAGTTTCCAGCTCCAGCTGCAAGTGCAAGCGCACAGATTCCCTGCGCTCACCCAGCACGACTCGGACAACAAAGCACTGGATTTCAGAAGCTGTTCAGTGGCAGAGCAGCTCTGAAACAGCCAAAGCCGGGCAGAGCCGGGTGCGCGGCAGCTCCGCCGGCACCTGCGGGCCAGGCCAAGCTCAGGGGATCCCACCAGGGGCTGTTCCCCCTTAACCTGCGCGCCCCTCCCGCTGGGACCGGCTCCTTTTAGAAAAAATTATCACAATAATGACAGGAGGTCACTGGCTGGGGAAGGGGCTGGTTCCGGCCGCTTCAACCGCGGCCCCGCCGAGGCCGCAGGCCCGGCCGCGCCCTGCTCCGGGCCGTACCAGGGGGAGTCCAGCTCCGGGACCGACTCCCCCGCCGCGACGCCATGTCCCGGCCACCGGCACCGCCTCCGGCCCCGCCGCAGGTCGCGACAGGCCGCGATAGGGCACCGAGAAGGCACCGAGCGGCCTCCGGAGCTCCTAGCGGGCACCGAACCGGCACCGAGCGGGCTGCGAGCGGCCCCCGGGGCACCGCCCCCTGCTGGGGCTCCGCGGTGCCGCTCCGCCGGGCGCGGCGCAACGCGCGCATGCGCCGCCTGCCGGCACGCGTGCGCCATGGGGGTGCGGGACAGCCGGGACACTGAGGACACCGGGGACACGGGACACTGGGCGACTAGGAACGCCAGGGTGCCGGGACACCGGGATCCAGGACACCGCGTGGCACCGGGATCCCCGGACACAGCGGGATATTGGGGCGCCGGGATACCCGGACACTAGGGACACGGGCGACATTGGAACACCGGGGCTCCGGGATACAGGGACCTACCCTGCAGTTACACCTCCCCCCGGTCGGCCCCTGCCCCAACACCCCTCAGCCAGCACACTGCTCTTGCGGTTTATTATCCATTGTGGCCGCTTACAGCCCTCGCGTCCCGGCCACCGGCTCGGTCCCCCGCCGGGGTCCTCCTCGGTGGGCGCCGGGCAGCGCCCAGCACCCGCTGCAGCTGCCAGAGCAGGTCGGGCAGCAGCGAGTCCAGCACGGCCAGGCCGGCCCAGGTGCATCGCAGGCCACTGGGGAAGAGATGGTGGTGAGCGCCGGTGCCTCGGGGAGACCCCCGGTCCTGCCCGCGGCTCCTCGGGGCTCACCCGCTGTCCAGGACAAGCCAGCCCTGCTGCTGCAGTGCCCGAGCCTCCCCCGGCGCCCCGAACACGGCCTGCAGGCTGAGCTGGGGGGAGAAGTGCCCCCAGCGCTTTGTGCCATGGGCGAGAGAACGACGTTAGTGATGGGGCATCAACATCCCAGTGCCCAAAGGGGCTGCAGGAGAGCTGAATGGGGGCTTTGGACAAGGGAATGGAGTGACAGGAAAAGGGAGGAATGGATGGAAAGGGCAGATTTGGATTAGATATTGGGAAGAAATTCTCCTGTGAGTGGTGAGGCCCTGACACAGGTTGCCCAGAGAAGCTGTGGATGCCCCTTCCCTGGAAATGTTCAAAGCCAGGTTGGACAGGGGTGGCAGGGAGTGGAACGAGATGGGCTTTAAGGTCCCACCCAATCCAAACCATTCTGTGATTAGCATCAGGTCGGTGTGGGGTGTCACCACGGGTGGCTCCTAACCTCGTGTGTGACGCCTTCATCCGTGCGCAGTCCCAGGGTGAGCAGCTCCTCCAGCCTGTGGGGGCACAGACAGCTGTGTGGTAGCACGGACCGGGAGGGGGCATGGGGGGAACCCCAGTACTCACTGCTCCAGTGGGCTCAGCACCGCCCGACTCCTGGTGCCGTGTCCCTGGCTCTGCACCTCCCGCATCCAGGCAACAGGATCCAGGGTCTGGACACGGGCTTCCCGGCTGCAGCCGCCCTCACCCCACGGCACAAAGCGCCCATGTGCCCCTGCAGCAGCCAGGGAGGGGGACAACGGAGTT
>VXAD01002248.1:6629-81045 GCA_013399195.1 Dicrurus megarhynchus | reverse complement strand
CGGGGCAGGGATCGGAAGCAAAACCCAACGCTCTCAACGAGGGCTGTGCGGGGGATGCTCGCTGTGAATGACGGGGGGGATGGGGTCAGTGTCCTCCCCCAGGGCCGGGAATACAGGGGTCAGTGTCCTCTCCCGGTGCCGGGGATGCCAGGGCCGGTGTCCTCCCCCAAGTGTCCTCCCCAGACACGCGGTCCCAACGAGGTTTGGGACCTGCCCCCGCATCCTTCCCCGGCTGCTCCTCGGGGCCGAGAAGGGTTTTCCAGCGTTTCAGGGGAGGGAGGTGGCCTGTCCCCACACAGGGTTGTGCAAACCCGCAGCTGATGAACCCCGACGTTAGTAATTGTCTCTACATAGTCATGGGGAACTCCGAAATACCCGTGACAAAGGCTGTGACTGCAGATTCCCGTCCCCAGGCCAGAAACGCGTAGTTCGGCGTAACCCACCCCTGATGTAACCTTCCCACTCCGGGGAGTTTCCGAGCAGGCAGCGAGGACTATAAGAGTGGTGGGACTCAGGCACGGGCAGGGCAGAGGCCATGGAGCGAGCCTGGAGCACTGCACACACCGAGACCGCACTGCCAGCCAAAAGGACCAGCTTTTCCTCTTCCGTGAGTATTTACAGCCGGGGATGCATCATCCCAGGGGTTGGGAAGGGGCAGGGGGCATCGCGGGAGGTGTCCTGGCTGGCAAGGGCTGGATATGCTCCGGGGAAGGCATGGGATGGTAGGGAAAGCTTCCCTGGGACCAGGCTGTGCCAGGGCTCAGACCCATGGATGGTGCTGCCCCACTCTCAGAACAGGAGCAGGAGTGGGGTGGCAAGGACTGCTCCCCCTGTGCTTGCTGTGACCAGGAGCCACTGGGTTCCTCAGCAGTGTGTCCGTCCTCACCAGCCAGGGCTGGTGTCACCTTCATTTCTTACTCACTGCCCCCAACTACGGTGAGTACATGGGGCACCTGTGGGCAGAGCAGGGGTTGTGCCAGGGGTGCAGGTGCTGATCGGGGAGGGGAGGAGAAGCTCTGCTCACTGCAGGCCTGTCCTGCACCCGGGTTGGTGCTGTGGGAAGCAAAAGAAGGTAAACAGTCCTTCCCTAGACATCAGCCACAGAGGTCCTCTGTGCCCCCAGGGTCCCTGGCTACAGGCGCAGGGAACAGTCCTTCCCTCGGGAAGGAAGGTTACAGAGGTAACCAGAGGAGGGAGGAGACTTGAGTGAAATGTGGAAGGATCAGTGCTGACACCAGCCCCACGAGCAATGTGGGAACAGGAGAGGAACTTGCTGGAAAAACACCCTACAGAAAGAGTCTGACACAAATCATCCACGTTTTTTTCTTTCAGAGAGCAGATGTGGACAGGAGACTTGTCCCCGCCGTCTGCTTCCATGGGTAGAGCCCCCAGTCCAGCTGCGAGATGAAGGATTGAGACCTCGCTGACGCCCCCCTCTCTCCCTCTTGCACCCTTTCCCTCCACCCACTGGAGAAAGCCGCAGCACGGAGGGGGCCCAGCCTTAGCCCAGCTCGGGAAGGAAGCAGGAGGGAGACAGCAGGAGGTCAGCGAGAGTTGGCAGCAACATTATCTGCTTTCCAGCTGGGGTGGGACGCTTCTGGCAAAGAGGAGCTCTGCTGTCCCTCTTCTCACAGGAGCGTTTCATGGTTGGGAGGTACCAAATAACTCCCGTAAAATGCTGTCCCAGGTATGCTCTGCTTCACGCTGCTGGTGGGACAGGAATTTTGGTATTTCTGCAACAACCTTACTATCTGTCTTGTCCAAAACAACAAAATAAACAAAGCCATGTCTACCCTTGGAGGTTTTTCTTGAGAAACACCTGGGGGAGGTGTGGGACCAGAGTGAGCTTTTCCAGCCAGTTTTAGGGAGTCCCAAAGCAAAGTCTCATTCTCTGAACCCCCTGCCCCTCATTTCAAGTTCAGTTGCTCTTAAATGACCCAGGAGTCTCACAACATCCAAGGAGAAAAGGCATCATCCAACCATGGGAAGCCAGGCCGGGGCATTTGGACTTAAAATACCCACCAGCATCTGTTCAACTCCTCTGAAATGGCTGCGGCCAAACTGCTCAGAGACACGCAAAATTTTTAAACCTTCATAAGGTCTTTCAGTAACTGGACAGAATTCCAGAAATAAGCATCCTTTCCTCACACCACAGTATTTCTGTTGGCAAAGAAACAAGCCTGACTGGGGAAAAAAGGCGCTTTGTTTTATTGACTAAAAGTGCCATCGGCCTGATGTCAGGGAGGGAAAGTCTCCACTGCTTAGACCAAGGCACAGGTGAAAAGCAGACCCAGAGCTGACTGAAATGGCTGATTTAGTGTGGTTTTTGCTCTGCCTTCCCAATCTCAGAGCTGAAGGTGCTTCTCCATCTGCTCCCTCAACTTGTATTTCTGAACCTGGAAGAGAGTGCAGAGAGGAGGGAGAGAGACTCAGAGAGGAGCTGGGACAGAGTGCCAGGGTTCCTGCCCTGCCCCAGCCCCCTCTTACCTTGCCTGAGACAGTGAGTGGGTACTGGCCCACAAACACAACGTAACGTGGGATCTTGAAATGGGAGATCTGGGAAGAGAAAAACAAGGGCTACACAACCCAAAAGGAACAGCCTGGCTCTAAATCCATGGGCTTTCATCCACCAATCCCCAGCAGCCAACAGGTGCACTGGTCTGGAAGGAAACTGAGGACTGGGGACCTACCTTCCCTTTGCAGAAAGCTTTAATCTCTTCCTCGGTGCAGTCCTGCCCAGCCCGCAGTCGGATGCAGGCACAGATCTCTTCTCCCATCCTCGAATCCTTCACACCAACCACCTGGTTGGGACAGATGGACGGTGTGACCCTTTGGGGACGTCCCTGTCCTCCCACGGGGTCTGTGTGCTGGCCCATGGTGTGTTCCCTGACCCCATACCATGGGTTGCTGGAGCATTGTGGGTGCAACATGGACCTGTCATCCCTCTGCTTCCAAAAAAACGGAGCAAGAGGTTTCACAAACAACAGGAGACTTGGTAGGCTGCCACGAGTGCTTTGGGATCTCCAGATGGAATGGCAGGGGAGGGATGAGGTTGAATTAAAGGATTATTTGAAACCCTTATAATCACAGATCTTAGTGGGCCACTGCCTGTGACACCAGGAAATGGGCTTTCCAAGCCTGAGCTCTCTCCAAAGTTTGCTCCCACTATTCCACAGGAATCCTACTGTCATTCCTCGCCTTGAACCAGTATTGCAAACTCCTAGAGACACGTCGATCCTTTTGAGTCCAGAGCAGTGAAATAAAGCCCTAGAAACCACATAAACAGGGCTGGTTTGCAACCCATCTGCACTGAGACTGTTCCAAGGAGAGATGCTTGCCTGGCACAGGCAGAACTCTGACTAAATAACCAGTTTATTTATGGGGAAACTTGTCTGGCACAAAACCTGGAGAAGAACAATCCCAGCAGACTGGGAGCAGCTGCTCAGTCCTGGAAATCTTTGTTGTCTTGCAAAGGGGTGAAACAGTCTCACTCCTCATCTCCAGGGACTTGTTGGAAGAGTCTTCCTGGATGTCAGAGTTGAGCAATTATCAGCAAAAACTGTCCTTCCAGACTGCTTTATGAGTAAGAATTTCAGAGGGAGCTATGAAAGTGGACAGGAAGTTTAAAACTGAAGAATGACAGGCACTTTGCAGACGTGCAGCTGGAGCACAAGGGGATTGCCCCAATCTATATGCCTCATGCCAGGAGCTCTGCTCACCCCTTCCATCCCATGAGCCTCTCCCTCCTCCTTGCTAACCAATATTACATAGAATTTGATGCTGAAAACAGGGAAAGACAACCAGGTTCCAAGCAGCAATCCCAGAAGCTTTATGTACAGGATTCCCAAAAACAGCTGCTCACCCACCCCACCTCCTCCCACTCACCTGGACCTCCTCAACCTTGGGATGGGTGTGGAGGAACTGCTCAAGTTCTGCTGGGTAGATGTTCTCTCCTCCCCGAATAATCATGTCCTTGCAGCGCCCTATAATTTTGCAGTAGCCGTGCTCATCCAGGCTCGCGAGGTCCCTGCAATGAGAACGCCCTCCTAGTCCTGTCCCAGCTGGGTGGAAGAATGGCTGATGCTCCCACCCAGACAGGCTAGTATCCAGAGGATAGTGGCTGAGATGCCACCTGAACACATGGAAGAGATCAAAGAGCTCCTGTTACAGAAATTGGCAGCATCCACACAAGCACCAGGGTTTAGGGGGGAGGCAACTCCTGCCCCTTCCCCGTACCCCCACAATCCTTCCATCCACAAGAGGCCAGTGACAATCCCCCTCTCCAGGGACACTCAGCACCAAGGGCTCTGTGCTAAAAGCAGTTCTGAAGTGTCACAGACAGATCAGAGGGATAAATTTGGACAGTTTTCTCTACTTTGGAAATCCCAGCCAAGCACTCCTATACACACCCATACATCCCCATCCGGTGTCACCCTGTGGGACAGTCTGGGAGGAGTGGGGCTGTTCCCAGACTCACCCTGTCTTGTACCACCCCTCAGCACTGATCGCTTCTCTTGTCCTGGCAGGGTCGTTCCAGTAGCCCACCATGACGCAGTAGCCACGGATCTGAAGCTCCCCGGGAGTGTTCAGAGGCACAGGCTGCCCTGTTTCTGGATCCTCAATTTTTGCCTGGCAGAGAAGAAGGGCTTAGCACCAGAGCAGGAGGATGGAGTGAGGTCTGCTGCTGGCAGAGGACCTGGAGCAGGTAGGGAAGGTCATGGTCACCTCTGTGTGGGGAAAGATGTATCCCACTGTCTCGGTTCTCTGGTCAATGCTGTCACTGGGGAACCCCATGAAGGTGACAGGGCTGTTTTCTGTGGTCCCATAGGCAACCTGCAAACACAGGAGAGGAAATGTGTCTCAAGGGGAAAGGGGACCCCACAGCTCAGGGCACGGAAAAGACAACGCTGGTCATGAGCGCAGGGGAGAGTGGGGTGGGAGGAGGATGTTCTCCCAAGCCACTCAGGTCACAGGAAGCCCTGCTCTCCTGGCTGTGGATGGGGCCCTCCAGACCCATCCCAGACTTCTTCCAGAGAGTCTTGGAGAAACAGGAGCTAAAGCATCACTGCACCTGCCTGCCGTGGCCTTCCTCACCTCCCTCACAGTGCTCCAGACCCCACTGCCCGCAACACTTGGGGTGCCATGTACTTTTGACACCCCAACTGCTGTTCTTGGAGGACTCCAGTGTTCACCGTCCTCTTTTTTAACCCCTGCTTCGCCAAGCCCTGTCCTGTTGACTCCACACCATCTCTGCCAGACACTGACTTTGCCTTGGTACCCTTGCAGCCAAGGTGCTGAGTTTGCCTTGCGTCTCTAACAGCTCAGGGAACATAGGACATCGCTTTGGAAAAAGCCTGGAGCCAGCAGCAGGCTCCTGTGGGAGACAGTGTGTCCTGCAGCATGGCTGCTTGCTGCAGATCCTTTTGTGCAGACATCAGCCCCTGTAACCCTCGTAAGGGCATCACGAGGCTGCTCAACACTCGGCACAGCTGCCCTTACAGACCCAAAGCCTCACAGCGGGACAAAAGCTTCTTGCTGCTAAACCTCCCTCACAGCTAATCCCGACAGCAGGCTCTGAGCCACCTCAGCTGAAGGTCACTTCTCCTCGGAGGAAAATTCCAGCATTTTATGCCCAGCTCAGTGGCCTGGCTGAGGCAGCGGGAGCTGCACAGGAGGTGCCCTGGGCAGCTCTGAGCTGCACCAACAGCACCATCGCTGGGATTGCTGCTGCATCTCCAGCTCCTGGGAGCTGTGTTTCAGCAGTGGGAGCTGCTGGAGTACTGCTCTGGTGTCTCTAACCCACTCACAGTAATGTCACCCCAGTAATGTCACCGGTGGCTGCTTTGCTGGGAGAGCATGGCTGTGAAAGTCCTGATGTGGGAACTATTTCCTCATTTCTCCTCCACTTCTCCAGACTGACATGTGAGCAGCTCTGCCTCACCAAATTGCCTTGGCACCCAGATCTGGTCAGTTCTTTCAGAGCAAATGCCCAGGTGTGCCTACGTGGTCACAGCTTGGGCATGGTGCTCACCCAACTCCAGACACTGTGCCCCAAATTAATGTGGGGCTTTGCAAAGGACTATGATGAAGCATCTGAACAAGGATGAAAATATCCTGAATGAGCTGAACACAACACTGGTATAGCGTACAACAGTGGGTAATAACACTGGAGCATGTGGCGCTTTCCACTGCTTGGAGCTGCTGGAGGATCTCATGTTGGGCACAGTCTGTCACAACGGCTGATGCTCTTGTTGACTGCACCAGGGTCAGCATGAATCCAAGATGGAGCCTGCTTTTATCCAGGAATCTGGAGAAGAACTTCTCCAGGATGCTGCAGGGACCATCTGGTGCAAACTGCTCTGCTTGGAGCCTGGCAGCCCCCAAGGAGCGACTGTGAATAGGCTTCTGCTCCCAGACACAAGGACAACTTCCCAGCCGGGTGCAAACCAACAGCATCTCATGCTCAGACTGGATTTCTCTCCCACCCATTAATACGAGTCCTGTGGCTGAATCAAATGACTGACCAGACCCAAATCCAAGACCTTAAACACTTATTAAAAATCCCAGGGCCTTTGTTTTTTTGTTTTACTCTGCTGGATGAATTGCAGTGTTGGTCCCAGGATCCCAGCCAAGCCCTGAGTCAATCCTTGCTGCCTCTCCGGGTCGCTCCAGCAGTTTAATTGGATGCAGGAGCAGGCAGCTCCCTGGCAGGATGATGCTGTGAGTGCTGTGGCTCACCAGGCTCCTCCAGATGCCTGGCACTGTGCCCTGTACCCCAAACACCAGCTATTGTGCCTTGGCCCAGGGCTTGTCCCCATAAACACCCTGACACCCTCAGGAATGGGCTTCCCAGATGGTCCAGAGGGCAACACGGACCCTGGAGGTCTGAACCTCCAGCCCCTCATCTGCTTCCCTATCACTGCCTTCCCCTGCCTGCACCAGCACATCACTCTGTAGCCGGACACCAGGATGTTGCTCCAGATCTTCCCAAGATGTTACCTCCCTCTTAGGATGGTTTTCCCCAGCTGTATGCCCAGGATGGAGGCAAGGGATGGAGCAAACCCTTGAGCCAGCACTGCTGTCCTTCCCAACCCTTATCTGACACGTGGAGCATCCAACATCTCCATTTTCAGCAGCAGATGAAACCACACTTCCACTAAACCCCACACACCAATTTAAACTTGGAGATATCCATGAAGATTCCTAGCTGTCATGACCCAAAGGGACATTTAACATCATTCAGCCTTGTCATCTGGTGCAATTCAATCCAGAAAACCTCACCCAATAATTTCAGCATCAGCTCCATAATTTCCACTGGAGCTGCATCTGGTGTCAAAGCAGAGCTTTCCAGAGGCAAAGATTCCAGCTTGGACCCTTGGCTTCGAGAGGGGCTACATGAATACAAAATATAATTGACAGCAAAGCCCTTTTTTACAGTAGGACCAGAAGTGACCCCCCAACACCCAGATCAGTCCTGCCCTCAGTGATGACAAGGACAGCTCCAAAACAAACTGCTGCCTAACTTGCTCCTACCAACAAGAGATTCATTCTTTGTGAATCCTAAGCCTCTGTATAAACCAGGAATAAAAAGAACATCTTAGCAGGACTGTGTTTTTTAAAGCACATTTCCCAAACATTTCCTGCTAGTGCTGTTCAAATACTGGTCACTGTGGAACAGGCAAAACAGCCTGAAGAGGGAAGCATCTAAAAATTAAAAATAAAGTAAAAACAATCAGACTCCAGTCTCTTTAGTAAACATTTGGGAGGCAGGCTGATCTGGTGGGGACAGTGGGGACTCTGAAGACCCTGGGTTTTTCCCAACTGTGCTGCTTATTTACTGTGTAACTTGGAACAAGCCACATCAGCCCTCTGCTCCTTGGTTTTCCTCTACATTCAACAGCAATAAAAACCCAGTGCCCTCCACATTCAACTTCTGCTGAAAGCTGTGATGAAAAGGCTGGGGTTTGTACCACCAGTACCCCAAGTGGGGTTATACTGGGTGGCACTGGAGCAGAAGGTCAGGGCTGCAGGAGGGCATGAGTTCCTTGGAGGACACCCAACCCTGGACCTGTGCACTGCTCTGGGAGGATCTTCACACCCCTCGTCACCAGCCTCTGGTTGTGCCACGCTGGAGGATGATGATGGCAGGGCTTGAATTGCCAAACTAAAGCCTACAGAAATTGAGCTTTGCAGGAGACAATATTGGCCTCGGAAAAAAAACAGCAAATTGACCGTGAAATAATAGGGATTTTCAGACTTCAAAGAGGGCGTAGTGAACAACAGAAAGCAGACTGGCAACCCAAGAGATGTGCTCAGGGACCTCTAAGAGGCCCTTTGAACCCCTCTCAGTGTAACATGCTGGATGGATCTAATTATCCCTAAGCCCGTGCCGAGTGTGTCTGTCTCAGATATCTCCACCAGAGTCAACCCCAGCCCTTCCCATCACAGCCAGCTCCAAATCATTCTCAACTGAGCAACAACCTTCCCTCACTCAGCTGCTCACTGCCAAGATCACCCTAAACTCTTCTGTCCTCTGGGGACATGCATCTCCTTGCTTTGGAGATATCCCGCTATCCCAAATTGTATTGGAATATTCCTGAACCTTCAGGTCAACTTTGCTGCTGCAAAAAAACAACTTCTGATCACATCCAGCCCGTGTCACACCGAGATCTCATTTCCTTCCCCAGCAACAGTACCATCTTTGTGTCAAAAACATCAGGACACAAACAAACAGGTCTTGCAGGACAAACCTCCAAGGGTGGCCACCCTGTTGGCATCTCTCCCCACCAAGAGAGCTGCCAGACAGTCCCAGTTTGGATGGGGCTTAAAAAAGATCCCAAAAATATGAGGTGCCCAAAGCACCTTCTTTGTGCTGTGGCATGCAATGGCTTTGCCTCAGGAGGAGACCAAAAGGACAACCCAGTGTGCCCAGGCTGAGACTGCATGGGAATGAATCTCCTGTTATTGCCCAGGGAGGACAAGCTGCTCCTCGTGGTCTGGAGTTAAAGCTGCCTCTCTTCTCTCCAGGCCAAGCAGAAGCCTTGAGGCTTGGAACTATTTCCCCCTTCCTGCCAGCAGTGCAGAAGTGCTGCCCAGTGGCAACCAGCAAAGACATGGGCAGTTACTGGTTTGTCCACAGTGTGATAAAAGGTCTTTGCTGTGCAATTAACTCCATCCTCCCTAGTGCTGGTGCCAATGCATTTGGGAAAAGTGAAATTAAAAGCAAGAAGTGAGAGGAAATGTACAAAGTGTCATGTGGAGGTAGAAAACCACTGGTTTGGGGATATCGGGACGCTCAAAGCTGTTGGAAAAGGAAACTCAGCAAAAATTGAGGGGCAAAGGTAACATCCCTATGGATTTGGAGAGCTCGGCTCCTACCAAACGCACAGCTGGAAGCCCAGGATCTTGTTGCTTCCATGCAGCATTTAAAACGTTCTCACAGCCCATTCCCACAGCTACAGAAACCACCTACCCATCAGGTCCTCCCCAAAAACAAGGTGGGGTGGGATGGGGAGGCCGAGGACAAGCAGGGAAGCTGTCACCACGTGGAGTGCGTTTTCCGGTTTGAGAACGGAGGGGACTGACAGCTGGGGAGCATTCGGGAAAGGCAGAAGTCTTGCATGGATCAGTGGTGCTCCACAAGGGAAGAGGCTCTGCAAACCAGGACAAGAGCCCTGGCCAGAGCAGTGGGATGCTAGGGAACGTCTGGTGCCTCGCAGGGTGGACACGGCGGGGCTGGGAGAGGCTGTAAGGGCTGGGTGAGCTTCACAGGAGAGGCCAAGAGCCTCATCCAGCAGCTGCTGGAATCAGCAGAAGGGAAGGGTGGGTGGACATCAATGGGGAGCCAAACTGGCAACAGATCAATGGGTGGAGGCCATGCTACAGTGGAAGAAAACCATCAGAAGGAAGGAGGTGGACCCACCATCACCTCCTCCAGCTCAACAAGCAGCCCCCACACTGCAGTGATGAGGACCCTTCAAGGATTTTGAATAAAAATGGCAATTCAGGTCTGAAGTCAGAGCCCTGGATGCCACTGCTGGGACCCTCAGGTGCTGCCTGGAAGAGGGGGGAACCCAGGAAAGCCTCTTTCGGGACTCCTCTTTGCCCACCCACTACTGCTCCTCGAACACTACCTGGAGTGTACTCTGCCCTTGGGACAAATCCATGGGACACTGCAGAGCTTGCACCTTTTCCCACCCTGCTCCCAGCCCAGCACCCAGTGCCAGGGGCTCAGCTCCACAAGGGCTGGGGCACTCCAGGACAGCCCCAGAAGCTGCCTGAGCCCTCACCTCCAGCAAGAATGAGGAGGGCTGCACCCCAAGGCCAGCTAATCTTCACTGACATAGGAAACCAGATCTGGAGCCCCTAAAATCTACAGATTCAGGCTTAAAGGAGCAATGGAATATTTTAACATGGAGATGTCTTGATATGCCAGAACTGTTCATACTTATATACATAAAGATTAAACATGGAAAATACCATCTTCAATATAGTACCAAAACAATTCAGATCTTCAGCATCGAAGAAACACCCCAAATCTGTATTTATACTGCATCAAAAATTATTTGCTTAGCCCACAACAGCTCCAAGAAAGACAGGAGGGGAGCCCAGCATCTGCAAGTCACCAGGAATGTTTGCAGAACTGTTAATCAATTAAAAAAGAGAGGGTGGCAGGATAATCCTGCCTCTTCTGCGATGTCCTTGCAGTGCCGGTCCCTGGGGATGTGTGAGGTAGGAGCTGGCCAGGACCCAGCTCCCCACGACTGCGGCACAGGGACACCGACACTGCTCCATTGTCACCTCCAGACTGCAAACCACCCACGACCAGGACCCAGGCGGGCTTTTGAGGATGGCTGGACATTTGAGGGCTGCAAAACCCGGTGTGGGAAGAGCAGAGCCGTCCAGCGAGCAGCTCAAAACACAAACAGCCAGGAGCCGGGGGAGAGGTGCCAGCTGCGGCAGATGCCAAACAGCTCCCGCCACAGGAATGTGCTCACCGAGGCATGGAAATCAAAAAATACTAAGGGAAAGAGCTTCCTTTTATTCACCATTTGTGCCTGGAGAAATGGAGCTGAGGAGTGGACACCTTTTCCCTGCCGCCACCCCACTGTGGCACCAAAAATAACCCGGCATCCACCTAAACTCTGCTGCAGGGGGGAGTCCTGGAGCAGGGACAGCTTCCCACCTCACAGCAGCATCATGGCAGCTACATCCCAGCATTTTCACAAGGAAGCTACAGGTCTCACTGGTGCCCACAGCCACAGCACACACATCCCTGCAGGGAGAGAGCGTCCCTGTCCCCCAAATCTGCAGCCTCAGCCAGCAAACAGATAAAGGGTAGAAGAAAGGGAATTTTATCCCGAAAGGAAGAAAGAGAAGGAGGTTTGAGGTTTGAGCAGTTTAACCTTTGAAAAGGGTCTGGTCTTGTTCCAGAAATACACAGGGATAGGATGTATTTATGGATGGGGTTTTGCTCTAACCTGACCTACACTGGCCGAAATCTCTGCAGAAGCAATAAGCTGCTAGATGATATTTTTTGCAAGGGGACAGGAAATCCAAGTACCAGACTCTCAGGGAAGGAGCACAGATACAGTCCCCAGATTCAGTGCCCAGCAGAAACAGGCAGGGTTTTAAATTTCACCCACCAGTTACTCTTGCACAGAATAGCTGGTACATAACTACAGGAATTGTTCATCAAATGATTACAGTGAGAACTAAAGTGGTTGAACCTGCTCAGAGAGAGAAAATAAAAGATGAAGATAGAAGATGATGCTTTTCTTTTCCAATCATTCACCCAGCTCCCTGCCTGAGCTTTATGAGCAGTGCACACTCAGGGGCACTCTCAGAATCATAGAACAGCAAACTGGAGAGGCAAAGGAGGAAAACACAGAAGTTTCTGTCTATCTCCTGTTTCTCTGTCTCAAAGGTCCTGACTAAGACACTCAGAGAGCTCCTCTAGAGCGCAAAGCATGTGCATGACAATTGTGGTACCTTCTGAACCAGGCATGAGCCAAAATACCATTGTTTTGATCAAAGAGTTTTAATTCCTACAGTAACCAGGAGGTCCCTCCAGCAGGAGCCTGGAGCTCTCAAGGTCAGAGCATCTTTCCAGAGGCGAGAAGCTCTTGGTGCTGAGGTGAGCTGCTCCACGTCAGGGCATCACACCTCAGGGCTGACAAACACTGAGAGCCGGACATGGCCTGGTTTGCACCAAGGTCCCACATTACATCATCATTCAGCCACAGGCTCACCAGAACCACATTCCCACCCCAGAAGCCTATTTTCTCCCCCAAATTAGTCCTACAGTGCAAACACTGCTCAGACTGACAGCTGCTGACCAGAGCAGGGCTGCCAGGCCGTTTGCATAACACGGTCCGGAGCACGCTCGGCGGCGCCGGCTGATTCCTCGCTGCAACAATGGAAAAACCCAGAAATCTCAGTGAATAAGCCAGTCTGTGTCCTAAGTCAGCCCTTGGATTTCCTCCCTTTCTTGAGCCCGTCTCGCCTCTGCACAGGCTCCGCTGGGGCTCTGCAGCCAGCCTCAGGAGCAGAAATCTCAACAAGCTCACAGTTATGTGCTCGGCTCTCAGCTGCTTGCTGCAGCCAGGAACTGGCTGGAAATCAGTTCAAAATGTTCCAGTTCCAAACCCCACCCTGCAACCCCTGGATCTCTCTCTTCACACTCACAGAAGCAGGCGCTGGGGCTTTTAACTGCTTTGCTTTAACCTTCTTTATTGGGAGAGCAGGGGACATCCCCTGTGGTGTTAATTCACCTTTGCCACCGCTACCCTAAGACAGGAGCCAAGGCAGATCCCAGTCCCAGCTCCAGCAGTGATTTTTTTTGCTCTGCTACCTCTCCATCCCTTCACCAATGCCAATGCTTTTCCCTTTCCACAGGTCTGCCTCAAGAGCCACAGGCATTGCCACCTACCTCTACACCACTGCCTGGCATTTCATATCCACCAGCCTATGTCCCACCACTTCCCTGCAGGCTCTGATGCTGCCCCATCCCTTGCTAGAAGGTGCCAGGTGCCCTGACCATGACCATGTTATCCTCAACTGACCATAAGAAAAGACACAGTAGAAATTAAGACTGTCTCTGCACTCCCTTTCTTGGCCAGCTCCTCAACGCAGCCTAGATCTGCAAGCGTTCAACCAAAATTTTGCATTGCGAGAGCAACTGCAGCGCTTTTGGCCTTTGGCATGACCTCACAGCACTCCCACCTCCTCCAGTCCCTCTTTAGGCAAACTCCTCTCGAATCAGTGAAAAAAAGACACCCCCACCCCCCAGAACCTTCCTCTGTGAGAACAGGACCAGGCGCTTCTCCCCAAACCAGCTGAGGCTAAAGAGAACCCCGGAGCCTGCTGGAAGCTCCAGCAGGAGGTGGCTGTGGAGCTCAGCAGTGCTCCCTGCTATGCTGTTCAACCAAAACAGGCTGTTTTCCCCCCTACAGGTGAATCTGGGCCCTGCTCAGCTCAGCAGGGACCAGGCAGGTTCTCCACAGAGCAGGTCTGCGTTGGTGCTTTCGGACTATTCGCCTCCCGTTTTCCTCCAGAGGTGAAAACCAGCTCTGCACATCGCTCAGCAGCAGGGCCAGGCAGGGCCGTGGACACTCCTCTGCCTGGTGCCAAGGGGTTAAGCTCACAGTAAGTTCCCAAAGCCAGTTGTTTCCAACTGGCTGCTGCCTGCGGTTTGTGGGAAGGGATTTTGCTTTTTAATAACATTATAAATAGGGCTGTGTTCAGTATGCTGCAAACCCAGTTACTCTCTCTCTCTCTCCCACCCATCTCTCTCCTCCTCCCGCTTCTCTTCCCACCACACTTAATTCCAGATCTGACCATGAATGGGTCAGGCTTCTTCCTCGGTGTCCTCAGCCTGCTGGTATGTCTCGTCTCCACCACGCAGGCATGTCCCCCCAGCTGCCACTGCCACGGCGGAGACCTGCAGCACGTCATCTGTGACAACGCGGGGCTGAAGAAGATCCCCAAGGTGCCTGAGCAGACACGGCTTCTCAACCTGCAGAGGAACAACTTCCCCGTCCTGCCAACCAACGGCTTCCGTGACATGAAAAAGCTGGTGTCCCTGCACCTCCAGAACTCACGGATCAAGGAGATCTCCACCGGAGCCTTCCGAGGGCTCAAGAGCCTGGTCTACCTCTATCTCACTGACAACCAGATCAGTGTCATAAAGCCGGGAGCTTTCGATGAGCTCTCTGATCTCACCTACTTGTACCTGGACAAGAACAAGATCCCAGACATATCCAAAGGGCTCCTCTCCCCTCTTGTCAACCTCTTCATCCTACACTTGGGCAGCAATAAAATCCGGGAGCTGAAACCAGGGGTCTTCAATGGGGCTAAAGATCTGCGCTGGCTCTTCCTCTCTGACAACTCCCTCACCAACCTCCTACCTGGGGCCATGGAGGATGTAGAAAACCTCGCTGTCCTCCACCTGGACAAGAACCAGCTGAGCAGCTACCCTGTGAATGCAATGAGTAAGCTGAGAGTGCTGGAGGAACTGAAACTTTCTCATAACCCAATTGAGGTCATCCCTGACAACGCCTTCCAGTCCTTCGGGCGATACCTGCAGACACTCCACCTGGACAACATGAAACTGAAGAAGGTGAGTCCTTTCTATTTCCACTTGCTCCAGATCAGAAACACGGGGCTTGGTTTTCTTCTCCTTTACAAAGCCCTTGGTTTGCTGTCCCTCCCCTGCAGAGGAGAGGGGAGATGCAGGTCTGCAGGCTCTGCAGGCAGCAAGGCCCTGACACGGCTCAAGCAAGGGATGAGAGAGAGCACCCCACCCTTCTGTTGAGTTATTTATGAAAAACCAAATTATCTGGAGCTGATTAAGCCCCCTGGATGGATGCAAGGCAGTGCATGCCCTCCCAGGCTGGAGGTGACACCAGACATTGAGAAAGGTACCTAGGACGCTCCAGGACAATTAGGAACCTTCCATCCTCTCAGAAACAAGGTGAGGGATGAGAGGTGAGCGTGTCCCTTGTACTGGAGGGCACTTTCACCTTGCAGAGCTGAACTGCTCTGCCTCCTCTGCTCAGCCCAGGGACCTGCTGTGGGTTGGGAGAGGGAGACTCCTCAGAGGATCTGTGAATAGTCCTGGTTTCTCACCCCTGCCCTGCAGACAGGTAGGGGTACAGACCTTCATCTTCGCCTCCCCACTGCCTCCCAACCTGACACGTTACAAAGAAAGGTTTGTTTATTGATGCTCTCTCAAAAGGAACTCTCGCAGCATCTTACAAAGGGGCCCTGTTCCCACTGCAGGGGAGGAGGGACATTCAGGTATCCCGAAGGGCAAAACAACCCCCTCCTTTTTCTGTGAGAAAGCAGCATCCCACTCAGGGAATCACTTGTGTTAGGACCTCTGAAAAGCCAGGCAGTGCTGCAGAACCCAGCACAGCACCCTGATGTCCTGGGTGAATCCCCCATGGCTGGAAAGGGAGGGTGCTGCAGGCAGAACAGAACAGTTCTCCCTGGGATGATGCTTTGCCAGGAAGCCCAAAGAGCATCCAGGTGAGGCAGGCTGGGACTGCATGGCAAAGCAACACCCACCACCACATGCAGGAAAATGTGATGAAAAAGAGAATTTCTTCACAACTCAGTCTCACAGGCATGAGCAGATCACATGAAAGCTACAAGAAATGCATCACACCAGAGTTTTCAAAGGGATGGCATCCCAACGAGCTCAAAAACTGGAATTACAGCTTGTCCAGGTGCAGAACAACACTAAATAAACCAGCTCAATAACAGTTCAGTATTTAAGCCCTTGTCCACTCTGAGCATTAACCTCTCCAGGATGGGACTGAGCAAACTTAACACTTGAAAAGAATCTATTGACCTTACTAGGCAAGACCTTAGATGAGCTGCCATAGCATTTCAGTTCTAAGGCACTTTCAGTCAAATGTTGCAGCATAATGCTGTACCAGCTAGAGATACCAGAGTTGCAAGTTACATGTTGAAGAAATTAGACTCTGGGGTGTTCCAGGGAAACAAGCATCCTTGGTTTGGCCAAGAAGCCATGGTTAACAACTCTAGCCAGCAAAAAGGACTTTGTTTTTTACAGTGACCACCTGTGGACAGAACTTTAAAGGCTCTTGTGCAGCCAGTGCCTTCTTTGCTCCCCAGCAACCCAACAGGACATCAGTTTATGGGATCAGCACTAACAGGTGGGGCTTCTGCAGCTTTAGGGCTTGCAAATACAAAGCTTCCAGCTCAGCATTTTCCCTTTAAATCCTCAAAGGCCTCATACCCAAACAGCCCACGTGTGAACTCTGCACAGCTAAGAGACATCTAATCACAGAGGCCGCGTGATCCAGGAAATCACCACCAAATGCTCTAAGTGCTGCTGGCATCTTGACTGCAGCTCTTTCTCCTTCACAAACATGCTGTCCTTAGCTGTTCCCTGCACGGCTGCAAGATTTTTGAGCTGATCAAGTGTAAACCCACGCAATTCCACCCCAGCCTAAGTAACACTTGAACAGAAGGAAGGACAGCCCTCAGGCTCCAGCACGGAGCTTCCCTTCCCCCCCAGCATCACAGACCCACACCAGACCCCACAGGGCTGTGCTGCACAGGCCAGGACCCTCCTCGTACCTCAGCATGAGACAGACACCACCCCCGTCTGCGTATTCAGTGTAAAATAAATTAACAGCAGCAATCCTCCATCTAAAGAAGGGATAAAAATCACCCTTTTCTTCCCAAAGACACGCTCTGGCAGGCGGCTCGGCAGCTGTTAGCAGCAGATGTGAACTCTTCTCATGGGGCTGGGAGAGGAATGAGCAGCTGAGACAGTAACACCACTGTCCAACCCTCCCGCCCCTCTGCACGGCGTGCCAGCATCCCTCAGAGCAGCTCCACTATCAGCACAGTCCAACCTCCCAAGGTCAGCTCAGTTTTGGATGGAGAAGGCCAGCACTGCTGACTGTCCAACAGCTACAGGGATCTGGGAGTCTCCTAGCTAAGCTCTACTCCCATCCAGCAACGCTTAATTTGGAAGATGACAAAAGTTCACAGCTTAAAATAGTGTTTCCTCTGTCAAGGTTTTCAGCTTAGAGAGCATGAACACGCCCTGATGGTCCATGAGAAGAGCAAGGTTCTTTTCAGAAATGGGAGCACAGGTGCTGGGCTGGGAGGCTTTGGGAAGACCTAACGAGTGTTCTCTCCAACCTTTGGAGAAAGCTTTCCACCCACTTTGAGAGGGGGGAGAAAGGGTTTGTCATAGCCAAGAAGAGCTTTGTGCTTTGTCAGGGAGCCCCTCTCCAATCCATCACTGCCAAGGAAGTTCCTGTTGAGGGGTTTGCTTTCAACAGCTTCCCAGATTGAGTAAGCACAGGCTGAAAAATTTCAGGGATGAGGCCTTGGGGAAAAGAGGAGAGGGCTGCAGAGCCAGGTCTACAGCCTCTCTCTGCTTTTTGGCAGCTCTCTTAAGGGAGGCTCTACCTTAAAGCCTCCCTGTCTACCAAGGAAAGACAAATTTTACAGCATCTCTTGCAAAAAAACCGCTGGAAATGAGGAAAAATGGAGGAGGTTGAGGTGCTGGAAGCCTGCCTGTATTTCTACATTGCTCAGATGCCAAGTGTAACTTTCCACTCGGAGACCCCGGGCACTGCCAAAGTCTACAGCCCCTTCAGACGCCACAAACACTCCCTCCTTCAGCCGCTCCAAGATGGGAAAGGCAACAGGCCTTGGGAGGATTTCCAGCCTTAGCAAGGAATATACCAGAAAATATCTCCATTTAGAATGAAGAAGTATGGCTCAAAAATAAAAAAGGCTGCCAGACTTCAATTTATTTAGGGATGTGGCTGCAAAGACAATCCCACATGGATTTGGGACGCAGCTCTCCTTGTAGGAGACTCCATCACCCACAAGGCCACCAGCCTGTTGCGTCTCAAGTGTACAGAGCTTCCAGCAAGCCAGGTCCCTGTTCACAGCTCCTTCTCTTGCTCTCTCCATGCTTCATAGAATGATAGAATGCCCTGGGTTGGAAGGGACATTAAAGATGATCCCTTTCCAAAACCCCCTGACATGGGCAAGGCCACCAGCTTGCTCCAAGCCCCGTCCAACCTGGCCTTGAACACTTCCAGGGATGGCACATTCACAACTTCTCTGGGCAAGGTGTCCCAGTGCCTTGTTCTTATGACGCTCAAAGTCTGGAACAGAGGCCCTCAGGTCTGAAGTCCCCATTCCCCAACTCCACGTTCCTTACCAGGAACCTTTGTGCTTCAGTTTGCAGACAACGCGTTTGCCGGCGTGACTGTGCTGAAAACCGCCCACCTGGAGAACAACCGGCTCACCCAGCTGCCCCGAAACTTCCCTTTTGACAAAATGGAGACGCTGACGATCTCCCAAAACCCCTGGCACTGCAACTGCCAGCTGGCACCTCTGCGCAAGTACGGCACCGTCCCACCCCACGCTCCCCGGGGTCTCCTCGGGCCCCCTGAGCTGTGCCAGGACACTGCTGTCACACTCGGCAGCTCTCTCCCCACCCTGCCCTCTGATGTCCACGGTTTGTGCCTTTTTTAAGCTGTTCTTTTCCTTCCTCCCTGTGTCACAGGTGGCTGAAGGGCAACCGTACCCGTACCGAGGACACCTGCTCCACACCAGCCCAGTACCGGGGACAGCCCATCAGGGACACCCCGGCCCTCCGCTCCTGCAAGCTGCCCACCAAGAGGTCCAGGAAGGGGAGCCGCCATTAAACACGTAAGATGGTTCCCTTTTAGTCACACCAGAGGCCCCGGCACCTTTTGTGGCATCAGCCTTAAATGCCACCAGGGTTTGGCTCACAGCAGCTCATCCATGCACCCACCAATGTCTCCGCTCAGAGCTGCTCCATCTCCTGGCTCCACGAGCTCCCAGAGCAGAGAACATGCCTGGAGCATCAGGGATGGAGTCAGCTCTGTGAAACAAACAGCACTAAAGACAGGCCTGGGGTAGGAAGTGAGGGCAAAACATGTAAATAAATATGAACCAGAGAAGTAAGGATCCTGAAAATACACACAGAGTAACTTTGAAATCTTCAGAGCTCCTATTGCAACATGGGGAAAATTTAATCTAGTTTTGCAGCAATTGTTGTACATTAGGAAAAAAAAAACAAAAGCCCTACACTGTAACAGGGTTTAAGCCTCAATCACGCTTCAGGCACCATGATGATAAGCAGCCTGTCCTAACAGCAAAGCCCCGTATTGAGTCAGGATGTAATTGCTACACAAAAGGGATAAACACTGTCTATCAAAACAAGGGTGGATTTAGTCCCCTCTTACCCTGAGCTGGGACCACACAAGCTTTATTTTTCTAACCAACTGGAGATGCTCAACCCTTTGCCCTATAAAGCTCCTCCAGGTCTTGTGTGAAATCCAGGGCAGGACATTGCTGGGAAGTCTTGCCCCAGGCTGCCCAGCCCATAGGAAAATAGATCTCTTCCATAAGGAGCAGCTCTTGATCCAGATCTTGCCTTTCCACGACTACAGCTCCCTCCAAGACAGTCAGGTATTTAAAAACAACGGCTGTTGCCTTCAAATGAGTATCCCAGAGGAGGGAGGTTCAAGACAGCAAATATTCTTTGGGTAAGGTGTCCTGGGCCAGGAGGTGATTCAGAGACAGGGCTGCCTTCCCCTCCAGCAATGAGCTTTTGCTGACAGCTACCAAGGCAAACACCAACTGTGAAAACTGATCACACAAACACCTTCCACAGCTGGAAACTACCAAGGGTATTAAATTCAGCCCACAGAGGAGCAAAAAAGCCACAACTGTCATCACTCCACCCCAAGCATTTTACTTTTTCCCATCCCAGGAATAGGTCTGGAGTTTGTACAGATTCCAGAGGACTTTGGATGAGCCTGCAAGTTTGTAAGCTCTTGGGAAAGGGACCTTTGCTCATTTGTTAAGGAAAGTGCAGTGATCCTGCACTGCATTGTATGGACAGAGGAGGTCATTGTGCCATATTATGGCCATTTGGTCCCCACTTCACTAAGGATATGCACAACAGGATGGAGAAAGGAAATTTATGACCAAAACGTCAGGGATTATACCAGCTGCTCTGTGCCTTTCTAAAGTGGTTATTTCTCTTGTAGTGCCAGAGGGTTTTATGGATTAGAGATGGAAATACCAGTCATTCCATACAGGGCAGGAAAAGTTCTGCTCTAAGTATGGAAAAACTTCAGTTTTCTAAACCACAGTACTTAAACATAGTTTATTTACAGGTCTGACCCTTCTTAATCTTCTCTCCCTGCCTGAACTCAATCCCAGTTCCCTCCTCCATGGTGAGAGTAAGAAAACCATGACAATAATACATGTTTTTTTCCTGTAGCACTTTCCATCCAGCTCCCTCAAACACGTTTAGAAGGGCTCACGAAATAGAAAACTATTTACTCCAGTCTTGCAGAAGACAAAGCTTGGTGCCTTCAGTGCCAAAACACAGGTACACAAACCCACTCCAGTGTGGTGAGCATGAATTTTATGAAAGTACTCTGACTTCATCATGCACCTCTTGAGAGGCAGGCAGCTGTCAGGTACAGGGGTCTGTATTTCAGGCATGAGGACTGACTTGGCTCACTGACTACATTTAAGATAAAAAGCTGCTTGGTAATTTCTAAAACTCCACCTGCCCTGGATTTTCAGAACCAGGGCATCAAAATAGTCCACTACTCTTGAAAATTTTACTCTGGGTTTCCTTCCTTTGCCAAGAAAGTGCTCCCTGACCATCAGCACTTTGGGTAAGATCCTCAGGAGTCACACAGAGAGCTGGCAGCGTAGCTCAGAGACAGGACTAACCCATTTCCTCTGCTGTGGCAAGTTGTACCAGCTCCTTGACGCCAAACTCTTCATTTTCAAGTATGGGCTCAATCTACTGATTTCAAAATAAACAGAAAAATATTACAAGTTTACTGCTCTGCTTGAAAAATCCCCTTAAAGATGTGGCCTTCTCTCTTCTTTAACCCTGGCAGGCTCCAGTATGGCCCGTCCTGGTGACCGGTCATTTCAACCATCAGAAAACTACTGACTTCCGAGTCCTTCCTTGAGCTTCTCCTACCTGTCAGGAAACACTTCTGATATATCTGAACACCTCCAGCCTCCTCCAAATCCCTGCTTCTCTGCTGATCACAAGGATGGAATCCACCTTCTCAATCTTTTCTGACATCTATGTATTTTAAAAGAGGCCTTTTAAAAAACTAAACTATGCATGACCATACTAAGACAAGCTAAGCTAGATCCTGCCGGTAAAACACAGTCATCTTTCCCAGAAGAAACATAACCCACGTCCCTGATCAACCAGCTGGTCGTTGTCTCTCCCATTCCAGAGGAGAAGGAGCAAGTGGGAAGGTAGGAGCATCCCTCCCCCAGCTGCTTGATAAGGAAAATTGGTCTCAACCCATGCAAAGAGACTCCCCTGCCTTCCCATGGAGGGGACCCCTGCAGGCCAGGGCTGAGGGGACAGATGAAGCAGTTACCAAGAGCCAGTGGCCCCGAGGCAACAATCTCCCAAAATTGGCCAGAAATCCTTTAAGGGAAGCAGTACTGGGAACCCCCAGAACTGGAGCCATCTGGAGACTGGATTCCCTCCCACTCTGTGGGGTCACCAAGACGTCCAAGAGGAGAAGGTGTGCACGGTGCAGTTGGCTTGGGCACCCCTCCTCTCCTCCCTACCCATACTCCAGAGGATCTAGCAGCACACCAGGATGACTGTGGTTTATTGTCACGGCTATCACAATGCCACAGTTGCAATTCAACTATGTTTTTTAATCCTAAAGAGTTATATAAATATATGTCTATTTATTCCTCTGTAACTGAGTGTAAATGACCTTTAAGAGGGTGAAAACTCCTCTGCCTCCTATATAGAAATCGAATTGTATATTTTCTTATGTACATCTTCTGTATAAAGCTCTTGCTGCAAAGATGAATTCAACAAGTCTCTGTGTGTCTGTCTGAGGGCTGGAGGGATCAGGAGTAACATGAGACCAGTGGCACAAATATAGACTTAATCCTCTTTATCCCATGGGCAGAGCAACTGTGTGGGAGGGTTTTATTATTTCTCTCGCTACACAACAGGAACATGTGACACCTAATGAGTCCTAGGCTCTCAAGTAATGCTTGAAAATATTTTGTGAGGCCAAACTCAAGCTTACTATAAAAATAGGTAGCTGTCACTTGACAGAGTTCAAGCAGTAGCACCAAGGCTGTTCCTGGTGTTTCCAGCTCGGCATTAAGAGCATCACATCCAGGAAAAAAACTTGGCTGCATCCAAGACAGCTCCAGGATGGATGCCCTGGATTCCCCTGGTCTGTGGCAGAGCACACAGCTGTCCCTGTAAAACCCTGGTGCTGGTGCAGTCAGGGTCTGCCAACAACAACAGCCTAATCTGACTCCCAGCCACACGTGTATATCCATCACTACTGGCTGCTTCCTCAGCCTTGGGAAGCAGCGTGGCACCAAATTAATTTCCTTTAGGGTGAAACAAAACAGTCCTTTTTTGGCTCAGCCATTCGCATGCAGATGGCAGGACCTGCCTATGAAATGTGTCACCTAGAGGGCCACTGACCCCCTTGCTGGTGGCCTGTCCCCCACGTGCAGCACATGCTGGTGGCTCTTGCACAGGCCCAGGGTGCTGGGACACGTGGTGGAGCAGCAGCACACGTGGCCCAGCACGTGCTGCCCTTCTGGCAATGCAACATTTGGTGCTGCACATGTGGACGGCATCATTCCCACGACCTGACTCAGACATGACAAAAAACATGCAAAGAGGTTTTACATCCACAGGAAATCCACGATGGGGAAAGAAACTTGACAGCTCCACAGCAAGAGGAATACAAGCATCCACCCACACCAAACACAAACCAGCACTGCCTCTGCCATCATCATCCTGGCAGTGTGTACAACTCAATGTTAGTAAAAGTTTTTAAATGAGCAGCAGAATTTCACTTAATGAGATTGAATGTGATGCCTTGTCTTCTTCCAAAGCTTCCTCCCCAGACACCCCAGCAGCAACCAGGCAGAATCCCCACTTCTGTCTTCCAGCTCCTCTGAGCCTTCCCTCTTCAGCCTGATCCCAGCAGCTCCAGGACCACCAGGGACCACTCTGGTCCAGAGACACCCAAACTCGGCATCTCACCATGACAAACACATATTGCAGCTCTGGTCACAGCAACCACAACTCACCACAACGTCTGGCATGTGCATCTTGGTGATAATTTTCTTCATGATCTCAGGGGCAACAGGAGAACCTCCAATGATTCCTGGAAGAAAGACGAAAAGACCTTGGAAACCAGCTATTTATTCCCAGGAGAGGTCCCTCAAATGGTTCTGCACTCCCAGATTTAATGCTGACAAGACCTGTGGGATACACTGGTTCCTGTCAAAATACTCCCTAAATGTTTTTATACAGTTGTTCTAGAAGCAAAGGCTGCAGCAAGGCCAATTTGCCTTTCTCGACAGGAAAACAAACTCTATAGCACAAACCTAGTCCAACCTGTGGTTCCTCAAAAAAGTAAAGATTCAGAGCAGAAAGAGGCAGTTTTATAGTGGGACAAACACTCCCATTGATCATCACCATAAAACCAAAAACCTTTCCTCCTGCCTTGCACAGAGCAGCCCTTTTGGGAGAGGGCAGATCCCACTTCCACCTGTTCCAACCTAGGATGACAGAGCAAAAGAGCCGGGTGATATACGGGCTTTGCTGGGAAACAGGATGAGACAGGATCATTTTGCACATAGCAGAGATGATTAGGTAACCTGCTAAAATATTTCCTTATGCTCCAGCACCACCTGTTCTCTGTATTGTTACTGCCTCAAAAGGACTGGTGGTCTGCCCAGCTATTTCCAAGGTGGGCTGTGGCAAGAGAGGGAACTCCAGCACACTGTATCACACCCTCCAGTACTGGGATGAATGACTTCAGAAACGGGCAGGAAACTTCAGGTCACAAAGAGAAATCTGTGCATGGCTCTGCTTTAGGGACTGCACCAGCCTGAGGCACAGAAAGCATCTGCTGCCACGCGGTGGTGGCTGGAGAGACGGGAGTTGAGGAAAATCAGGCTATTCCTGACATCTTCCCTTGCAGCTAAAATAGAAAGGTCCTTCCTTAGACTGCCTTAAGATGAACGAGTCCTAAAATACATAATGATGGAAGGATTCCCCAAGGAAAGGAAATGTAGCATCAAATTAACAGGGGAAACATAAGGCTCACGCAACTAAATTCTTCCCACCAGAAGAGATGTTTGCTCACAAAACTTGATACAGCCTCCCAGCAGGGAACCAGGAATATCCTGGTTCTCAGGATTTTCCCATTTGAGTTCTGGGACTTACCTCCCCGGAGAGTTGACAGGTCATAGGAGTCAAAGTCTGGCTGGGAGAGCATGTCTATGAACATGGTGGGCGTGCCGAGGACGAAGGAGCATCTTGAGGAAAAAGGGAGAAAAAGGCAAAGCTGCAGAGGTGGAACTGGAGGCAGCCCCAGCTCAGCATCCATCCCAGCCCATGCCATCCCATCCCATCCAGGGCTGCAGAGCAGCAGCACGGAAGCAGGCACTGCAGATGTGCTGTTCATCAGCACACACATCTGTATAAAACATAGAGACATATGTACGTGTATGATGCAGACGCAGCAACAGCTCTTTCGTTTCCCAAGCTATACTTGAGGAACAATCTGGAAACACAACTATCCCAGCAGCAGAGCTGGACTTGGAAAAGAAGGGAAGGTGATCAGGTGGGAAAACACAGCAGGCACAGCAAACCGAGACACCACTAGGCTTCCCAGACAAAGCCCTGTGGTGACATGAAGGATCCCTTAACTTTGGGAGAAGGGTGACACACTCCCAAGCACAGCTGAAAAGGCAGATTTCGGCTCCTGAAGTGCCTGTGCAATTGAGTGCAGCAGCAAATCCGCCTCTCCCATCGTGGGAGGGAAGAGCACGAGCAAGGTCCTGGCAGGTAGGGCAAGGGAAGAAGCAGAGCCACAAGGCGATGAACTTTTGCTCCTTAGCAAAACAGGTTCTCACTTCTCTCGCGACACGGCCTCCAGCGCAGCCTTGCCCTCGAAGCTGGGCGATGAGAAGATGCAGGTGGTGCCGTGCAGAGCCATCACCATGCAGCCTCCCACCGATGCCACGCAGTGGTAGAGGGGCGCAGGGAGCCCGCAGCGACTCTCCTGGGATCAACCAGACAAGAATGAGGAGAGGAGACCTCCCAGTGCGTGTCCAGCCCACCTCCCTGCTGAAGAGCAAAGATCTCAGCAGAGACATTTCTCCTGATCAACTTGGCTGGAAATCTGACATTCCGCTGTGTTCCTGTTAGGTGAAAACACAACTGGCACATCCTGCCTTTAATAAAAATCAGTTTGGGAAGTTTTTAATGTCAATATTTCATCCTGTAATTTTGCAATGTCTCTTCTTTGCTGGACTCCTTGGTCTGGTATTGCTTATACATTATATGCCAAAACAGACGAGCGGGAGTGCTGTGAGAGGCATGAAATATGCAGGACTTGGCACATGCTATTCATTTTACTTTGTTTTTTTTTAAAACACCAAAGGCTCTGAAGACTGATTGAAACAACTCATCTATGCTCAGGATCAAAGCTGATATGTTAGAAATAAGTACTTCAGAACTTCAAAAGAAAATATTTGTCTTTAGCAATTTTTAAAAGAAACCACAAATAGAGAGGTCGTACCCCGATAAGAGTTATAGGACTGTAAACATGACATGAAATGAAGTCATGTAAATCAAATTAAAACCTCATTCAACAGAATTCAAAGCTAACATCCAGAGCCTTGTAATTATTTGAAATGAGTATTCACCAAAATGAAAAGTGATTAATTTCATGTTTTTCCCCCACAAAAAGATAGCTTTTTTTTGCCTAAAAAAAAAAGCTTCACGTGAAACACCAATGAATTCCATTGAAATGCAAAATGTTATGCATTAATGTCCCTCAATGTCATCTGCAGCAAAACATCCTGCCCTTCCACTGAGTAAACACCAGCATTCTCCACACATGTGGTCTCTCTGTTGCAGCAGAGGCCTCCCCAAACCCCGTTCCCACCAAGACCCACCTGGTTTGTAACCCCCAGCCTCAGACCAATCAGATTGCCATTATTCACAATGTTCCTGTGGGAGAGGGTGGCTCCTTTGGGGCTTCCTGTTGTCCCCTGGAAGACACAGGGCATTATGCAATAACACCACCTTTTCTGAGGGAGAGCTCAGGGGAGGTTCCCCAGGAAGACTCTGGGGTGATCTTGCACTTTTTTCTCCTATCAGACCTGGGAGACTGTTTTTACTTCTTTAACAGCACCTGAATCCCAAAAAATAGCCCAACTTCTGCTGAACAGAATTCACCTGGCACTGTCTCATCTTCATCAGCCCTTGACAAAGGGCTGAACAGAAAGAATGGAAGAAGGGGAAATGCTAGAACACTTCTTCCATCCTACTGCAGAAGCCTGAAGCTTGGTCCCAGAGGGAAATAGGAAGCAAATGTGATGTGTGGCATTGCACACCTCCTTCCCCGTGTCCCCACTGAGGAACGCAACCCCAGGGCACAGAGCCAGCAGGACACCTACTGAAGTGAACTGGATGTTGATGGGCTCATTGCAGGACAGGGTCTGCTGCATGGCCCTGAGCTGCTTCACGTGGCTGCTGTCCCCAGCCTGCATCACTTCATCCATGTGAAAGGTGCCAGGCAGCTTCGAGTCACACATGATGACAATGGATAAGTCAGGTAGCCTGGCAGAGAGAAAAATACCATCAACAAGAACAGAACAAGGACAAAAGTGCCCAGACAGGCACACATTGGTCAGGGAAAACCTCTGGGCCAGCCTAACTTGTTCTCTTTAGATGAGAGCCCCTGTGGATCCTTCTTCAGCAAAGCCTGTGCTGTGCAGCTGAGGGGACACAAGGCAGGACATGGCTGTGAGGTCAGTGCAAAGACACCAGATGTTCCTAACTCACCTTTTGCTCTTTATTCCCCCTGGACTGGACTTTTCTAGCTCGGGACATGTCTGCTTTAGAATATCATAGTATTTCTGTGTCTTAAATTGAGTGGGGAACACCAGTGCCTTACAGCCAACCTGTGAAGGGAGAAAGAAACTCATGAAAAGTCACGTTGGGTTGATGGTCAGGACATGATAAAGAGCAGCCACCACCAATACAGGAACAACAGGCAGGTTCTCCAAGGACAAAAGCAAATGAGCCCTTACAGCTGTGCAGTCCTAAAACCCTCCAAAAGCAGGGCTGTGCTGTCACTGCACACCGAGCATCCCAAGGCTGGATCCAGCTGTGCAGCCAGTGCTTTGCTCCTCCCCACTGCTGGATTCAGGATGATTTTTGCTGGTCAAGAAAGCAGAGCTGCAGCCTAAGGTTTCCTCCTTGCCCAGGATCAACACTTTCCATTGTGAGCACAAGACAAACAACTGATTTTTCAGATCATGAGTCTCAACTCTAACAAAAAGCCCAGTCCCAAAATATGAAGAAATAAACAAAGTTAAAACAAATTAATTTGTGTTGTTTTGGAATGAGGATTTTTGAGGAACTTTGGAAAAACAAGGAATTCTAAAATCTGCCTCTAAGATCAAGCCAAGATTTTTTTGTGGAATTTTTTTGAGCTGTTCCTTTTCTCAAGATTTTTCCACCTCTTTTTAAAGCACTAGCTATTTTGAAAATTAAAACATTTTTCATTCAACCCTTACATTTACATAATCCCAAAACAAAGCACCCTAATTACTCCAAGAATTTTAATTTCTTTTTCAGCAGAGGAGATTTGCTGAATTTGACCCAGATTTGCAAACTGCTTTCATCTTCCAAAAAATGCATTAGTGTCAAATAAACTATTTACATAAATGATTTACTCAGCTGTTCTCATTATTTTCCCAGAGTCTGGGAAATAAGGAGACAAAGGCTACGCCAATAAATTATTTGTAAGTACCCTCTGGGCTTTGCCAGAAAGGAAGATAAACATTTGCTCTATTTTCTGGAACAGGCTGCCCAGAACCCAGGGGAGGCTGTTTTGGGCCTCTGCAACTTTGTACTATCAGTTCCTTCAAACTACAATTCTGGTTGAATCAGCTCTGAAAAACAGATGCTGCGTGAGGAGAGGAGCTTGAAGGGCTGATGCTGAACAAGATAAGAGTCTCTGGCTGGGCCTCTCCCACTTGGTCTCAATCTGAACGGCACCAGACCTGTCCTCAAAGAATGTAAAATATGAAAACTCGTCATCAGTTTGCTTTTACAAAGCCCTGGAAATACAGTAGGAATCCAAGGAATGGTTATTCCATGTTTCAGTATATACCGACGGGACTGCACAGACAGACAGGATCCAAAAGGAAAAGCCCTAAAGTCTTCAGAAATTCTGTAATGCAAATAAACAAACACAAACAAATCCTTAGGGTGGTGAGGAACTCCAGAGATCCCAGTGTCAAAGGTGCATAGAAAAGCTGGGAACGTTGGCAAATCTGGAAGGGCAAGACCGGAGCAATTCCCAACGGAGCTGAAGCACATTTCTGATCTTACCCCATCAACATTCCAGATTACATCAGAGGAGAAAATCAGAGGAGATGAAAAGGAAAACCAAAGCCTTGCTGGGGAAAAAGGGAAGAACTGAGTTGCACATTCCAGCAGGAGAGAGAAGCCCAAGGACATCCACCCTGGAAGAGATGGTGCTCTGCTGCAGCACTGAGTTCAACCCCAATGCATGAGAACAGGAGTGACCAGCAGGACTGCTGAGAGGATTAAATGAAGGATGAAACAAGAATTCAAATTGCAGCCCAACAACCCAATTACAGAGTTACTGACACAAGAGAAAAGTTGCTAAAAATTATCCACTTTCTAAGTAAAACAGTAACTTGGATGGTGCTGGGAACATTCAGAAGTGGCTCCCTCTCTTCTAATATCAGCCTTTGATTTATAGCTGAAAAAACCACAGTGAACAAATGAGCTGCTTAATCTTACTTTTTAGCCATCAAATGTTTAATAACCTGAATTCCTCATTATTTGAGCAAGGGAGCCTGAACAGTTTAAATCGATCAGTGCTCTGCACGTTGCAAACTCAAACCCAGGCACGTATTCAAGGGTAGATGAGGTGGCAGGATCAGACAGCAGAGAGATGTTAAAGAGTGACAATACCTAGGACTTAAGCCAGCTTAAATCCAAGGCCAGCCAGCCTCAGACAAACCTGGGAAGGAGAAATCAAGCTACCAAGTAGACTAGTCCTTTCTGGGGTTAAAATTAGGTCCTTTCTGAGGTTCTGCTTTCCAGATGGTGATTTTTGCCCTGAGGAGGGGCAAAGAGGAGATATCTAGTCCTGCATTTTTTCCCTCATTCCGTGGTAAATTATTGCTGACAGGGGTTGTGGGTTGGGGCAGTACTGGCAGTACCTGACTGTTAGCAGAGAGAGAGAGGGATGAGAAGGATACAGCAGTTTCCATCAGACAGGGTGGCAGCCACAGGGAACAGCAAGAAATGTGGCCACTGAATTGCAGCTTCAACCCCTCTGCACATCCACCACCAGCCCTGATCTCCAGCCAGCTCTTCCCATACACTCAAATCTTAAGCAGCTCATCTGCACCATGTCCCCACTGTGCCCTTCAGCAGACAATTCGTGCCATACGAACCTTCCTGAGCACAAACTCCAGCTCAGAGGCCTGGTAGGCTGGATTCACAGCTACCTGAAGAGCAAGAAACAGGAAGTTTGATCACCTTCTTGCCTTGAACACCCTTCCCCCCTAGCAGAGATTACCACAGAAAAGTTGCCCCAGAGTTAAGCCACACTCAGAGCCCCTCCTCCAACACAGAACTAAGAGCTCACCACCACAGGGATTCCACATTCACAGAAAAAATATCTGAATTCTGGGCTTGGGCAAAAGAAAACAATTGCAAAAGAGGTTTATGTGAGGTTACATAGTCAAAACAGAGCTTCAGGAACAGAAACCAGACCTCCTGTCTCAAAGGAGTTGATCCAGTTGATCCAACCCACTAAACTAGACCAAACCTCTTGCGCAAGTCAGGTTTCTCAATGGACAACCATGGTAATACCTCCTTCTACCCAGCCCTCCACAGCGTGGCCACTGGAGTTAAGTTCACCCCCAGGTTCCTACCGAGCCACGCTCTTCCACCTTATTCCTGCAGACACTGGCATGAACCAGGATGGAGAAAAGGAGCAGAAGGCAGGGTACAGACCTCAGCACAATGCACTGCCTAAATAAGGTGTATTTTGGCCATGCTATCAAATGAAAACTGGCTTTTATGGATATGCAGTCTGGACTGATTTTTAAGTGAGTATTTGTTCCATGGAGCAATACATTTGGAAGGGATCTAACCAGCTGGTAACTGGTTAGGACAGCAACATCCCACATAAAAATGATCCTGTAGAGAAAAGCACATCTCCTCCTATTAACAGCTGTTGCAAGCACTTTTTTGCTGCTCCTCCCTCTGCAGTCTGCTACCCTACCGAGTGGAGGACAAAGATGCAGAGAGCTGCACAGACCTTCCTTAAATACTTGATTCAGCTATAGATGACATGCCAGATAAGAACATGGAAAAAAGAGACAAACAAACTTTATTCTCCAGTATTTCCTATTGCTTCTTGGTCTCTATTTCCTTTCCCAAGACATTGCTAAAACCCAGACACAGCAAACTCCTTACCAGGATGATTCCTGCTTGGGCAGTTGCAAACTGCATGAGAACCCACTCGTATTTATTGGGTCCCCACATCCCCAGCCGGTCTCCCTTCTGCAGGCCAAGGGCCAGAAGTCCAGCTGCTGCTTGGTCCACCTGAAAAACACAACACAAGAGCCTAGGGATCACACACACAGGATGCAGTGGGAAATATTGGTCTCCAGGCACTGCTTTCTGGAGAAAAAGCATCATCTTTGTAACTGAAATGCAACAGAATGTATCTCCCCAGAACGGTCCTGCAGCAGCTTCTGAGCCTGGAGCACAGACCAGCCCCTGCTCAGGAAGTTGACTGAAAGCATAAAAATAACAAACCTGGAACAATACAACAAAGCAGGAAGGAAATCAAAATAGGCAATTATGTTGTTGCAAGTTACTTCCTGCCCAAAGACTATTTATTGCCAAGTTCCTCATCATTTCCCCTTAGGGCCAAGCCTTACCCATATGCTGGGCCCATCCACACTGTTGGATCTGCCTTCCCTTCTGGGTATCGCTTACTTCAAAAGGATTTGGGTGAAGAAAATTCTATCAAGTGATTTTTGACCAGTTTTAGGCTCCTGTCCTCATAAGTCCTGTGAGGAGTGACTGGGGAAGCTGGGGGGGCTCAGCCTGGAGAAAAGGAGGCTCAGGGGGGACCTTTTGGCTCTGCACAACTCCCTGGCAGGAGGGGACAGCCAGGTGGGAGTCAGGCTCTGCTCCCAGGGAACAGGGACAGGATGAGAGGAAGTGGCTGCAAGCTGCACCAGGCTAAAGTCAGGCTGGACATCAGGAGGAATTTCTTCACTGAAAAGATTATTAAATATTGGAAAGAACTTCCCAGGGGGGTCCCTATCTCTGGAGGCATTAAAGAAATGACTGGACGTGGCACTCAGTGCTCTGACCTACTTGACAGGGCTGTGTTCGGCCAAAGGCTGGACTCAGTCTTGGAGATCCTTTCCAACATGAATGATTCTGTGATTCGTTAACACAAATTCAGCCACTATATTAACAACTACTTTATTTTGCAGAATGGTAAGCATGTTTCAGGGGCACAAATGTATGTATAAATACTCTGAGACATTCAGGAAATGTCTTATAGTTTTGTTAAGTTCTCACATGAATTTATAAAATCTACCTTGTAGGAGATATGAATTTGAGGAACAATTTGATTTAGTTCTGAATTACAGCCCAATTCTTAAAATCAGGGTGAACACAGCTAACCTTGTTTATCTGAATGGATGTGACCAAAACAATAGTAAGCCTAAAAATAAACAAAACAATTTTTTCCTTTCAAAGATCATATCACACATTTATTAGAAACTTTGCAGGCAGTTAGTCGCTCCATTCCAAAACCAGATAAATATATATTTGTATATGCACACATACATACACATAGATATACCCACACACATCTGTGCAGATGATACCGAGCCCTAGTCCTTGACTTTGCTCACGGCCTTCATGCTTGGATAAAAATCTTCCCCACACTCAGGACCTCTGGTAGTCAGAGTGACTAATCCAGAACGTGGAGTCTACTCCAGTAGAGAAAAACACCATAACTCAGCCCATAACCCATCAGATAAGTGTGATCATTTTTAAGTATGAACGTTCATTATGGGATATTCAACAAGCATTTTGCATATGCTGCCTCCTCCCTTTCATGCCAAGGTTCTGAGGAGGATGAAGGCAGCACACACCCGTTGGTGTGTGCTGGAAACGTGCTGCTCCCTCTGCGCCAGGATGAAGGTGCACCCACACACAATTCATCTCAGTCCTGAGCTGAGCACTGAAACTGTTTCCCATTTCTCCATCACACCTGCTGCTGTCATCCACTCACCTGAGGGGTGAACCAGGCACTCACCTCCTCTTTGAACTGAGCAAATGTCTTCCGAACCCCATCCCGGTAGAAGACCAAGGCCTCGCGGTCAGGAAAGCGCTCCACAGTCTTGTCCAGGCACTGGCCCACGGTTTTGTTAAGAAGAGGAACGTCTGAGGGCCCCTGGATGTAGCTGTTGGTCAACTTGGGGGACACGGAGGGCATCCTTGTGTGCAGGGCACTGGGAAAGAAAAGAAGAGGCTATTTAATATAACCTGTCATTGCAGCTCTCCCCATCTGGAGGGATTATCAGCCTGCCGAGGACATCGGGAATACCTCATGAACATTCCTGCACCAGTGGGAACCACAGGCAGCTGCTTCAGTGGGTCAAGATCAGGAAGACTTCCAAGAGGACTTCGAAAGCTTATGCAGTGGCTTGGGGCACACGGACAACCTTGGTACCCCCCAGGGCACCCACATGTGTGTCCATACCAGAGGGCAGGACAGGCAGAGCCTCCGTTCCTCCATGGGAAACCTGGTGGGGAAGGAGCCTGCACCAGCCCTGCAGAACCAGCACAGCCTGGTCCTACCATCATTCACCTGCAGTGAAAACCACGTGAACAAGTCAGAATGCCTGGACAGAATATGGGCTCTGCAGTTCACTGAGAGATGGCAACTGGGTTTGGTCTTTCTGCAACATTAAAAAAGTATAAACGGCTGGGAACTAACAGGATCAAACCAATTTGTAGATAAATTCTCCCAACTGGCTGAAAAGAGCAAACAAGAGAGAAAGAGAGAATTAAAATTAAAGCTGTCAGTCTCCAAAATGATCAGCAGAGAAGAGTCTGATCCTGCAGAATTAAAAATGTTTAGAAGAGTTCAGAGAAGTTGAGCTGTAACTGAGGTGTCTGCAAAGGAATGGTCTGTGTTTACAACAGCAAGCAGCTGTACACATTCTGTCTCTGACAGCTGGAATGTAAAGAGTTTATGGGACTGAAACAGCATCAATAAAACAAGGAGCTACCAGCGAGATGAGGGGGGAGAAGAGCAGAGGCACATACCACAGCAGCGAGGAGATGGCCCCCACTGCAAATTTGGGACCGGTGGGGAAGAGGAGAGCAGGGATGGGTTTGAGAAGAGCAATCCCGGGCAGGGGAGGAGCACTGAGACATTGTGCTGGAGGCCAAGAGGGAGGCCAATGGGTCAAGAGAAGCAGCAATGAGAAGATGTGGTCAGAGCAATAGGGAAAACAATTTAAAAATCACTAAGGCTTTCCCTGATGTCTGATCATCAGTGGAAATGCAGCAATCTCCCCTCAAACCACAGCTCCTGACCATCTGAGTGCTGCAGTTCCTACCTTGGTTTCTCTCTCCATCTCCTACAAGCCTCTCTCTGCTCCAGCAGCCACCTCCCACCACGCTGTCTTCCTCCCTAGGCAGCCCCCCATGTTCTCTGTCCCTCCTCATTTCCTCTCTGCCTTCCTCCACCACTCCAGCTCCTCCATTCCAACATCAGGAGATAACCAGGAGGGACAGGGCTAAGGGACACTTGTAGGGTGCATAGTACAGAGGCTGTGTATAATTCAGCGTGTAACGGGGAAATCCCTGCCTTAAAGAGGAAAACCAGCTCAGCCTAAACTCCCATCTACTATGGGATCAATATTCTGCAAAGACTTGGTGTTACTGCCCCAAAAGATTTGTTTTTCTGCCCACAAGAAATAAGCCTGAACATGGAGTTACCTCCTACATGAAATTAAATTCAGTATCCAGGGAACAAAAAACTAAATTTTACCTTCGGGGGAGGACTGTTCCAAGAGACAAGAGAATGACCTGACCCTTTTCCCCCCCCTGCTTTTCGGCAGAGGTAGAATTGTGCAAACCCCCACGGGCTCCGTTCAGACATCCCTCCTCACCGAGCTCTTGGGCAACTCACATCAAGGCTGTAAGGCTGCCTGAGGAGGAGGGAGGACAAGTGCTAAACAGAACTACCGTTTATTGTTTGAAAACTCTTGGGCAAAGCATGTAGATAAACGAGGAAATGAAAGAAAGCTCTGAAGAAAGGCCTTTAAAAACATAGGTTGTATAAAATAAAAGGTAGAAAAAACTCTCCCTAAAGCAAGAGGAGGATGAATGCTCCTGGGAGAGCAGTAAAAGCCACTGGAGCCACTTGCTGGTTGAAATGGCGACTGGAGAAGCCCCTGTCCCCTGTCATAACTCACAGAGGGCAGATGAGAAACCCTCAGGCTGATTGTTAAAACGTTTAATGGGCCAGCCACACTCACATCTCCCTCAAGCCAGTCGTCTCCAGTGTCAGCAGAGCCTGTCCCTAACTCCCCTGCCCGAGAAAGGCTGGAGCAGGCAGGAAGCAGCTGCTGACTTGGTTGCACAAGAGCTCTTCCCCCAGCACTGTCTCAGGGGGCCCTGGGAGCCAAGCAGGCTCAGCATTGGGAAAAATAAACACAAAAGACCATCACAAAAAGAGACTGAAGAGAGGAGGAAACACTACAAAACTCAGATTGAGAAAATTCAATCAGAATCCAAAGTGTCCAGCTGAAACAGTCTCCTGCTCTGCAGTCAGCTTTCAAAGAGGTACTTGCACAACCCTGCATTGCCAATGAAAAGGGCAATCTTACACTGTCATGTCTTGGCAAAGCATTACACAGATCAGGCTCTCTGGGCTTACTATCTCAATATTTTCCAGACCTGAAGAGCCAAAGAGTTTCACTGACTTTTCAGAACAAGACTTTTACACTAAATGCAAGAAGGCGCAAAGCTCCAGGCTTCACGGCTTGGCTTCCTCCCTACCCCCAAACATGAGGATGAAAGTGCATCACAGAGCAGTAAAAGGCATCATTACAAAGCCACATGCTCCAAAATACTGAGAAAATACTGCTGTATTTCACAGTGTGAACACTGCTTGCTGTCAGGAATGAGGCCAAAATCACTCACTTTTGAGTTAAAAACAGAAAAGGTTTATTTAACAAAAGGGCCCGATTCCCGGAAAAATATATTGTCCGGGTCTGCAGGGATTAGAGAGGAATGAGGCCAAAATCACTCATTTTTGAGTTAAAATCAGAAAAGGTTTATTTAACAAAAGGGCCCAATTCCCGGAAAAATATATTGTCCGGGTCCGCAGGGATTAGAGACACTTTCCGGCCGAGACGGCCACAGAACCCAAAACAAAAGACCCTCTCAGTGCCAGGGTCTACTCAGGACAATCCTAAATAGAAAGATGTTATTAAAAGGCCTAAAAATCCTAGCACCGGGCTCTCCTGGGCTAATCCCCGACAGAGAGTGGTTTTACCCAGCTCACCGAAGGCAAAAGAGCAAAAAGAGCAGGTTCTCTCCCTGCGCACATGGTTTTCTACCCCCCCCTTTACTCCTCCCTTCTTCACCCACAGTCCCGCCTCTGGGGTAGAGGGCAATTGGTGGGGTTCCCCTAGAGTCCATTCGGGTTGGTCCTGTCCGCCAGAGTGATGCACAGTCTGATGTCCAAGGGCTCGTTGTCTCCAGGGTGCAGTCTCTGGGGGGGTGTCCTGTGGACTCCAAGGCGAGAATCTCATTAAAATTCAGGTTGGCATGGAGCCAAGTGACAGGGTAAGGTCGAGCACTGCAGCTCTGGGGTGGGAGGGTTTTCTCTTCTACAGCACAGGGAGAGACTCAAAAAGATTTCTGAAGGCATGTTAAAGCTTTTAACTCAATAGAACTCCTGAACTTGATTTCTAAAGTTAGGAAACACCATTTAACCTTTGGGAGCTAATGCTCAACTCCCAAACTCCTGAGAAAAAAATTATTTGAACACCTAAAACCTATGCGAAAGCCAAATCACTGGTTTCATGTATAACATTGCTCTCAGAGGTTCCAAGCATTCACGTTTTCAAATTAAAGCATCAGCAATACTGAAATTAGAGGCTAAGAAGGCTAAGATATCTCATGCTCATAACTCAGAGTCACTGACTCCTCTCAAAGCACTAACTCACATCATTTCTTCAAATGCATTAAAGCAAAATTCTCAGCTGCCATCGAGTCTGAGCTCCCCAGACTCTGGTCTGACATTCACATGTGCTTCAGCATTTCTGTAACACTTAGGCAGTGGTAGAAGTGAAAGGTGTGAGATAAAACACAGCAGCCTGTTGGAAGCACTGGGGGTCAGGAGTGGAATAAAGGAGGCAGACACAAGATATGTTCATTATCAGCAGCATCATGCTGGAAATCACATAGGGCTGGTCTCCCTCCTGCCTACAGCCAGCAGCAAGTGTATGTATCTGATCTGAGAGAAAGTATCAAGAGACCTCTACAAAGAAAGGGTCCAAAGGATGTAGAAATAATCTCTGTGTTCATCTTTGTTACAGAAAACAAGTAATTCACCCTTCACCTCTTCCTATGAAGCATCTGGTGCTGCTGGAGATAAAATAAGACCAATGGTCCGATACTACACCAGCTCTCAGCTGGAGGAGAGCAAATATAACTCTGCTTGCTCTTGGGTGTCAGCACAGACTGTAAACCACGACTTTTGGAAAGCACATGCCTTTTGTTAGCAGCACGTTTCAGCAGCAAGACAGCCTGCAAATGAGCCAGCCTCATCCACAGGCTGTCCCTGCAAAACGCCGGAACCCTGGAGTTCAGCAACACAGCTGAACAGAGAGATATCAGCGATGTGGGAAAAATGCATCCTCTTCCCTGCGGGAGAGCAGCCAAACCCCAGCAATCCCAGAACTCTCCTGCCTGATAGCAGGAAGCAGAAATGATCAGACTGAAGCAAGCACTCTGGACTAATCCTAGGACCTGTTTGTATTTTTCTCTGAACAGCCCCAGTCAACAGTCTGGAGTTGTTGATATAAGATAACCAGCTCTGTTTTCACCTTTAACTCTTTACCAACCTACCAGCCTCTACAGAAATTATCAAAAGGGATGAGAGAGGAACACAAGGCAGGGTAACCTCCTGTCCCCTTTGCAGCATGAAGGACACTGACCTGCCCTTTGGTGCCATCACCTCTGCACCTGTGGGAAAGGCCCTGCCCTCCCAGCACTTGGGAACTGTCCTGACTACAGAGTTCATACTTGGAATGGTTCACAGATTCCTCTGCCAGTTCCTCTGCTCATGGACATCTACCAGGAGCTTCTCTCCCCAAAGCAAGAGCTTCTGGGTCTTTTGTGTATTATGACTGCAATTAAAGGGTGGTGAAAATTAACTCCACTCTGTTCTCACTTCCTCTTTAATCTGACTTCCTCTTTAATCTGTTGACTAAAGAGTTAACCGGATTCTTACTACTCTTTTTTGTTTTGTTTATTTTTCTTTAAGGAGTGATCAGCTTCCCTGGGTTTTCAGACTCCTCCTGCAGCAACTTTCTGGTTATTTTTTTTCCACTGTGCCTCTCTGCCCCCTGCACTCTTCCTGCCAAAAGGATAAACAAGCCTAGGAGCAGAATTTAATCAACTTTTTTTATAACATTACTAGGAGTTTACTCTCTAAATACGTGCTCTCTTTCTCCAAGGGCTTTGTGTTCCTGTCCCTCGGTTTCAATTCTGGGCTGGAGTGAAATGCAGTGAACTCTCTGTCATGCTTCCCTTCTGATCCTATTTCCTATTTTGAGAAGGCAATCTTCGCATACTCATGATGAAGTGGCTTCAACCACCTCACTCCTTATGTCAAACCAGCTGAAAAGCAACACCCAAAACCTGTCTGTGAAAAACAAGCAATGCACCACCCAGTTCTTGGAATTGCTCACTGGAAGTCATTCATCCCAGTGACTATTACTCTGAATATCAGCTAATCCTTCAGAGCCTTTCCCAAATCCAGGTGCTTCCTATTGCTGTTTTTTCACACAAACTTGCTCCAAGAGGCAGCACTGAAGAAAAGCAAGGCAAAGAACTTGCCTGACTTCCCAAGCCCCAGAGCTCCTTGGTGTCCTGGACCCGCTGTGTCACCCAGCACCCTGGGGGCTGCAGGACCACAGGGGGACAGGGACACTGACTGCAAGTCAGAGCCGTGAAGAAGGATGGGGAAGCCATTTGATACCTTCACATTGCTGCAATCCGGATAGAGCTGCTGCACAAAGTTCAGCCCTTGCCATGCGTTCACATCCCTCCGCCCACTGTGCAAGGTTCATCCCTGCCCCCGGCCCACTCCGAAGCTGGGGGGAAGCAGATCCAGGGGGTGCAGCCTGCCTCCTGCCACTTCGGAGGGGTTCTAGGGTAGCCAAGGGTTACACGCTGAGATGAACATGCCCTCCCTGCATGCAGCCACCGGCCTGGCTGGACACCCACAACGCTCTTCAGCTCCCTTATAGCCCCTGTCCCCCGTCACACATGGTCTCCACACATCCTCTGCAGCCTCTGTGCCCTACAGCTCCCCTACCCAGGGCCCTCTGCCCCCTATAGCCCCCATACCTTCTCATCCACAGCCCCCCTGTCCTCTATAGCCCCCCTACCTTCTCATCCACAGCCCCCTGTCCCCTGTATTTCCTACCCCTTATAGCCCCCAGTCCCCTACAGCCACCCATCCCCTATAGCCCCACAGCCCTCCAGCCCCTATAGCCCGCACCTCCCGTGTCCCAGCCCATCCCTACCTGCCCGGCGGAGATCCCCGCGGCCCGCCCGCCCGGCGCAGGAGCTGCAGCCCGTGCCGNCCCCGGCCCCGGCCCCGCTCCGCCCCGCCTGCGGCTCCCCGCGGCCCCGGGGCCCTTCGCCGGCCGGGAGGAGGCACCGGGGGACGGGGAGCAGAGAAAGCGCCCGCCCTGCCCAGTCCGCGAGAGGGACTGGAGGCTAACAGGGAACCCCCAGAGTCCCGCCGGGCACCTGCCCCATCCTATGCCGGTCTCCAGCCCAAGCTCTGCAGCACAATTCCTTCTCTGACCATTCCCACTCCATTATTTCTTCTTCCCAGCCTGTTCCATCAGCCTGACACAACCACTGTTACACCCCCAATGAGCCCCCCCACTCAAATGAGTGGAGATGAACTTTGGTGCAAGACAACCACCATCATTTGCCTCCACTTATCTCCACCTGTATCACTTGGTGCCTGAGCCCTGTGAGTCACCAACTGGCCTGCAGCCCTATCCCCTCAATGAGTGATCAATTAGCACCCCACTAACACCTTTAGACACTTCCTGTAGAGGAGAAGAGACCAGCTGGGAACTGCAGAGCTGCTCCAAGGCTGGGCAGAGCCCCTCTGGGTTTTGTCCTCCAGAGCAGGACTGTATTTGGTGCCTCCCAGCCATGGAAGGGAACAGCACAGCACATCACATGAGTCCCTCACTGCCTTGGGGTAACAAGGGGATCAGCAACCAGCTGCTTCCCTTGGAGATCTGGCAATGAGAGGCTTCCCTACCGTTCCCGGGAGCAGGTCTTCTCTGGCCCTTCCCTCCAACAACACATATTGTGAAAACTGAGGGATGGTAGAGATTCTTGGATAGGTAGACCTTGCTCTTCTCAGATGAGGGCTCTGTAATTTCTGCTCACATGTGGAGGAACAGTAACATGCTCCGAAAAACTTCCATAATCTCCTGGACAGGAGCACCTCAACCTCGGGCAGACTTTATTGTAGTTTCTATGAGGCAAATCCTTGTGCACTGCTTTGGGGTGCCTTCGCTCAGAGAATCCTGTGGCCTCAGTTACCTCAGTGCTGAGCTAATGCTGGTTTCTGGGTGTCGGAAGAAATTCACTGGCAGCTTAAAAACAAACTAATGCATCCACAGGGTAGATGTGCTGCAGTGGTGAAAACATCTTTGCAATGTCCCATACATCACAAATAGCACAGAGGTCAAGAAATTCATGGTTAGTCCTTACTGTAATCCCATTACCAGGTAACACTAATTTGGCTCTGCCTCAGGCTCCTTCCTCTTTCACTGACTTTCTCCACGGAGGATTAGGAGAGTGCTCTGCTCCTGTGGCACTGGAGCCTTGGGAGCAAAGCAGGACCATCCGTTAAGCATTCCTCCTGTGAAGAGACATTGTGGTGTAACAGCCCAACTGAGAGGGAATTCACCCCTAGAATTAGGGAGACTGTGGAGAGATTGAAGCAGCTGTATGAGATATTGTAAAACGAGGCATACATCACTGGGTTTCTGTTGGGGATTATTGGCCGTAAACCAGTTGGTTCTCTGTGGGGTGGTGTGTGACAGGTGATGTGACTGGATGCAAACCTCACCTGCCCACGGGGCAGGGCTGGGAGTTCTCCTTCCTTCTGCAGGGCCGTTTCATGTAGCCCAGATCTAAACTCCTGCCAGCCTGGCCAGGGTCCCAGGGCTAGTGGGACAGCTGTGGGGATGCCCTGAGTCGTGCCAGTGTGTCCCAAAATAGCTTCTTCCACCCAGTGGGCAAGAGGCCAATCCACACCCAGAGTCGAGGTATTTGATTTATTTACAGTTCTGCAATGGATGGCAAATCCACAAAGCCAGCATGAAACCTGTCAAAACTTTTCACTATTTATATATTTTAGCAAACAAAGGCATTAATGTTTCTTGGCTACAAGTCACCTAGTTCTCTTATTAATTAGTATTCTATCTTCCATTGGTTAATGATTCTCTCACTTCCCACGCTAATTAGTCCACAGGCTTGGTCTTTCTCTTCTTTTGGGTAGGTGGGTTTCTTGGGTCTGTGGCCATGAGTAGGTGGTCACAATCTGCTCCTGACAGAATTACCTTTCACCCACTTGGAGCTGATTCAACCCAATTGCTGAGTTAGCTTTATTAGTTTCTTCCTTATCTTGGGGATTCTGCCAAATGTCCTAGTAGCCCATAAATCCTGCATTCCTTGTGCCCACTATCAGTAGTATATCCTTCTTCCCAAGCTTTGTCAACCTCCCACTAAGTCTGAGATCATTGGATCAAACCTTAAACCTTAACAAGGCAATTCTACCAACAAGTAATTCGTCTTTTTAAGACAGCACTTAGAGCTTATTGGCTGCTCTCTGCTTCGGGGACTAAATCTCCTTTCTTGTTGCTTAGGTTTGAAAGTATGCAGAGATCAAACATCAGATAACATCCCTTCTTAAGACAANCTGGGTCGTGCTGAGCTGTGCTGAACTGTGCTGAGCTGAGCCGCTCCGAACCGAGCCGCGCCGCCTCCCCGTGCCGAGCCGCATCCCCCGTGGGCGGCCGCCGACGGAGCCATGTCGCGGGGCAGCGGGAAGGGGCTCAGCCTGAAGGACAAGCTGGACGGGAACGAGCTGGACCTGAGCCTCTGCGACTTGAACGAGGTGCCGGTGCGGGAGTTGGTGAGTGTCCGGCTGCAGGCCGCCCGGCGGGGGTGGGTACCGGCTCCCGGTCCCCGGGAAGGGGCAGCGTAGGAGAGCCAGACGTGCTGGGGGGTTGTGACCTGGCCTGCAGGTATTTAAAGCAGTGCGGTTCTGTGTCCCGCGGGCCCGGCAGCTGCTGGTCATTGCTGTCCCGGGATAAGAACCGACTTTGGACCCAGAGCTGGATCCGGAGATGACGTGACCTCGGAGCAGCCGCGGGGGATGGACAGACTGACGCGGGAGAAACCGCAGAGGCCGAAGCAGAACTAGCAGGTGTCAGAGGGGCTCAGGTGAAGTTCCATGTTCATTCAGTGCCTTATTTTTCTTTCAGGCCGCTCTTCCAAAAGCTACTGTCTTGGATTTGTCCTGTAACAACCTCATTTCCTTGCCGGTAAGGTGCTAGAGAGCCTCCGTGGGGATGAGTCTGCTGGGAAATATTTGGAAAGATAGCTGGTGCTTCAATAGAGGCTCGCCAGGAGCTGTGAAACTGGCACTTTCCCTGCCCTGGGGTGGCTGAATGACTCTATTGTCAGTGACAGGTCAGTGCAGGCAGTGGGTTTGGCTGAGGCAGGAGAGAGTAAAGGGTAGAACTGTGTGAAGATTGCAGTACATTCCTGCCAGAGCATCCCCAGGTGAATATAGAGGAGTTTCATCAGCAGTGGAGACTCGGGTTTGTTCCTGTGGTATTGTCATCCATAACCTTCTCGGTCTGTCTTATCTGTCCCGCTGTGTCTCACCTCCATCTTCCAAGGCAAAAGAGGAGAGCGATTTTCCTCCATCACAGCCCTGTAGTAAGTCAAGGATTGTGCCTAATGTGAGGTGCAGGCTGTCTCCACGTAATTCCCACTGAGGTTCTTCCATGAAGGTGCTGACCAGCTTTCTCTGGGCTTTCTTTGTTTGGGTTTTAGTCAGACTTCTGCAGTTTGATGCATCTGGTGAAACTGGATTTGAGTAAAAATCGGCTGCAACAGCTGCCCTTGGACTTTGGCCGCCTGGTCAATCTGCAGCACCTGGACCTTCTGAACAACCGCTTGGTCACCCTGCCAGTCAGCTTTGCACAGCTCAAGGTAAAACTGTTTGCTGGGCAGTTACGTAAAGCTTTGGGATGCAGCCCAGGGTCTTGTGATCCTGCTCAAGTTGATTTCTCTGGTAAAGCATCCATCCTGCTGACTACCCATTCCAAAATTCAGCTGGCTCTGCACCGCAGCTCAGTGAAAATCCTCTCAATCTATTGAAAACATCTCTGCTCATCTTCTGTACCTGTTTCATTCATATGAAAACTAAGCAGTTCTTTGCCTCTGCTTTGGATCTCTTAAATAATTCCAAGACTGCTGTGCTCTTACAGCCTCCCCTTTGTTGTGCCTTTTTGCAGAACCTGAAGTGGCTGGATCTGAAGGACAATCCTCTGGATCCTGTCCTGGCTAAAGTGGCAGGAGACTGTCTGGATGAGAAGCAGTGTAAGCAAGCTGCTGTCAAGGTAAGGAGTCTGCTTTTATTCTATTTTTTTTTCCTTTCATGGCTTTGCCAGTGATTCTTCCTTTGTTTGCTTAGCAAGCTGGGCAGCTGCTGCAGGAGCCTGAAGTTTCTTCAGGCAGTGAGATGCAGGTCCACTGCACTGACTCCACTACTGCTGTGCCTGTGGAGAGCAAACACCTGGCTGAGAAGGATGCTTCTCCATTAGTGGAGTTAAGAGAGGATTAAATGCTTGTTGCCAAGAAAGTGGAGGCATATTCAGACGTAATAATCCATGCCTGTGCTGACAGTACAAAAACCTCTGGAGAAGTTCTGGCAAACATAAATAGAAATGTTCTGTGATCCTCTGTATCATCGAGCACCAGCTTGCCACATTTGTTTTTAATGGGAAGATCTGTTTTTTAACAACAGAGGCTCACATAAGTTGTGAGTGTTTTTCAGAGCCATAGCTGTTGGGGCAGGTCAGGGTTGGGGGTCAGCCCCAGCTGCCTGTCCTCAGCCACACTCCAGCTGTTCTGAACTGGCTGTGCCACGAGGCTTCTGCACAGCCCTCAGGTTGTTTTCTTGGCCCTTTAAGGTACTGCAGCACATGAAAGCGATCCAGTCTGAGCAAGATCGACAACGGCAGCGGAAACTCCAGGCAGAGAGAGGTAGGCACAAAGAACCCCCATGTGCTGTCTGCTGAGGACAGCTCTTGGTCTCTAACACGCCCAAACCTTCTGATCGCCATCTAACACATACTTGTGGCCACCCAAACCCAAAGTACTCAGGGAGTAGTAGGGTAAAAGGGCTGGAGGGAGAAAGATAGGGGGGTAACTGTGTGATTTCTTGGCCTGAGGAACAGGAACATCTCTAGATGGAATGTGCTATAGGTTACCTATAAAAACATGAAAGAAAAGCACAGCAAAATGCAAGGTATGTAATACTAAATAAAATGATAAAAAAGAGCATAGTTGTTTAATTGGTTTCCTCATTCCAGCTGGGATAATAAGGTAATAAGGAAAATGGCAATGACAACCCTTTACATAAAAGGGAAAAACTTGCTGTTAACCCCCAGAAATGGAGAAGAAGCGTGAAGCAGAACAGCGAGCGAAGGAGGCTCAGGAGAGAGAACTGCGGAAGCGAGAGAAGGCAGAGGAAAAGGAGCGCAGAAGGCGGGAGTACGATGCTCAGAAAGCTGCAAAACAGGAGATGGAAAAGAAAACTAAAAAGGAAACCGTGCACACCCGAAGTAAGTAGTGTCCATTTGGGTGGGATTGTGTCAGGTTTCATCTTCATCAGATTTTGATGCTGCCAGAATTGCTTTCATGCAGCCCAGGTACTGGGAGATGGTGGGAGGGTAGGGGGGAACCTGTAGGAGTTCTAATAAACTGCTGCTGCACCCTTTTCCCCTTTGCCTGTGTTCCCATGAACTGTGGAGCTACAAGTCAGGAAGTTCTCCAGCTGTTCCTAATGAGAACTTCCCTCCACTCATTTTTTAAGTCTACTGAACATTTGCATAATCAGATCTTGTGCAACATGAGGTGCTTTACACCCTCTTCACTGCTGCCCACTGGATCTGAAACTTTTCATCCTAAGAAGTTAAATCCTGCACATCTACTTATTTATCAGAGCTAAGTGATAAAAATTCACAACACAAGCCAACTGCAGCAGAGGATTAAGTATCTTACCTGAACAGTTTGTTTGTGAGCATAGCCTATTAAAGATAGTTGATTAACTCCTCACATTCTGTCCTGTTCATGTTCTCACTACAGAGCCAGCCTCCAGCTCCCGTCCCCCTCAGCCCCCCCGGCACAAGCCCTCGTGGTCGCGGTCGGTGCTGAGAGTCCTGCTCTTTGTGCTGTTCTGCATCCTCTGTACTCTGGCTGCCTGCAAGCTGACGGAGCTGCAGCATCAACCCCTGTGCATCAGCGTGAACACCCTCTACGAGGACGTGGTGGCTGCTCTGCAGAACCACAAAATGCTGCAGAACATGCTACAGCACAACTCGCAGCAGTGATTGTCCTGGATGGGCACTTGCTTCGTCAGCATCTCCTTCCACCATCTACGCAGCCAGAATTCCTATGGAATTGTGTTCTGATGAAACTGCTTTGAACCAGTCAGCGTTGGTTTGCTGGTCCACTCCACAGAGCAGAGCTATTGTTCAAACCATCTTTGTTGTGCATGCCTCTCAGTCGGCCTGTAACTCCCATTATTTGTGCACGTTAACCTAAAGTTGTTACCACTCCTTGCCTCTGAGTGGTGTCCACCAGGATTGAGGTACAGGAAGCTGCCAGTCTATAGGAATGGGAACAAGCAGCCCTTGCATCACCTGGGTGAGAGCTGTAGCTCTGAGCTGGAGGTGGAAGGTTTTTCATACATACCCATTCCTTGCTCTCATTTCTGTTCGTGCTAAAATTGGTGGTATGGCTGTATGGGAATAATACACTGAGACCCCACTCCAGGACCAATTACAGGTGTGTAGGATGGCTGTGCATCCCTATATTGGAGCAAAGAGGCTGATGTGCTATTGAAAGGAGCTGAAAATTTTCAATACAACAGTTTTCACAGCAATTTGTCTGAACTGGATGTTTATGTTGTTAACAGGGTTTTAATTTTAATTAGGCCTTTTAGGAACAGCCACAAATTATTTCCGAGTACATGGGAATAATTCCTGCCTGCTGCAGCTGCAGCAGCAGCACTGGGTGGCACTGTGGGAGCACTGCTGGCAGGAAAGGGGAAGCCTCGGGGCTGGGGGAAGGCTGGGAAGTTTGGTGGTTTGTACCTTGAGAGAAAACACACCTCTGCAATGGTCTGTGAATTATTTAGAATTCCTTAAAAAATATTTTAAAATAATTCATTTTAAATTTTCCTTTAAAAAAACCCACCAAGCAGAAGTTTTTCATATCCTTAAGGGCTTTGCGAGTACTAAAATGAAGTGCAGGTTTCAGAGAGTATGTGTGCTACAGGCTCCACTGAGACATCCTACACTGGTCTCCAGAATCGCTCCCTCTTCTCACACCTGGGATTATTGCTGCCAGGAGCAGTGCTATGGGGAAATCATCTGCAGTGGTTCACACCAAGGTCACTATCACAGCAGTAAACCTTCACTTTTCTGTAACCCAATGATAAGACTGTGGTTCCCTGAATATCACACAGGAGAGAGCAGCAGCACAAGTATCAGATAAAAGGAAGGAAGAGCTGCCTCTGCCTTAGTAGGGTGCACGTTTTCAAAGCTTCCTTCAAACAACTTTAAGCTTTACTTTGGGTGTCTAACCCATCGCATTCTGTAAAAGATCCTTGTTTCCTATCCAGAAATGTTCAGGAAAGTGACAAACAACATCCAAAGCAATGTTTCCTCCATGCAGCCCTTCCTGCCAACATCCAGAAAAGTGTTGCATAGGTTGGTGAGTGCTGGGCTTATACAATTTATAGATTGAGGTCAGCAGCACTGCTGGCTAGGCAGGGCTGCTGCTGGATGCCTGGAACAAGCAGGGCAGGTGGAGATTTTTCCACTGGAGGCAGCAGGGTTCCAAAGAGTTAACTTCCACACGTGGGATGTAGTTTAATTCTCTGAGCACTCATCTCAGTAAGTGCTGCTCTCACAAAACCCCTCAACTGTCCCTGTGTGCACACAAGTGCTGATGGCTGCACTGACAGGCCATGGTCCCCAATCTAATTAAAAGGAAGCTTTTTCTGCCAACTGTTTAGACCTCATAATTCCAGCACATATAATCAGATTTCAAGACCCTCTCTAGATTAAGCCATCTGGAGATTGAATCAGAGCACTCTAAATTTATATCTGAAAATTAGTCTTACTCATTCCCATCTGCCACAGCGGAACAATGAGAGGCTGTTTTGTGAGGTAAACTTCTTTCACCTCACTAGTGCAGGTGCTGGGGGGGCAGCATCATGTTGCTCTAGCATCAGGATTTGTCCCAAAGGAGGAAGAAGGTAAGTCCTTGCAGTTCAGGAGAGCAGCAGGAAGTATTCCTTTCAACAGAGGACATACCTGTCTATTTTCAAGACAACATGTTAAGAAGCAAAGGTTATTCTTCAAAATTATTTATTTTATAGAAAGACAAATAAAACAACATCAGTACTATAAGCTGTGTGCAACTCGTGCTTAGGAAAGATGTTCACCATCTTTCTTGTGTCAACTGCTGCCATTCAGCAACTTTATCCAACTTTTTTCCGGCTACAATAAAGTCTAAATGTGCTTCAAGTATTCAAAAAAGGATCAATGAGTGTTATCTAAGAACTTCTTCATAGAAGAAAACTGAAAACTTGACCAGACAAACAGTAAAACCCTTATTCCCTGGAGCTACCGAGTGAAATTCAAAACTGAACACTTCAACTGGACAAACAGTAAAATGCTTTTTCCCTGGAGCTACCCAGTAAAATCCAGAGAGAGGTCAGGATCATGGGAAGTCATCTGCAGATAGATGCGTCGGGACAGCTCCGGCCCAATGCGCCGGGCGGTGGCTGTCACCCCCTCCCCACGGTGCACAGGGATATTGGCCAGCATGTTCTCCCGCTCCTGGTCCGAGGAGCATCTCTCATAGGCCTAAAGGCAACACAAAGGGAACAATGGGATCACCCATTTGCATCCATTGCTCAAAAACCCAATCAAAGCTATGCACCTGTGACTGCTCTGCCCTTCCACAATATCCACTCATTTTTCACTTGGTCTCTGCCCAGGTCCCATCTGTGAACTGATGTGAATCTGAGCCAATGCTGCTCCCTCAGTGGGGAGCCAGAAGAGTGGATGCCAAGGAATCAGTTCCTTTGCTAACTTACTGAACCGCTCATACAGAATCACTGTGTCTAATTTAATACTGATTAAATTACTTCTTCCACCCCTTGCATAAGCTGGCTGCCTGCACACAGTCCTGGGTATCCCTGAGGCATCCTCACCTGGATCAGAAGCTGAGGAGAAGGGTAGGCAGACACAATAGCCTCAGCCATCTCAGAGCTGACACGGTTAAATTGCTGTATCTGCCTCTTCCAAACTTTCAAAAGACCCTTTCCAGAAGGATCCACCTTCACCCCTCCGCAGCAGCCCTTCTCCAAGTAGAAAGAGAACCCTGTGTTCTCCCGCTCTCGCCTAGGGAGAACGAGGAATGAGGAAGCAAGTGAGACAATGAGGCTGTGAAGAAAATCCTGTCCCTGCCATCTGTTGTCACAGAGCCAGAGTGCCATCCCTCACTTGAGCTGTCAGAGACATCACAGGCATCAAAGAAATGCGAACAATTTGACCCTGTTTTCTTTACACGCATTACCAATCTCTTTAAGACCCAGATTGCTACTGAAAAAGAAACAATCCTGTACTCAGCAGCAATCCTGACACAAGCCAACTTGCAGACAAAGTGGTAAACAAGAATTCACCTTCTGTCTGTCAACCATAATAAAACACTTCTAGATGTCATTTTCAATGACATCTCATCTCTTCTCATGGCTGACATGGAAAATCCAGCAGCTGCTGTAATAGGAATACCAGGATTGTGTGAGACTGCACAAGATGGCTTTCTTAGCTATCACTGTGCAACAAGCTGCAGTCCTCCCTTGTCAATGGAAAGAGCCAAGTGGTTCATTCTCAGGCACGTCTCTTGGTTACACACTGAAGAAGAAAAGCTGGCACTCTAAGAGCCAACCCAACTTGCATTCCCTTCCCACTCAAAAAATCTGACTGAGAACAAGAGCTCTACTTGATGTCAAGGCTCCAGTGTGAAACCTGAGGGTGGTGAGGCACCAGAACAAGTTGCCCAAAGTTGTGGATACCCTGTCCCTGGAAGTGTTCAATGCCAGGTTGGATGGAGCGCTAAGCAACCTGGTCTAGTGGAAGGTATCCCTGCCCATGGCAGGGGGGTGGATTAGATGATCTTTAAGGTCCCTTCCAACCCAAATGAGCTTGTGACTATGAAACCAGGGTCCGTCCTCACCCCTCTGTGGGCAGGGCATCAATTTCAAGAACAAGTCCTGTGTTGAATGAGCTGCATTAGCAGCTGCTCTGTCGCCTGTGCCTTTAAAAACCATTATACCCTGTGTTGTACCTGCTATTCCTTCCCAGTAGCTTTAAGTGCAGCCTCTCCAAAGGTAGGACCAAACCTCCTCTGCTTACTCACTTGTATGGTGCCTCAGCCACAGCTTTTGTGAACATAGTGGCATATTCCCCAAGCTCCTCACTGGTCTCAAACATGCTGATTTGGACTTGTGTGCTCAGCTGCAGATCCACCAGGGCCTGTATCACCATAGGGAACAACAAATGGCACAATCAGTCTTGCTGCATCAAATCCCACTTTTGTCTGAGGCAGAAAAGGGTCACAAACATCCTGCTGTAGGACAAGAACCTTCACTCTCTCCCCATTTTGGGAACAGTTAATTTAAGACACTGAAGTATTTAGGGGCAGTCTGTCTCCTGACAGTTAGTATCACCTCAGTGTCCTCTGAGCTGCCTCAGCTCCTCCGTGGCTCTCGTTACGAACAGGCCACCACCAGTGGGCTTTGCCAACGGGCCATGAAGGACAAGAGGTGCTGAGACTGGTATCAGTATCCAGGTGAACCAGACACATCAGTCTGTGTGGGAGCACGTACATGACTGAGCAGTGGGGAGCTGAACCCAAAGAGCTCTGTCCACAGACTGATGGCCTAATGAATAATGAAGGCTGCATAGTCCCATCCAAAAAATTGTGTGACTGGGTCAAATGTTCAAATACTGGCAGACAACAGATGATGGCTGCATGTCTGTTTTAAAAGCACTCACTTCTTCCACATCCATTCTGGATAACTCCAGGCTAGAATCCTTAACGCCCTTTTTTCTCCGTTCTCCCCGTTTCTCTTGATTCCCACTCGCTGCTGTCTGTCGCAGCCTTTGTTTTGGCTGAACTTGGAGAGACCTAAAAACAGTAAAGTAACACTGGGATGACAGTCTGGATAGACCTTTGCTTCTGTTTCTGTCTAAAAAATGGTGGAGCAGTTCTGGGAATATGTCTTATACTCCAGTCTTTGCTAGAAGGAATTAAAGTAAACACCTATAGCATTTCTCAAGGCCAGAGAAAACACAGAAACATTTGGAGGGAAAGAAGTCTGACCTGAAGTAACTTTCTACTCCAACTACTGCCAGAGCCAGAATTTTCCCAGGCATTTTCTCCATCATATGAGCTACATAGCTCTGCAGGGTCTCCTTCTGCCTTCCTGCACAGCTGTCAGCGTTCTACAAAGATGAATGGGAAAAATTTGGAGTTAAACCATTTTGAGGTACACAGAGAAGCACAGCAAATTATGGCCCTGGTTGTAGGTCTGCAGATGAGTCTGTTCACCCTTGCTCTTCAGGGCAAGCAGGCAATACTTGATCCCACTTAAAGTTAGAGCAGAAAGAAAGAAAAAAAAAATCCCACTTGATGTAACAACGTAACTCTTCGGGAATGTGTGAAAATTTTAACTAGGGAAGAAAGCTTGTCAGAACTTTACTTTATAGAACCCATTAATGGCTCCTAAACCCAGATTTCTGTTTTACTGAAATCCTGCATTCCTCCCACACCAAAATCTTCCTGCCACCAAGAGGGATGACAAAACACCGGTTTTGCATCAAGGTATGTTCAGGAGCACAAAAGTCATAAGCGTTCTCACTTGTTTGTAGCTATGAGCCATGGACAAAAACTCCTCCAAGCCAAGCAGAACCAGGACATTTGGTTCTTCTGTCCATTCATCTCCTCCTCCCATCTGTTCAGACAGGAAAACAAACAGGCCACAGTCTGTTCAGAATTCACTCCGACTCCCACTCAGAGCTCTGAGCAGGGAGATTAGAGGGTGTTTGCTTGGGTTGCTAAATACAATTACTAACGACTGCAAATAACACATGAAGAAAAAGCATTATCAAGATTTTGTTCGCATACCTGTAATGATACTGTCTTTCTCCTCCAGGTGATGCTGCAGGGAACATCGTGATTCTCAAACACACAGGAATAATTGGCAGCCTGCAAAGCACTAAGGATCTGCTCACCACCTTCTACCTGTAAGATGACTGAAATCGATGCATGGGTCAGGCCTCCAGAGAGAGGAGACAACAGTCAATACAAGGCAGACGCAGGCTGTGAGGATTAACTACCTGGATCTAGCACCACTGTTATGTATTTCTGGCACTCTCCTGGCCGCTGAGCTTTCAGCATCTTGGCAACGGCTCTTTTCCTCTCTTTCTCCTCCTCCCGCTCCCTCCTGTTTGCTTCTTGCTCTTTCCTTCTCTGCCACGCATTCTGGCAGATTGCCTCCCGTTCCTTCTGACTATATTGTCGCTTTTTGAGAGGGAGCGATGTTTCTGGCCTTTCTCTGCTTACCGGGGGGCTACGAGACCTGTCTGAGTCGACTGGCAGGGAGGGTCTCTCAGCACGGCGTGTACCACTCTTACTGCCACAATCCACTTCTGCAGACGGCGCCAGGTCTTCCCGCAGCCCTTCGCTGCTAGGAGAGATCAGGTCACCACGAGCACAAAGTCCAGATGGCTCTTCTGTATCGCCAGTTCCGAGGCTGAAAGGATCAGGCTCCGCTCCCACCCTCATCTTGACCCTGTCATGCCAAGGGACGACGTTCATCACCTCCTCATCCACCTCTTCACTCTCGCTGCTCACCATCTCGACAATTTCTGCCGCTTCAGGATCAGGAGACGGTGACCGCGCGCGGCTCGGCTTGCCGAGGCATGGGGATGGCTGCAGCAAGGAGGCCAAGGAGGGCAAGCTCACCTCCTCGCTGCTCTCAGACTCCGAGTAGCTCTCCTCCATCCCCCCGTCTCCTCAGGGGCACCCGCGCCCGCCTGAGGGGAAAACCCGCGCCGGCCGCTGATTGGCCCGGAGGCGCGTGCACTGGGTAGCGATTGGTCAGAACGCTCGCGACGGCACGCTCTCGGACCAATCGCCGCCCAGCGCACGCGCGTGCGCACCGCTTTCCCAGCGGGAAGAGGAAGGGGAAGCGGCACCATCAAGATGGCGGTGCTGGGGCGGCTGTGTGAGTGAGGGGCTGTGTCAGCTGCTTACCCTCTGAGGGGTGGGGAGCGGGGGTCTGGCCGTGGAGCGGGAGGGATGAGCTCGGGAGAGGGTGCCCCAGGGAGGACAGCCCGTGGGACGTCGCGCCCCTGGTGGGGACGTCACGGCCGGTAGCGCGAGGCCGAGGCTTTCGCCTTTGCCTGGAGCTGAGGCGGAGCTGTGGTGAAATGGGCGGGCTTGTGTATGTGAAACTGTAACTATAGTTCGTCTTTGCCTAATTTCCTGTAGATTGTCACGTCTCGGAGGCTTTAATTTACTTAATGGGTCATCTCCTGAAATTAATGGGGTTTTGTACCCTTTCCTCAACAGTATTTCATAGAATTATGGACAGGTTTGGGTTGGAAGGAACCTTAAAGGAAGGAATCTTGTTGCAACTCCCTGCCATGGGCAGGGACACCTTCCATTAGACCAGGTTGCAGTAAGCCCCATCCAACCTGGCCTTGAACAGTTCCAGTGATGGGATGTATTTCTAGCTCACTGAGTATCTGTGATAATTTAATTAAGTTTAAACTAGTGGTTTTACTCAGGTTAAGGAAACAAGATAACCACTGTTCTGCACTAACCTGCTGCTTAAGAGGCTAGATTCAGAAAAATTGGGTTTGTCTCCTAACTGCATGAAAGGCAGTACTGAAGAGATTTTTAAGATCATGATGATTTGGGTTGGGAGAGAACTTAAAGGTCATCCAGTTCCAACCCCCTGCCATGGGCAGGGACACCTTCCACTAGACCAGGTTGCTCCAAGCCCTGTCCAACCTGGCCTTGAACACTTCCTTGAACTGAGAGGATTAATGAAAAAACTGTGTTCCAGACTCCCTTATGGCCACTCCCAGGGCTCCGTGTTCCTTTTTAGAGCCATTAATCATAGAATCACAGAATCACTGAGGTTGGAAAAGACCTCCAATACCAGCAAGTCCAACCTTTATGCTCCGTCTGGATACTGCTCAGACTGCTCCTGGCTGGTGATAGATGTTTATATATTGTCCAGAATTGGAGTCTGCTCATTTGTAAGATTTCAGGATGTAACTGTGTAAGTAAATGCCATTTGGTCAAAGGGGAAACTGAAACAAATCACAACCCATCTTTTCTCAAAGCACTAAGAGCAATCCACAGCAACCAGTGACATCTGTGCTGCATTTTCACAAGAACGAAACAGGAATTTGTGCACATCCTTTAACATTGTTGCTGAGAATTTTATTCTTACCTGGGCAGCTGCAGCACTTGAGATGTGACCTCTTTTCAGGGAATTTAGGCCATTGTGGTCTAATTTATCTTGGAAATATCTTTTGTTTCCCCCAGGGCTTTCCTTTGCCTTTAATTTTAAAGCCTGTCTTAACTGATATCCTTTGCATCTGAGAAAAGGAATTATGTGTGATAGTTTTTCCAGCTGATGATGTTGTTCTTTTTCCAAACCTAGTTCTAACCACTCCCCAAACAAGCCTGGTTGCTGTCAGATGGGCTTCTAAGAAAAGTGGGGGCAGCTCAAAAAACCTAGGTGGCCGCAGCCCTGGGAAACGCTATGGGTTCAAAAAAGTCGAAGGTAGGTCTGAGTATCTTATTTGCATTTCACTGGGTTCTTCACAGCTTCTCTCCCCTGGTACGCGTCAGTTGTTGAGTGTTTCGGGAGGAGGTGGGCAGGGCACTTTTCCAGGAGAAAGGGAAGGGGAGGATCTGTGAAACCTCGTGATCAAGGGTCGCTGGTGGGAGGGCAGGGTGAGTCAGCTCCCCCCACCACGAGCCCGCTGGCCGCCAGCCAAAACTGCCTACAGAAAATGCACTTGGTTCTAACTTTGCCTCTTCAGAGAGCCCAGGAGGAGGGAACGCTGTGGGACACCTCATAACTGCGCTGCACTTTCCCCCCACGCTGGGTGGAAAAACTGAGCACTTCCAGTGTTTACAAAGGAGAGAATTACAAGGCTTAGCAGAAGCCAAAGTGCAGATTCTTGCAGTTGAGGGCTTAATAATTATTAGCTTTGCTGATGGAAACATATCAATGTAAATGTAATAAAACAAATACCTTCAGCAGCCAGAAATGCCTTGTACCCTAGAAGCAGTCTTTTCAGAGACTTGACTTTTTGCCATGGTCTATCCATCGCCCTTTTATTTCCTGCTAACAGCACTTTTGTTCAGATGCTTTTAGCATTTGAAGTAATTTTCCCTGAGAAAATGCCCACAGAAAGCTGGGATTTTTAAGTCCTGGAATCATTTGTGTTCTGCCAGGGCTCTGGGGAGCTGTTTCTCTGCAGTCTGACTGTGTCACTCTGTTGCAGGTGCATTTGTCCATGCAGGAAACATTTTGGCTACGCAGCGGTTGATCCGCTGGCATCCCGGCGCTCATGTAAGGCCTTTTCTCTCTCTTTGGTTCTCAGAGAAGAGCAGTCCCCCCCAGAGTCCCACACTCACTGCCTCCTCTCTTTCAATCTCATTCTTAATGTTCATCCCTGTGTTCTGTATATCCCAACACTGGGATTCATGACCTGGTATTAGTCACAGAGCCTGACCTGTGTCCATGAGACTCAGGGAAGGTCTGCAAGTAATGGATATCCCAAAACACTTCTATGACCTGACTGGGCACTTGTGCTTCAGGGTGGAACGGGTGTCTCATATCTCATACTGAGCACCATTGCACGCTGGTTCCTGGAAGCAAGTTGTGTGATTTTATTTTAAAAAATAAAGCAACAGATGCTGTTGAAGCCAGGATATCAAACGAGGCACACCAGGGATCAGATCTGCTTTAGTTGTGGGTGTCCAGCCTCTCCTTTCTAACGCTCCTCATCCTCTCCCAGGTGGGGATGGGCCGTAACAAGACACTCTATGCCCTGGAGGACGGGATTGTGAGATACACCAAAGAGGTCTACGTGCCCCCACCCCGCAGCAGCGAGAGCAGGGATGTGATCTGCCAGCTACCCAAAGGAGCAATCCTTTATAAAACCTTTATCAGTGTCGTCCCTACCACAGAGGTAGGAAGCTTCAAACTGGTCACCATGCTGTGAACCTGCTGTGTCACGTGGGCACGGATGGGAAGGACAGACCACTACAGCTGTACTGGCTTCTGAGGACAAGAGTGGCTCTGAAGATACCAGTTTAGGACTTGGTTTTGCTCCTGAAGTGCTTGTGATCTGTGTTCAGACAGAGTGAGATCACCTGCTGGCATTTTTAGTGATCTGTGTTCAGACAGAGTGAGATCACCTGCAGGCATTTTTAAGAGTGTTTAATAAATGCTGTGGGGCAGCTGAATGTGGCTGCACATGGAATGTGTTACCATGGTCATTCAGTATCTGGAAAGCCTGGTCTGTTGTGCTACTGGCTGAATTCCCTCTACAATCACTCTTGTGTCAGTACTTGTCCCACTAATAACTCCCTCTAGTTTTGTTCATTTTTAGTCATTACTGTTCTATTTGTACCTTAATCCACAATACTGCAGAACAGATCCTTTTCCACGTGCACCTAATGCTGTGTACCCAGAAGCTGGATTTTTCACTCTACCTCACTCACCTCAGTGATTAACTTAAATATCTGAGTGTTCCATTCACTGACCACGTGAGGCATATTCACAGGCCTAACTCTAAGTCATTACTAAGTTCAGGGGGCCTGGTACGATGCCCAAGTCTGGGCTGGTATTTGAAGCTCAGCAGCTGGAGGTGTATGATAAAGCATTATCCAGGATACTCATCCTTTTATCTTTCAGTCATTACGTGACATTTTTGAGCTTGTATTCCTCAAAATAAAGGAGCCCCAATTCGTTGTGGCCAAACTGATCTCATTTTATCTATAGGTTTGTAAACAATTTGAAACATTGACTCTGCAGTAGAAAACAAGTTATCAAAATCAGTACTGTAAGGACACTGGTGTTGACATTATTAGACAATTCTTCTGCTCTGCAGAAGACCAGGTGAACTGGGTCAGCCACACATGTCCACCTATGCTTCACAGCCTTCATGGAGACTGCCAGCTGTTCAGTCCATGCATCTGTCCTTTCCCAGCCTGTAAATCCAGTCCCATGGTTCATGTCATGTTGGTATTTGGGTATAACCCATGGACCTCCAAATCCATGTGAGGTCTGTGCAGAACTGCTGTCAGTCACAGAGGCCGTTGGTGCCAGAGCACCCTGCAGTGCTCCAGAGCACATCCCTTCTGCCACTCAGAGGTGAGGATTCCCACCTGGCAGCCAATCCAGATACAGTAAAACACTTGATAATCTAAGAAACAGGTGAAGCGGCACAACACCACTAGTGCCTGAGGTCTGATCCTTGGTGCAGCCAGCAGTGCTGCCTCACAGAGGTATGAAATGCTGCTCCTGAGGAGCTCTGGCCTAGCAAGACCTTCCCCTTGGCTTTGCCCTGTGCAGCTGCAGCAGCTGGACCTTTGCCTTTGGTGTTTTCCAGAGAAGAGCGAGCAGGCATCCTTGCTTCCTCTGCTCAGCGCAGTACCCAGCAATGGCTCTGTGGTTGTCCTTGTGCTGCAAGAGGGATGTCACTGATGGCTGGGTTGGGCTTGCCCATGTCTCAGCTGATTGTGGATCTGGGTGAAGGTTTGGCCATTCCCTGTGGAGGAAAATGGTATCCCAGGCACTTCTGTTGCTGACAGCATGGGAAGCAGCAGTACACTAAGGCCAAGGCCTTACACCGCAGTGTTTCGCTGAGTTTGGTAGCTGAGAGGGGCATGGAGAGGGTCTGGAACACCATGTCTGTCCAAGGTCTCTGAGCTTATTCCTGTTCCTGAGAAAGCTGGAGGATGCCTCAGAGCATGCTCATAAGGAGGTGGCATCTATTGAGAAAGGAAGAGCATTACCACGGATCAGAAATAACCAGGAGATTATCCCACCTCTTCTTACAGAGCGGATGAGAAGGCTCACAACCACCACCAGCCTGAAATTAAACCCCCGCAGTCCCCCAGCGCAGGCGGCTGTAGGCTGGGGAACACCTGGAGATGAGAGCATCAGTCTGGAACACGGCACAAACCTGCTGAGAGACACATTCTCCCCTCACACTCTGTGCCAGGTTCCTGCTCTTCCCTGTTCCCCTTCAAGGACTTGGCAGAAGGCCAGAACAGTCTTGACTCTTGTTGAGAGAGGGCTGTCATTTGCTTTCCCTTGACTAAAGAAAGGTTACTGGGATTTACACAAACACCTACAAAGCAGGCGTTGTACCCAGGTTTCGGCAGCAAGTCTCACTGCAAAGAGAGAGGGACCTCCAGGCCTTGTCACATTTATTTTGGCAGAGCTGGGCTAGCTTCCTCCCCACAAGTGACAGGAAGTGGCATGAGGATGTTGTGGAAGAGCTTCCAGTGCCGTTCCTCAACTACTTGTCTTTGAAGCTTTACTCTCCTGTGCCCTCGCAGCCCAGGTTTCATAGAATCACAGAATGGTTTGAGTTGCAAGGGACCTTAAAGATCATCCAGTTCCAACCCCTGCATGGGCAGGGACACCTTCCACTATATCAGGCTGGTACTTTTCGGGCAGGTATCATTAGATACAGCTCCAAACAATGAGTGGCAAGTGCTGACTATGCCAGACTTTATGGTACAGCTTTAAGAGCTCAAAATCCAGGTAAATTAGTGAACTTTTAGTGTTTTACTCAGGGTCTCAAACGTTTCTGTTCTGCTTTGGACAATGAGGTCTCTGAACAGGAGCATCTCAGGATGCTGCCACAGGACCTGCTTGGCAGATGCACTCACTTTTCCCTGTTCTGTTGTGGGAGTGCAAATCTTAAATACCATAACAAGCAAAGTCTCCCGATCATAAATAAGCCATAAACATTTCAAGGTAATAGCAAGAGGCCTCCCCAGGAGTGTCCTGCAGGGAGAAGGAAGCAAGAACCCATGAAAGCCTTAGAGATCCAAAAATAACATTCCCAGCCTCCCAGCCTGGACTTGTACAGAGCCCGTGATCTGAAGAGCCTGCCCTTTCTCCCTGGGCTCTGCCCTGCCTCCTGGTACAGGCATTTCTGCAAATGCGCTGGGGGAGGGGAGATGGATCATTAACCAGCGCAGATGTACACTAAAGGAGCCTCCCGTGCTTTCCAAGAGATAAAAGCTATCAGGGAAAGGCAATCACAGAGCACAGAGTCCTCGGCTACCACCAGCTGCTGAAGCAAGACACAGATATGGACCACAGTGGTGACTGCCATGGGCTTCTGCCACCCCCCCAGTGCAGGGAGGGGAGCTCACCTCCTGGGATGGCTCTGCCCACAGCCCAAACCTGTCGGCAATCATCTGATGGATTTCCCGCTGGCGATCTTTCTTCCGCACGCTCTCGTAGCTGGGCAGGCGGGGCTGCTCCCAGGACGGGAGCTGGTATGTGCTGGGGGGTCCGACACAGAAGAGCTCGTCTCCCTAGAAATGCCCAGCCCCAGAAAAGGGTCAGTGTGATGGTGGTTCTCTTCATTAGAAGTTCATGTCCTTGAGTTAACTCAGGGTTCAAAGTTGTAGGTAGTTGTAGGCTTCTTTGAACACCCAGAGAGGAAATCCTCCCTCCCAGGAGGCAATTACACCTCGACCTGCACTGTAGGATCCCAAGCCCCGCAAGATCTACCACTGGCCAAACACCTCATGGCACTTTGGTGTTCTCTGCAATATTCCTTCCCTCCACATGCTGCCTCCCCCCAGGGTTTTTACATACTGGCAGCACTTCCCAAAGTTACGGGATAGCACCGGAAGATGCTGCCCAGCACTTTTTGCTCCAGGCAAACCCCATAACCAGAGTCTCTTTCCAAGCTCATGAGCACTTTTGCTACCATTCCCGCCCAGCTCCCAGCAGGGACCCTGCCATCACCTGCATGCCGGGGTTCTCGGCAGCGCTCTCCAGCTGTGAGGCTCCACGCTGGGGTCCCACCAGCCGCTGGCTGCTGCTGAAGTAGGGCGGGGGGCGGTCCTGGAATGAGGAGGACATGAGCAAAGCCAAAATCCCTCACATCCTTCCCGGCAGAGAGCAGAGCTCAGCCAGCTCGCATGGGACAGCAGGACCCTGGCAGAAGACGAGCTGCTCCCTCTGCCCATGTGGCTCCTGCAGCTCTCGCTGCTGGCAGCAGCCCCTGCCAGTTCGGTGACACCAATGGCTCTGGGACATCCTCCCTGGCAGCGCAGGGCCTCCTCCAAGGGCTGGAGCCAGCTGGAGCAGAGCACAGCCAGAGGGACAGTCTGGGTCCCAGGGCAGGGTTTCATTGAAAATCAACAGAACCATCTCTTTTTGGGGGACAACAAAAAACAACCCAGCTATTCTGCTGGTGTAGATAGAGCTCCATCACATGCTCAGGGTTACAGGATTTGTAAGCTCTTATCTACTGAGGTTGTCATTTCAGGATAATGCAGCAAGCAAATCTGCAGGGCAATAGCTGTGCTATTCCAGAGCTGTCTCGCTCCAGTTAAACTGGATTCCCTGTCCAGGTGTTGAGCAACAGTGAGGAGAAATGCTGTTCACAGAGAACAGCCCCTTGAGCCAGAGACAGGACTTGAGCCATGGCTGTACCTTGCTCTCAGAAAACCTCATCTCTGTCAGCAGAAACCAGCCCAGAGACTCCCAGGGCAACCAGGGATGCACAGGGAGGACTATGAGGATTTACTTTTGCTCTTAACAACCAAGGAACTGTTTGTCTTGGCCCTACAGCACAACTACAGAGGCTGCAGGAAAACAGCACCCAACCGTTGGTTCAATAACTAATGAGCAAAACCAGTGCAACTACTCCTGCCCAAAAGCTGCCTCACACACTACCACTGCTTCACTTTTTCTGAAGGAAATACATTCTATTTATGTTCCCTGTCCATATGTAATTCTTTGCATCCATCCTTCAACACAGCCCTTTGCTAAAGGCAAGATGCCTGCTTGAACTTCCCACCCCAGAGCTCAGGGAGCATCCCACACTACCTCAGGGAGCAGCTCTACAGGGCAAGGGAGCATGGCAGCAGGGCCTGCTCCCAACGTGGGCCATGGGCAGGCAACAGGAGGGAAGAGAGGGAAAGGAGTGGAGACAATGAATCAGACAAGGACACCATCAGTGCAGCCTATTTCCACTGTGATTTCTGCTAGGAACTTCCCAGCCTGTGCTGGACTATTAGATTTGCCTTTCACAGCACAAGTCTCTCCATCCCTTGCTAGTGAGGCTGAACGTCCACTCTTCTCCCAAGGACTGCGGAGTGGTACCTGCAGCCCTCCCCTCAAGAGCCATCCCTGCAGCTCTGGAGGCTGAGCTTTCTCCAGGCAGTCACTGCCACAAAAGCAGCGCTGGCTGCACACACTGCTCTTTTTCCATCAGCTTCCCTAGTTGAAAGCCAGCCCCAGGAAATTACAGATGCAAGCGAAAGGGCTTTGTGTCCCACTGCTCCTTCCCCAGGAGCTGTGCACAAGAGAGCCAGTTGTCAGGGATGCGAGTGGCTTTGTCTGCCTTTGCCCTCAGCTTCCAGCCCCCTTCCCTGCTGGGCCCCTTCCCTATAAAGCAGAGCCCGACCCCACACATGACTGTGCAGGGGGAGGAGGACCTCCCCGCTGAGCTGTGTGGGGAGCAGGGAAGCCTGTTAGTGAAGCCTTGGAGATACAACCACAATGGCACAGCCAGGCAGGACTGGGTGGGTGGATGGATCTCTTGGATAGAGTGGGAGCAAGGAGGTGGCAGAGCCCAGCTCTGCTTGGAGGTCCCATGTCCATCAGCAATCCTAACCAGGCTACAGGAGGGTAACCTGGCAGTGCAGCCCCACAAACCCAGAACAAGGGAACAGGAGCCCGGGGCCAGAGGGCAACTCGTGGGCAGGAAGAAGAGAGGGAGGACTTGGAGGATACTCACATACTGGCTGGGGGTCTGGAACAGGCGGCAGGAGCAGAGGAATTGGCAGCACATGGGGTCCCGGTGGTACAGGAGCAGCAGCAGGATGAGGATCGCCACGATGAAGACGGAGGTGGACACCGCTGCCAAGAGACGGAAGAGGCAAGAGAGCCGGTCGTTCGACGGACTCGCGGACCGCCTCCTGCCTCCCGTTCTCGCCCCGCGGCTTGGAGAAGCCCCTGAGAAGCCGGTTCCACCTGCTGCCCATCCCAAGAGCGCTAAAGCCCCTTTGTGCCCGACATCTCTCTCTCCCTACGAGACCGGGAACAATCTGCAGAGCCGGGAGGGGCTCACCCCATCCCGGACCGCGATCACAGGGACCGACCCGCGGGGACCGGCACCGGCACCCAGCCCGGGGCTCTCGGCTCCCTCAGCACCACGGCAGGGCGCCGGTTCGCCAGCGCTCCGGTCTCCCGGGAACCCGCGGCTCCCCCTGGGCCCACGCGCGGCTCCGCGGAGCCCACCGGCACCGACGGCCCCCACCGGCACCNTCAGCCGCGGGGCTCCCGGGGCTCCCCCTTCGGACACGCGTCAGGGCCAGCCCGGCTCATCCGCGGGTGCCCCGGCCTCGTGCCGGGGTTACCAGAGCCCCGCGGTCCCGGCCGAGCGGCAGCCAGGCCGCGTGTCACTGCCGGGATCAGCGGGCACGGGACAACCCCAGCGCTGCCCCGCTCCTGCGGAGGGAAAGCTGGGCTGTGCCGCGGGAGGTTCCTGGCCCCGCAGGCAGCAGGAGGTGCCCGCTCATTAGCCGATTAACACCTTAATTAAGTGCCATGTCAACGCTAACTACCCGGGTACCTTCAGGGCACCCGCTGCTAGGGTGTAACCGGACTCAGCCCGTGGCTCCGAGTCGTTCCCGAGCTCTCACTCTCCAGCCACAGGCTTTGAAAACCCCGAGCGTGATTTTGGGTCACACAGCACCCATCTGAGGAAGGTGACCCTGCCCCAACACCCTCACAGCCCCTGCCCCGGTGCCCAGGAGGGATTTACACTCTCGCCGGGTACGGCCAAGCTTCCCCCACCCTTCACCCCTTCCAGAACACCACAAAAAACCGGCACATCACACTGTAGAGATATAGATGTATTTGTGATGTTGCATATTTAAGACAACTTTACATAATGCTTCTGACACAGAGTTTTGGCGTCCTCCCCTGTGTGGCCCCCTCCCCCCACATTCCTCCACAGCCCCGGAGCACCGCAGGCAGGAGTGGGTACAGGACGGCAGGGCTGAGTGCCAGCCTGCCCTCACACACAGAGGTCTCAGTCCCCTCCGTTTTACAGTACACATCCCTCAACACCCACTTCCCTAAATTTGGAGACTGGGAGTGTCAGACCTGCCAGGCGGAGAGAGCTGGGACAATGGGAGAAAAGTTAGGATGGCACAGAGCCATGGACACAGCGAAACCCCACCAGCTCCTGAGACCCTGCCTTGAGCAGAGGGTTGGATCAGATGGGCTCCAGATTGTCCCCAGCTGTGAAGCATGTTCCCAGGGTGAAACCAAACCCAGACTTCTCCAGGCAGCATCAGTCTTGGAGAGAAGAATGTTGGAGGCCAGACCCCGAGGACATCCTGGGGGGACTGTGGGGAAGTAGGATGCTCCACCGCAACCCCTCCCAAGAGGAGGTGGCGCCTCTTCCCTCTGGAGCAGTGGGAAGCAGAAACAGCGGAGAGCGGATGGAGCTGGCCGGACCTTGTCTTGCCTCTTCGATTTTTGGCCAGGGAAGCGCAGCAGGTCCCGAGAGCTTCTGCCGACGTGGGAGAAAAGGTCGGGCCAAGGAGCTGTGGCACAGGGCAGCCCTCCAGGCACGGCTCATCCACAGCAGGACATCGACCCCGTGGATGATATTTTGGCAGGGGATCAGGGAGTCCTTTTGCTGAAGTGGAGACAGAAGTGGCGGGGTCTACAGCACGGCTTGTTGGACTTGAACCACACACTGAGCACTCCCTGCTCGCTGTCACACAACACACCAGGGCTCTAGACATTTGGCATAGTCGGGCAGCTACACCCACAACCTGGGGGCAACGCTGCCTCAAGGCCAGCAGGCTACAGGTCCCCAGCATCCCCCAACAGGAAACGGGCAAACGGCAAAATGATAATTAATAATGATAATAAAAATAAAAAAATATGTAAACGACCCAGCACCCTGTCCTGTAGCACCAGGACACCCAAGAGAACAAGGTATGTTACAGTCTGAGGGGAGATGGAGACACAAGGACTTCCCGGCCAATGCGGGGTCTCGTCTCTATTGCACTTTGCATCATATATATTTCTATATATATATTTATAAAAATACAAACTAAAGGGCTGGGGTGGAAGGGATGAGATGCAAGCCCTGGGCCAGCAGCAGCTCCGTGCACACAGCAGGTTCTGACCCATTCTGCTTCTGCCTATCCTCAGTCCCTCATCAGTCCACCGGGGCAGCAGCCAGCAGCAAGGGCCCATCCTGCCAAGTTCTAGCCCAGGGCTGGGCAGGATGCTGAGCTGGTCCAGAGCCTGCCCACCCACCAGCCATCCCTCCCTCCCACATCACCCCTTCCTGAGCCTCCAAGGCCTGGGGTAACAAACACATAGCTCTTGCCAGGTGCCGGCCGTGTCCCCACAGGGATGGGCACTCCAGCACGCTCTCCCTGGCCAGCAAGGGCTCATTCCTGCAGAGATGGGCAAGACCCACCTCATGCCTCTCCCTCTGCCAAAAATACCCCACAGGAGAAGGTTTTCCCCTGCCTGGAGGTTCCCATTTTCTCTTCCTCGAGTGACTACGGTGCAAATGGCACGGGGTGATGTGGTCCGGAGACACCCCCCACACCAGAAATGGAGGATGCTCCTTGCTCCCAAGGCCGCCCTCCGGCTGCTCCTGCTACCTCAGCCGCCCGTCGGGTTTGACGGGCCCCAGTTCCGATTTGGGGTCCGGGGACAGGGAGCTCCAGGAGGTTTTGCTGCAGGTCTCCAGGGAAGCGCAGGCGGAGGGGCTGCTGACACAGACATTCGCTGCAGACCAGAAGGTGCCGATGGCAGCGTCCGCCCAGTCCTCCAGCTCCTTGCCCGTCAGCCGTGCCTTCCGCACCGCATCCTCCTCTGCTGCCTCGGAGCGGGGCAGGCTGAGGATCCCCCCCAGGCCCTGGAAGTTCTGGTCCATGTACTCGTTGCGGGGGGGGCCACCATGCAGCCAGTTGCTGTCGTCTGGGCAGGACAGGGAGAGAGAAGAGAGGGGATGAGCAGCGCAGCAACATTCTGGCACCCTGCAGGTCCTACCCCCAACTCCAGTTGGGGAACAGCACCTCACCCCTTTGCAACCCCAGCTCCCCTCCAGCACAAGGAAAAGGATGCTGTTGCAGGAAGGATCTGACTGACCTGCCAATGGGCTCTCCACAGCTGCCCAGGGGACAGCCCAGTGTAAGGATTCACATGGACAAGGGGGATACCAGTGGAAAAATGGCTCCAGTCTGGTCATAAGCTGCAGCCCAGGGGCCAGCACATAGGGAAGCACTTTGGACTGCCCACAGGGACACCCTCCCATCCAGCTCCCAACTCCAGAGCATCCTCACCTTTCCTGAGAGGCTGCTTGCGGTTGAAGGTCTGGGGCACCACCAGGAACTGGCTCTCCCCCAGAGGCTCCCAGAACTGGAGGAGGCGGATGGTCCAGATGCCGGGGCGCAGGGGGTGGTTGAGGGGGGGCTTGTACTGGGTGAACTCTGCCTCGGCATCCACCGTGATGTCGTAGGAGGCGGCAATGACGTAGGTGGGGTCGATCCACACCACCGTGGCCGTCAGGTTGGGGCCCCGTGACCACTTCTGCATGGCCACCGGCTCGTCGAAAGGCCCCATCAAGCCTCCAAAATTGCGGAAGAGTCTTTCCTTGGGGTCCCACTCTGTGCCCACCTGAAGGGACAGGAGGCACAAGCCGTGGGACACTGGGCAAGGAGACACTATCAACCGAGGTTTTGTGTTTCACCTCCCCAGAACAAGAGGACACATAAACCTTGGAGTCCAAAGCAATGGACACCCCACCCTCCACAGATCACATGCCAGCACTAATTCAGCTGTGCAAGGCCTCCTGCAGCTGCAGGTGCTGGGCACCACAGCCTCAGCTGCCTCTGAAAAAACCCTTGAAGGCCTGTTCTCCAACAGTCAGCTCCTCACAAATAAACAAAACTCCCAAACAAAGGTTTGTTCTCAGACACAAGGGCAGCACTGTGTCCCTCTGTCCCCATGGCATGCAGGTGGGGGAGAGAGGAATGGCAGCACAGTGCAGGAAAGCCAGGGAGGCAAGCGCCCCATTTACCTCAAGGTTCTGCAAGCGGTTTGCCTGCCCTCCGTGACCTGACAGCTTCAGAGCTCCCTGGGGCATCATCCACACCTCCAAGGATTCTGCCTGCCCAGTTGCCAAATTCTGCACTTCCTGCATCACCAGGTAACCCTGGAAACGGTCGTCATAGAAATATAAGTGCACACTGGAGGGGAAGCCTCGAGGCTCAAATCTGGAGAGACAGACAGAGAGGTTGCACATCTGAGCATCAGCATCCTCCCAGCACAAGATAAAGACCACCACTTGGAGCCTGGGTTGAGACCACGGCAAATACCCCACCTGCACAGCTTGTCAGCCTTGGCTGCTGGCATGGACGCGGCTTTGTGGAGCCCCAGCCTGGAGAAGGCTGTGTAGAAGGTGAGGGTGACATCGCTGAGGCCACTGAGCCCATCGACACGGTCGTAGACGTTCTCCCAGTAGGCCTTGAGGGCCGGGGTGTTGGCGGGGTAGCTGCCGTAGAGGTGCGTGTCCAGGATCTCCAGCACCTCCTGATTCACCGTCGACTCAAACTTGCGGGCGAAGAAGGTGGGTCTGGAGAGTTGCTGGAAGAGCACAGGCATTTCTAACAATGTTGGCTGCACCCACTCTGCCCTCCCACTCCAGCAGGATCCATCCTGCCCACTTTGAGGGCACAGACTAAGGAGCAGCACAGCACAGCCGGCCTGAATGTGGGATCCTCTATGACAGGATCAGTGGGAGCACACCAACAGTTACTGGAATGCAGATGGGTCCCCATCTCTCCCACGGCCTCCCCCTTTCTGTGCCCAGAAGCAGCCATGTGTCACCCAGCTCCTTTGCTGCAATCTCTATTTCTGATGGGCTCCCACCCACCAGAGCCACTGCTGAGCCCTGCATTAGCCCCGGCCATGTGGTACAGCCTGCAGGAACAGGGCCTTGGGCTCTGCAATTCTGGGACTGCTGGAAAATCCTGCCACAACTGCACTTTTCAGGGCTGGCTCTATCTCCCCCAAACTTCCTGTGTTCAGTCCACACCCCCATGCACTGAGAGCATGGGAGACGTTTTGTCACAAGGCATTTTGACCTGCCAAAGAAACAGCACTCTGAAGGGGTTTTACTAAAAAGGTATTTGCCCCAAGTGACAGGTTTGCAGGGAAAGAGCAGGAAAACAGGAGAGAAAGTCTGGGAATAGGAGCAATACTGCAAGCAGAAGCCTGGCTGCAGGGCAGGACAGTCAGGATAATCCCACTGCCTGTTGACAGGCACATCTACACTGAGCCCCACGGGGAGACCTGACCCTGCTCCAGTCTCTTGTGGGGACACATACAACAGCTGGCACCGCAGCCCAGGGTACCCACAGGGCAGCTCGGAGAGGAGAGGACAGGGAGGAGGGGAGAGAGCAGGAAGAGAAAGGAGGATCTTTTTCACCTGTAGCCGAAGGAAGTCCTGGGGTTTGAAGTCATTTGGGGAGCACCCGCACCAGTCGACTATGTGTTTATATTGGCACTTACAGCCCAGCTTCCGGTTCCAGTTGGTCACTCGGAGGTTGTTATCCACCAGCGTCTCACAGGCGTGGCTGTTCTCCAGGACCGTGTGGAAGAAGGACTGCACAAGGCAGAAAAGGGACAGGACACCCAGTGAGATGGAGGACAGGTGGTTAATGGAGACCCCCACACATAGAAGAGAAGGACAGACCTCAACTGCTCCTGAACAGAAACTTAACCCCGTTCCCAGCACAGGGCAACACTTAAGGGACCAGGCTTGCACCAGCCCTTATCTGGTCCAGAGGGTGACTGGACCTAAAGCTGGGCTGTCTGACCTGCCTGCTCCTCTCTTCCCTCTTTCATACCTAAGCCTGGGAAAGGGGAGGCACAAAACTGCCTCAGCAGAACCAGCAACACCCTTTGCAGCTACCCAAAGCAGGGACGAAGTGGGTCAGAGATGTTAAGCACGGTGGGAAGAAAATCTGTCCCGTGGCCCACAGCCGGCACCCACCTCGGCTGGCAGGAGTGTGTAGGTGTAGAACTGGCGCAGCTGGGACACCAGCTGGTCGTCAGCATAGACCACATATTCCACAAAGCTGCGTGTCAGCGAGAACCAGTCGGAGCCCCCATCCACCACGATGCCCTCGGGGATGCGGCGTTCGCCCAGCCGCCACATGTGGGAGTCACACTCGTGGAACAAGCGGTCCAGGCCCTGCTTCTTGATAAACCTGGGCATGGGGATGAGGAGTTAGGAGTGTCAACCACTTTGCTAAGTGCAGATGCAGAACCTTCCCTCCCTGCCACAGCTGTTTCAGTTCTTTTCTGAAATCCCTCGTTTTCTGTTCCTCCAGTTTAGCTCTGCCTCTAGCTGAGATTACCTGGCATTGTCTCGGCCATGTGACTTCAGGAAGTTCTTATCTCGGTATTTGGACAGGAACATCACCAGTTCATCATTGGTCCTGAGGGATTAGGAATCATTAATGCCCCTGGGGTGAAGCAGCCCAGTAAACATTCATTCTGCCAGAGCCATTAAATACAAGGAGCCCAAAGCTGCTGACTCAAACCCTTGTCCCATCACTGGGCAGACGCAGACACAGCCCCTCTGCTGTCTGGCGCCTCACATGCATGTTCTCCTGGAACACCCAGACCGCAGGAGAAAACAGCCTCCGAGGTACTGGCTGGGCTGCTCTGCACACATGGGTCCAGCCTTGCCCTGGAGCATCATCACCAGCATGTGGGTGCGATCTCCAACCCCATCTCCCTCAGCTCCCCGCTCCTCCCTGCCCCTCCCAAGGCTGCTGCAGCATCACGCAGCCCCAACACCTCCAGCACCCTCCCCTGCCCCAGCAAGGCCCTCACCTCGTGGGGTAGTCAGTGGCACTCAGGTTGATGAAGAAGTCCCAGGGCCACTCGGACAGTTCCAGCAGGTCCTTCATGCTGCGCAGATACATCTTCAGCAGGCTAGCACCTCCCCAGATGGTCACCATGCGCCAGGGGGTCACACGGATGTTGGGGTAGTGCCGGGCCAGCTCCACGGCCTCGCGATGGAGGTAGCTGGAGCGCTGCCAGGGAACACGGCTCACCCTCAGCAAAGAGCTCCTCCTCCCAGGGCCCTGCTTTCCTTGCCCGGAGTCAGCCCTTGCAGCAACCTCCACAGTGAGGGAAGCAGCAAACAGGGCAAGGGGGATAGATCCTGCTTCCATGGGGTTGCCGCAATAGTGGCGGGAGGGTCACAGCTCCACAGCAGCGAGGACTAACCCTCTCCAGCCACTTTCCTCACTCACCACCCCTGCCCCAGCTCTGCTCCCTCTCCCAGGGACCAACGGAGCACTGTTAGCACCCGCTCCCTCACCCCTGCCACACACACACCTTGTCGACGTGGATGTAGAAGAAGTGCTGCTGGTGGTACACGGCCTTGATGAGCCGCTTCAGCTGGCGGATGGCCCTGCCATGCACCACCAGCATGTAGGCGATGCGCACGGGCTTGCTGGGGGGCCCCTGCTGCAGCCGGCTTTCATCCCACTGGATCACAGGGCTGACCTTGCCTGCATGGGGAGGGAGAGGGGTGTCAGCCACCCCCAGCCTTGGTATCTACCACCTGGAGCTCCTGAGCAAGGCAGGGGACAGCACTCAGCCTTGGGCAAACTCCAAACTGGCTGCAGTGCCGGGCATGGTGGCACATGCAGCCCCTTGTGTTGCACTCATGGGCGGTTTTGGGAAAGGGGGTGTCCTCTAGTGCTGCAAAACAGAAAATGCAGCTGGGCCTGGCTCTGACCCCTGCAGAACTGCAGGCTGGGATGAGCAGCCCAGCTCAAGAAGGCTGGCACAGCTTTGATTGGATTACAGAGCCAGTAGTAATCTGGGAATCAGTGACAGATTGAGGCCACTGTTTGCCAGGTGGGACAGTTTGGTGACATAAGGAAGGTGGCCTACAAGCCTGCCTGGGATATTGCTGACACCCAGGGTGACCAGGAGCACCCCAGCAGGACTCACCCGAGAGCTGGCAGTGGCGAGGCACGGACTGGGGCATGAGGCTGCCAGCCCGGTGCAGACACACCACGTTGGCGATCTCCTGTTGGCACTGTTTGCTGCTGGCCCGGGCCAGCGCCGACAGGGCGTCTTTGCCCGTGATTTCGCACTTGGGGGTGAAGCTGTTCTCGGTGGGCTGGGGAGCCCCCTCCACGCTGCCCGTGTCACCCTGCTGGAAGATGGCCAGCTGGGCCTCCCCGCGCAGCTCTGTCAGGTTCCTGCGGCTGGAGGAGTCGGGCGCGGCCGGCAGCCTCCATCCCGGTTTGTGCCTGGCCGTGACGGCTCTCACCACCTTGGACACCACGGCCCCGGGGCTGTCCGGCCGGCCCCGCCATCGGCCGTGCTTCCGGCTGGCGCTGCTCCGGCGCCCGGCAGAGCTGTCCGAGTCCTTGGAGCCGTCACTGCTCTCGGGAAATCCAGCTTTTTTCTGCCGCTCCTGTTGCACATCCGTGTGGATGCAGAAGAGAGGACAGACAGCATTAACCCGGGCCTGCTTCCCCCTAGCTCTGTCAGCACACTCCTCGGAGCATCCCTGTTCCCAGTCCCCACAGAGCTCAATGCTGCAGCATAGCAGGTGCTCCAGGAGCAACCACTGTGCAGCAAAGGACATTACACAGCCCCTTTACCACCTAAAACCCCAGGCTAAGACCTGACAGCAGCCCCCCGCCTATGCCCCCATCATGGGGACACCCAGACGGTCTCACTCTCTGTGGCTGGGCTCGCTGGAGACTAAATGGACACAGTGTGTTGTCTGCACCAGCCACCCTCCGAGGTCCTGCCCACCCAGCGACATTCCTGATGCTGGAGATGAGCATTGGGCTGTACTGGCTGGTGATGGTTATTTCACCAGGAGACAGTTGGACCAGCTCTTCCCTGCCATGACCGTGCTGTGAGCCCAAGCCCAGCACAGCCAGAATCCCAGGCGGCCACAGCTGTGTTCTCTGAGCTGAAAGCATTGCACAGGAATCAACCAAGGCCCTGCCCCCGCTCCCTTCCCTGGACCCTGGCTCCCTGCCCTGGGCTGGGGCAGGCGCTGCCATCACCACCTTCCCTAGACATCCAGTCACAAACCCTCCCGTGGACCCAAGCGGATGTGTAAAGGGAGCAATTAATTATGCTTCGTTACTTCTGCCAGGCTGGCTGACCAGCAGAGACAGTCAAGCCTTGGGGAGAGCAGGGAGCTGGGAAGTTTGGATGCCACACTTGTGGGAAAGAACTTTCCCAGTGAGTGGAACCCGTGATGTCGGGGCCACGTGCCCCAGCCAGCAGGCACTCCCAGATGACAGCAGGCAGTTGTCTGCTCCAGCCTGGCCTCCCAGGGCTCTCTCACAGCACCCCCAAACCCTGACTGCCCAGCAGCTGTGCCAAGCACCATGGGAAGCTGTAAGGAACATCCAGGGGTATTCCTGAGCAGCGGCATCTCACAAGGATGGACAGATGCCTCACAAGGACAGCAGGACTGAACTAGCCCCTGGCACAAGACTCCCCTGAGGGTGTAGCTGCTGGGGTCACAGCCAGGAGAAAGCACACAGTGAAAAGGCTGGAAAGCGATTGGCCATTGGAAAGCATTTGGTGATCTGTCCATTCCAGAGTCCCCACGCTGTGCTGGCACAGCCTGCAAACCATGGCCAAACCACTGCTTGTATCCCGAGGGGCTGGTTCAGCGGGGATCAGCCAAGTCTGCTTCCACCCAGACAGGCGTCATTGGCAGCTCGAGACAGGCAGTGAACCCTTCATTAGTCACCACGCAGGACCATCTGTTCCAGAGCTATAAACCTGTTTTCCCCACAGAGCATCACAGGAGAGGGCAGCCGGGAAGCCACAAGTGAGAAGAGAGTCTCTTCCATGGGCTCAGCCCGGTTCCTACGGGAAGAGACTTGCTGATCCACTCACATCCTGCACTCCCCAACACACCTGACTCTGGGGACACCCCCCATTCGATGCACACCCGTGGTTACAGTCCTGCTCACTCCCCTGGAAGGAGCCCTGTTCCCAGCTCAGGAGCATGCCTAGCTGCCTTTCCCAGTAGGGAAGTTGTTAGAAGTATCGCCAGCCCTTCCGGAGCTGCCAGCCAAGGAACTCAAGGGTTTCTAATTACTGCACCACAGCAGAGTGATCCCTCCACCCCAGCCTGGCAGGGAACGGCTCCGGCCACATTGTTCTGCTGTATTTAAGACCTGTGCGGGACAGTCAGTGAGGCTCCCCATCCCCATCCCCTCCTTCTGACACACAGATGACTCCAGGCGCCAGCCAGAGCTTGCTTAGAGTCAGAGAATCATTTAGGTTAGGTTAGAAAGACTTGCTAAGATCATCCAACTGTTAAACCCCTGTCAAGGCCACCACTAAATCATGTCCCCAAGTGCCACAGCTATACATTGTTTAGATACCTCCAGAGACTGTGACTCCACCACTTCCTCACCCAGCCTGTTCAAGGGCTTGACAGCTCTTTCGGTGAAGAAATTTTTGCTAATATCCAACCTAAACCTCCCCTGGTACAACTTGGGACCATTTCCTCTTGTCCTGTTGCTTGTTACTGGAGAGACTTGTCCTGCTCTGCCTCCCCCAATGCAATACTGCCACCCCAGAGTGACACAGAGCCGTGGCTCAGGTATCCACCTGCACCCCATGCCCAGCACAGGTCCCACTGTGCCACCGGGAGGAGCAGAGCTAACAGCACCTGGTGTTCTGCAGGATTCCCTCTCTGGCTGTCTCACTCTGGTGTCTGCCACATCCCAGTACCCATCAGGCAAAACCAGCACCAAAATGTTCCAAAGTCATCAGAGGAATCCCGAGTTAAAACGGCTGGAGTAACTCCCCTCAAAACAAGCTCTTTGGCAGGAAAAGTAGCTATCAAGGAATCTCTTCTCTGGAAGAAAAAAGACACTTCATAGAAAGCTTCTCTGGTGGCCACAGCACACAGAAGACACCAACACGCAGGCCCCAGAGAGGTGCCACCTCCTGCCTGGAAAGACAAAGACAGGAGACCAAGTGGCTAAAACACTGCAGTGACAGATCCTCTTCTCCACCCACAAGGAAACTTTGTGGTTTGGGTATTCCTGGTGCCAGCTCCACCATGGACTAAGAGCTCCAAGAAGCTCATGTGCTCACTCAGGAGCTGTTGGTGTCACAAAGAGACAGGATCACTTTGGTCCCTCGGGCTCTGCTTGTGTGGGGAGACACTCATGCTGTCTGCAGCAGGAATGGGAATTTCCTCTCTCATCCATCAGTCTGGACAGGGATTGTGTTGTTTGATCCCAGTGGAACAAAATTAATTTGGTTTCCAGAAGGTAGGAAACTCAGTGTTGACTTGGGTGGATGGAGACAGATCCAGATACTCCTGGTCCACACCCCATAAAACATCTGCTTGGTGAATACAGGGAGCCTGCAGGACCCCAAAATAGAGCTTGGGAAGAGAACTGATGGATCCAAGAGGCACAGCCAGCTCCACAGCGCTTCCACGACTCGAGTGTCTCTTTCTTTCTCCACAGCCAGTCACAGCCCATTCATGGTGGGGATGAGCTGTGCCCATTAATGGGAAGGAGCCATTTAGTCTGGCAATTAAGAAATCCCAAACTTCCAGGCCTGCAAGGTCAGACTCTCCCGGGACTGTTCCTCTGGCTTTACCAGAAATGCCCTTAGGGGAATGGTGTCTCCTCTAGGTCTGGCCAAAATCAGGAGCTGCAGGACGGCACAGAAACCAAGAGCTTCGCATTTTATAGGAAATAAAGGTTAATTGGACTTTTCCCAGCTTGCTAATGGGTTTAGGTAGTCTGTGAAGTTAAGGATGGTTCTTGTCTTCTCCAAAGAGGCTTGTCAATTCCCAGGACTGCTTCTGGTGAACCAACTCCTCTCCAGGAAAGGGGACCCATGGCCAAACCTGTTCAGCTGCCCAGCTCATTTCTGGGATGAGACATGGGGAAACCAGGCAAGGACCGAGGCAGAATGAGCCAACCCAGGAGGCCGTGAGGGGCAGGAGCAGAGAACAGCAGACAAGCAGTGCAGGATGGTGCAGAAGGAAGGAGAAGCTGGGATAGGTGAAGTAATTTGATCAAGGTCACAGAACAGGGGAAGGAGCAGTTGGGCACTCCTTGGTGCCAGATCAGTCTGCTCTCACGCTTCCAGTGCGTCCAGATCACGATCCTCTCCTTGCCACATTCATCCCCTGGTTCTGTGTTGGTGATGGGTATATGGCAGCACATGAGGGTGCTTGTGGCCATTCCTCGTGGCCCAGGAGGAGGCCTGAGGCTGGGAATTCACCTGCTGAGTGAGTGGTGTCACTTTAGAGACCCTCCCCACTGCAAGATGCTGCCCCGTTCTCCTTCTCACCTCTTTGCTCTCAAGGAAAGCTTTCTAGACCTGCTGACCATGGGATCACCCTCCACACCAGGGAGGCACCAGGACGCTTCAGCCACTGGTCCACCCAGATACAGTCTGGGCAGTTCTCAACAAATAAACAAATCCAAATTAACAACCCAGGGGTGCGAGTTTTGTTTGAAGGTGGCAGCAACATGCTTCAGCGGCCTGGGTTCTCTTTGATACCTGCTCTGTGTCTGACCTTGGGCAAACTCCTTCATCAGACCATGCCTCAGTTTCCTCACACTCACAAGAAAGAAGTGATGCATTTGGCCTCAGCAGGGTGTTCTGCTACAAAGACATCAGCAACTCCAAAAGGTCCTTGTACTCTTCCACTTCACAGGGATACCCCTCACCAGAATAGCTACACAGGAGCTGACACAAACTTCCCAGCTCTCTGAATCCCATGTTTTCTGGTTTGGGTGTCCCTGACCCCAGTTTCCCACAACATCTCCCAAACCACAGAGAAGTGCAAGACCCCCATCAAACCCCCCACACTCCCCACTCCATGCCAGATCCCAAACAGACCCCCCAGGGCCACAAGCTCCCCTTCTCAGGTGCTGTGACCCTGCACTGCTGCAGCCAGAGGCCCCCCAGGGGACATCCCGCTGCCCATCCCACTGCCAACACCTCCAGCAGCCTAAGGCTGCAGGACCCTCCCACCCCAGGAACCCCATCCTGGGTCTGGGCCTTACCAACCCCACAAAGCCCACCCCCTTTGTCCCCTCCGCAGCTCCTGAGCAAGAGGACACTCCCGTCCCCCAGGGCACTGTCCCTCTCAAGGGCTCCCCCTC
>VXAD01002246.1:30120-132852 GCA_013399195.1 Dicrurus megarhynchus | reverse complement strand
CCCGGCGGCCCCGGGGAAGGGCCGGGGGCGGCCGGGCCCTCTGCGCGTCGCGGCCGCGGAGCGGGGTGAGGATGTGTCCTGACCTCAAGGAGCGGCTTCCACCTGGGAGCAGGTTTGGAGGGGGAGGCGAGATCCTGCACCCGATGGAGAACAAAGTGAATCCGTCAGCCCCACTATTGCTGCCCTGGACTCAGGGTTCCCAGACACGGATAAATTCCTGTAGATATTGCTATACACACACGCTTTTATGCAACAGAAATATTTCTTACCCAACAAAATGGAAGAGGGTAATGGAGGTGTCTTCCTTTGATCTTCCAAACCTGTGGAGAGGTTTAAAGGGAGGGTGTGGAGGTGGGACGGGGGCCTTATCCCAACCCAAATGGAGCGTTGTTGGACCTGTAAACTGGCATCTAATGGTGCTTTATGTAGCCTAGGGAGAGAAGTTAAATGAAGGCTTTTATCTAACACTGCTGCACCAAAGGGTGAATCTTCTTTCCTTAGTAGTCTCTTAGCAAAAGACAGGATCACAGCTGCATCACAGCCCTTACATAGTCTTAGTGGAAAGCAGGAGAAAGTGGCTACTGCTTGCAGGCTTTTTGTAGTTCCTTTGGGCTTCTGCAGGAGGAAGAAAACAGCCAAGGTGATGCATAACATTTTTAATTTGGAGGCCAAGCAAGTGTACTTCAGGATGTGTCCTTGTTCCTTCTGAAGAGGTGGAAGGAGGGGAGCCTGCAGTCATCCTCCTGTGGCTAAATTTTTTGCCTTTTATTGATGACTGTCTTTTGTCCAGCCTTCCTGAAACCTGAACTGGTTCTTATCTGAATAAAAAAGTGATTAAACTGATGCAGATCCACATTTGCATTTTGCTCATGACCACCTAAGCTACATTAGGAGCGGTGCTAACAGCAGGACGTTTAACTAAACTCAAAATCTAATGATCAGGCAGATGAGCACTTGTATGTGAACATTCCTTGTGTGATTGATGTCCTGGACAGACACGTTCAGTCCCATATGGAATTAGGTGTTCCCGTACATACCTGTTTTGGGGAGCTGGAAGACCTACCATAGATAGAATAGGACACAAGTAATTGATGAGTGTCTGCTCTCTAGGAGGTCTTTTATGTCACGTTTTAATGTATTTTTGAAGATACAAAGCAGTAGCTACAGAACCTGGAAAATGATGGGAAGTGGGCTATATCAGGGTGTTTGTGGCTCTTTACAAGGTAAGCAGAGTCCTACTTTAAAAGCTTAATCCTTTTGAACCCACCCCATTATTTAAGGGATGTGAAGATTGGACAGCTAGGGTGTTTATTAAGCACTCTTTTGACTAATAGCAAGTATTAAGAAAGACGGCCTATTATAAATAATGTGTCTGGGAGGTTGGCATTGAGGTCAAAAAAATAAAGGTTCCCAAACAGCTGTTAAATGTTTTGTTTGAAAAATCTGGGGAAACATTCATTATTTACAATATAGAACAGAAGAAATTAATTGGAATTGAAATACTTGAAGTTTTCCAGCACACACAGAGAGGAGGTGGGCTAATCTCAAAGCTGAAATTGCCTGGGGAGTTCTTCTGTCTTGTGTTTCTGGTTGTGGAGAGTTACCTGGGGAAGAAGCATGGGTGGGAAGAATGTGCCTAGGCTAGGCTACATGACTGGGAGCACCAAGGGGGAATTTTTTTTCTTTTTTTTCTGAGAACTAAGGAAGCACCTGTTGTCAGTCGTGGGGGTTTCTCTTTGTTTGTTTGTTTTCTTTTCTTTTTTGAGCAAAGAAAAGGCAGTTAAGGTCCAGGGATGGAACACTGCAGTTCTTGAACAGCGCTGCTTTGAGAAGCCAGTCAGTCACTGTTTGGACTGTGGTCTTGTGCCATGAGTCACTGATTTGGGTGTATGCCTTCAGCTATTACCAGTGGGTGGAATTAGTGAGAACTAAAAGGGAGAATTAAAAATAATAAAAAAAAAAAAAGAGTGAGTTTTTGCCATGCTGCCTTGATCTGTACTCTCCTCTCTACTTTTGAAGCCATAAAAATAATGGTACAATATTCTGTAGGCTCTGCTGCATGTCTGCAGTGGTATTTAGGTTTTGTATCCTTGTATTAGTCTGAGTTTAATATGCTAAAATAATTGGACTGGTCAAAATGGCAAATTAGTTAAAAAAGAAAATCATCAGGGAAGTGCAGGACAAAGAGTGTAATGAAGCACTTATCTAGAGAATGAAAAGAGCAATATATTTTAACCTAACCTTTTTGAAAATATATTGCATTTCTTGGATCAGATCTCCAAGTACTTTACAGTGTATAGCACTGTCCCCATTTTACAGGTGAAGAGGGTGTGCCCCATTTATCCTGGCTTGCAGGACTGCGAGAAAATCGAAGCTTTCTGGTTTCCTAGCTCAGTGCCTGCCTGTGGTAGTGACCAGGCTCTTGGTTGGGAAACCAAGGACTGAAGTGGATCCTGTACGAATGAGTTGTATCAGGTCCACAAGGTGAAATTTAAATGCAGCTGTGCAGAATATTTTCTAGAATTACTAGTTAAAATTATCACATGCAAATAGGAACAATTGCAAGCTGAAGCATGTCTTTGGGCACGGAGGGACGAGGCCAGGAGGTTTGCACTATTCCTGTGTAAAACAGGCTGCTGCGGATCTCCTGGGTGCTCGGAGAAACTTCCACCTCTGGTTGCAGCCTGAGAAATGAGGTGGTTTTGACCTCAGTGCAAATAGTTGCTTAGTTGCCTCCTAAGCTTGATCAGGGTGTGAACACAGCCTGCATCTTGTTAAGAGTGAGATTTTTGGTGTGACTTTAAGTGTATTATTACCACTCCTTGTGAATTTTGCTGGCACTTACAGTGGTGCCAAAGGCACGAGCATTAAACAGCCTCCTCCACCCTGGCTGGGAGTGCTGTAGGTCAAGGTGAGGGTGTGCTGGGAGGGCAGTGCTGAGTAGTGCAGGTCCATGGGGTCTTTGGTGGCCACAGAACGTGCAGGTCCTCATCAAAACCCTCACAGCAGCAAAGTGTGGCAGGCAAGAGTTGAAGCAGGTGATAAATGTGACTGTGTTAGTGCTTGGGGACGGTGCGTTTGCTGAGCTGTCGTAAATCAAGTAGGAGAAGCTGATGGTGCCAAGAGAAGTACCAGGGGATCTGGGAGCTTGGTTCAGTAAGTGGCCTTTGGCAGTGGGTGTACAAAGGTAGCAAATCTCTCATATTCTGTAATTCAGGGGTTTGGAGGCCTTCAATGATAACTGGAGCTCACCCAGCCCTTGGCTATGGAGTCAGCTCAGCTCTCGGCTTCCCTCTCCTGAGCTGCCTCCACCAGCTCGCCTTACTTAAGCCTGTACCTATTGCATAAGCCTCTGGGGATATTTACATAAAGCATAATTAAAAATCAGACATAACATACCTCCTACAAGGAGTAGGATGAGTAGTTGAATGGCATGCACTCCAGAGCAGTTCAGTACCTGGAGATTTTGTCTGGGGCCCCCCTTCCTGCAATCTGAGGTCTCTTAATTTTTAAACTGGGTTTGAAATTCAGAGTAAATATGTAGTTTGTTTCAAATTAGCAGTATTGTCTATTAAAGTCATTGCTGTATTGTTGAACCTTAACATGGATCTGCTTTGTAAATGGTGTGCACAATGCATCTTTTGACTTCTGAGGTTAATGTAATGCTCAGACATTTTAGTTTTCATTGTATTAGAAACAATGTAAATAGCAGCATTTTCTTTACCGTAAGGAATAGAAATTCAAAAAGTGGATGCGAATTCAGGTAGATAGTATTAAGCAGAAAAGCCTTTTCTCTGAAAAATGTAGTTTTCAGTTTAGCAGTTGATATTTTTCTTTTGACAAGCTCTTTCAAAGTTGAGGAGGTAAGAGGTAGAAGAAAATGTAAAATTTTCTTCCAGGAATCATTCACAGATTAGAAAACATCAAGGGATAACATGTTCAGGTTTCCAGCAGTATTGAGGTGACTCCTCAGGATGCAGAGAGCTGGTTAGTAGAGTGTTCATTTATTCCCAGTCTGATTAGGCATCTAACTTTCAGAAAAATCATGGTAGGTATCTCAGTAACTTTGCAAGTCTGGGCTGTGGTAACCAAGAACAAGCAGTGTAGTTATGGTTAATACTATTCAATAACATTTTACAGTGGACTGGTTTCTAAGGTTTCTTGCAGAACTTGGGTCTCCCTTTAGTGTAGCTTGACCCAGTTGAGTGCATGACCTAAAATAAATGTCAGCAACTGTTTTCTAATGATAGGTGTAGAAAGTAAAGATGTGAAATACTACTGTATAATTACATAAATATGCAGTGCAACCCCTTGGGAAGGAGAGATTTGCCAAATTTAGCAGAACATCTATATTTAGGTACAAATTTACACATAGGTTTCACCAGTCAACTAGTTACAGTCTGGTGGGGGGTGGGAAGGGTTTGTTTGAGCATTAATGGTGAATCATGGGTTCTTGTGTTCTGATTTAAATTGGGGCTACCCAGCTGCTCTCCTGTCTCCTTTCCTTGCCTTGGAGGATACTGAAGTCCAGCTGTAAGGACAGCTGGATGGTGCCATTGGGACATTGTCCTCTGCCCGGTGCTCAAGCCATCCCTGCAACATTCACTTGACACAAGGGTCAGTGTGGAGGGAAGGGAATACACAGGCACTCCTTTTTCTGTGCACACACGTGGCCTGGCCTTTAAAACTGGGAGCAGCTCCAGGACTGAATTGGGGTGTTTGTTGGAGTTCACAGCTGGGGCTCACACCCTGCAGGTGAGGAGGCTGCAGAGCTTCGATCTTAGTAGGTCATTTTGAGTTCTTGTAACATATATGAAGATTCCTTTAAAATTATTGTGGAATAAAAGTGATTCTTGGATTTAAAACAGAGGCAAGTCTTGACTCATGTGGAAAAAGGAACCTTAGGTTTCTTTCCCACTGAAAACTTCACGAAGCAGGAAAAATAACTCCTGCATGTTGTTTGAGGACTCTGCAGCACTCTGTTTAAGTTAAGCTCTGAAGCCTCACTCTTCAGCAGGGTGCTTTCATTTGTCTTCTGCGGATGCTTTCTTCCCCAGCAGCAGCCCGTGTACCGTGCAAACACCAAGTAAAGGCCCCATGTAAACCTTATCTTCCTAGTGGGAATGGCCTTCTGCTGGAATGGGATACTGTAAGCAAACTTCGGAAATCAGTGATTTGTGCAAGTACTTAGGTAAATTTAGGAAGTTTTAAACAGTGCCTGGTCTCAGAGGTTATCTCAAATAGAAACTTTCTTGCTGATACCTCACATGACCTTGGTCTATGATAAACTAAAGATTAGTTTAACTTTGAAATGATACAAATACTTCTTTTTTGTAGCAACAGACTGCAGTAACAAGGTTGCAACCGTTGTGTTATAAAACCATGTTGCCTCTTACAAATGGGGGTACAGGTGAATTAATGTTTGAATTTAGGGGTTCCTTTAGTTAGGATGATATGCTATAGTTCATAATATACACAGATATATATTGTAATAGAATACAGATAGCTTGGGGTTTTTCCCCAACAAGCAGTTCTCCCTTTTTGTTGTGAAAGTGCAGAGGTTTTATTTTGCATATTTTTGGAGGAATGCTGAGCAAGTGGAATTTATGGAAATGCATCCTATTATAGGATAGTATCTTCTTTTTACTCTTGCAACTCATTACTTAAGAATTTTTTCCTTACGTAATGTTGATTATTTGAAAGTTTTATAAAATACTAGAAAATTTTCTCAGTTTTTGCAGTATTGTGTATCTTCTGCTCAAGTGCAGGTAGAAAGCACTTGTTATGACAAATCATAAATAAAAGAATTGGTCCTGTGCTTGATCCTATTACTTCTTTTCTGCTTTTTGTGAGATGAGACCCCTTACTCACTTTTGTCCTTTGCTTTCAAGAGGGAGTCAAGATGTTTTTTCAGAAGCATTTTCATCTTTAGCTCTTCCAAAGCATCCCAGAATCTGTAGGAAAAGTGCTGTAGACTGAGAGGGATTACTCACGGTTGAATTATGATGATGTGTTTGTCCGAATGCTGGTGGTAGCTGGGAAGAGACAAGTGTGGCTGGCCCTTCTGGCCAGGGGAGCTTTTCAAAGGTTCCTAGCTGCATACCCATCCTACAGGAAGAAAATACTCCTAATAAAAAAAAAAAAAAAAAAAAGGGGATGTTTTATGGGACAGTGGGCCAACAGAAAGTCATCTCACGTATTTTTAACATTTCATGTTTTAGCATTGGGTTTTAGCTAGGTCCCTAAGTTATTCTCCCTTGCCTTCAGTGAAACATAGGGATTACTAATTAACTAAGATTTTCTTCTGGGAAAATCCCTAAACCTGTTGAACTTTTCCCTTTCCAAAATCATGAATAAAACTAACAGTGTCACATGGCAGGGAGGTAGTAAGTCAGTTATATTTCAAACCAGGGGAAGAGGGGAGATCAGTATTTGGGGCTGAATGATCTGCTTCCTAACTGTGATCCTCGGTCATGGTGACTTCTGAGCATCACCTGTTTAGAGTATGTGTTTCTCCACAGCCTGAAAGGGAGCCAGGGGAGAAGGGAGTCTCTCTCATGTGGATGCTTGACATTTAGGATTTCTTAGGATAAATCCAACAGTGTAGATAAACGTCTCTCTTTTAATTGTTTTTATAACATAGTTACATTTTTAAGCCCTTGTAGTGCTACATATTGAATTTTCAGTGGATTATAGCTTAGGCAGGGCTCTCTGATAGTTTCTTTGAAATGACTAAGTGATGGCTCAGGAGTTACATTGGGGTTTCTGCTGCTTTGGCAGTAGAACAGCGTGCACAGACCTGTTTATCCAGGCCTTGAAAAGAATAGCTGCCACTAGCTTGGGCTCTGAGAGGGGCAGAAAGCCCAGCATGATTTTCAGTTTGCTATAAGCCTCTAGATAACTTAATTAGTCACTTTAAATGTTGAGACTCCTCTGTCTGAAATGTATAGGTTGGCCTGGAATCAGATTATTGAATTACTATTGTATTCAAGAGCCACTTGTACTATTTTTTTTCTGTTTAGGCATTGTCCCCTTGGATGGAAAAGAGATCTTAAAAGGTCATTTCCAAGAAGGTGGCTTAGAATGCTTCTCATCTTGGTTGGATGTGAGCTTTTACATCAGCAAACAAATGCATCTATTCTTCTGTCTTAAAAGTTGCCTTTGCTTTGTTTTAATGCCTGGGATTTAATACTTGAGCAAGGACTGAAAGCCCTGGCTAAACTGATGCAACAATTCTGTTTTATATTCTAATAAATCAGAATACTGAGTTACGCCAGCTGTTTCTTGGTTTGAGGTGAAGAAAGAAGAGGGGCTATTTCTGTGGGAATATTAGATAAAAAGAGCAGGTGAGGAGGGAATCCTAGAGCACATGGGGGAGATGGAGCACCAAAACCATGATTTAGAGTGGACTGAGATAGAATACGAGAAAATAAGGAGTGCTTAGTGCAAGTGGTGCTTATTTTAGTCAAGTTTCCTGGTCTCCTTTCAAAGGTTTTCTTTGGTATAAAGAACACGTCAAGAATTGGCACTTGATTTACTGGGATTGATGTGAATTTTGAATAAGCTTCAGTTGTCAGTTCCAGTTCTGTACATGACAGCTCCTTGCTGCAAAAGATTGTTTTGTACATTGGGAAAATATAGGCGTAATTATTTTTGTTTATCAGACATTTAATATGTGGTGGCTACAGACTGGTTTTAACAGTTCTTTGGGTTTTTTCAGTAGTTACTGAGATGAGTAAAGCTTTCTTTTCTGATAGACAGAGAAACTTTGTAACACTGCCAGTTTCTCGTACCAAGAGGAGTCAACCTGTGTGTTCTGTGTCTTAATTCTGTGAGGTTTAACAGGGTGCAATCATGTTGCTTATTGTTGGGAAACAGTGTTTTAATAAAAATAAATTGTAGTGCTCTTGTTTCTAGAAGATCCATAGATCAGACAGCTCTTTCCAGAGGCGTGTGATAAGGCGTAGTTTGTAGAACTACTTAAATAGCATAGTGTCAGTTGTTTGCTTAAGAGAGAAATCAGGTAAGTGGTTAAATGGACATGAACCTTTTGACGGGTGCTTGTCCAGGAATGTCTGCTTATGGTTCAGTATGAGTGCAAGAAAATTGAATACCAGGATCAGCAATCTCTGGAAAGGAAGAGTAGTACTATAAAACATTAATTCTGATTTATTGTTTTATCTGCATGTTTCAAAGAACAGCTGTAATTTTGGGAGCTGACTGGTGACTTAGGGTGCCAGGCTTGAGACCCTGTGGTGGAGTAGCCAGTAAGATGTCTGTCCTTGTTACTGTCTGCTGTCTCTCCCATCATTTTAGTCAGCTCGTGTGGTAATGCATCAAGAACATTGTTTTATGCTTGTGGATGTTGGACTCATGGCCCACGTTGTGTGTGTGTGAGGGCCTTTCCTTGCCTGCAGCGACAGATCCTGAGGTTGTGTCCACCTGTATTTACACTGTATCTATAGCAGCGTCTGCAACATGAACCTGTTCTGAAATGAGCTCACCACAGCCCAGATCCTATAGCTGCTTGTTTCATTAGCTGGTAATTGCTTAATATCTATGGGAATAAAGGCTGTCCTTTAGATAATCCTGCCTCCAGTCAGTCAGCTTCCTATTGCCATCAGAGCTAAACAGATTTGCACCCCTTCTCTCCCCACCTTCCCAATCTAATGCCCTGCCTACAGAGCTGCTGCTGCAGGTGCTGTGCACTGACAGCTCCACTTAAAGGTGGAGCCGTGGTCAGGTTTATGGCTTCACAGGGAGCTGAGATGATCTAATGCTTTTCTGTTCCCGGAAGAATGACCTTCCAGCTTGTCAGAACCCTTTTTAAGTCCATGAAATTTAGTAAAGTGGTAGAAAAATTTCTTGTTTCCTCCCCTGAGTTTTCTCCCTTTTTGATGTGTTAAAGCAACCTATGAAAGTGTCTGACAGCTGCCTGACTTGTCACAAGGTGAGCAGTAACTGGAAATGATGTTTCATTTTATGCTCTCCATTAAGGTGGTGATGGCCCCGAGCACCCTGTACCCCCCCGGGCTGGCAGGATACTGTGTAATCACAGCATCCGTAGTGCTGGACAATGCTCTCTTGGTGATTCACAGGTCACGGTGGCTTCTGTCTTCTTCATTTGTTTTTTAATGGAAGAAACTGTCTTCAGAAATTACAGCTGAAGCCAAACAGAGTGGGTATGGTTTTATATCATTAATTATGTCTGAATTGTTGTTCCCATTGATTCTATGTTGTTTCTGGGTACTGACTCTAGAGTACTTCCCTGAAATGTTTTTCTTTCTGTAGCTTTGAAGTGCCATGAAAGGACAGTGTCCCGAGACCCCACTGAAAGGTTTTGTGAAAATACCCACATTAGTGTGTGGTTTTTCCTCTTCCTTTACTCCATCTCTTGAAACTGAAAGGGTTGTGCAGGAAGGCACCTTAAGCAGGTGCAAAAATGTTTGGCTGGGCTGGCAGGGAAGAGTGTTGAAAAGTGCATCTTCTGGTAAATCAAAACCGGGCCTTTTGGTGGTGTTAAGTCCACACCAAAGGGGTAGTGCTGCACTTACTTGTTGCAGGGAGCATCTAAGAGTGTCCTGTCAGGGACAAAGTCCTTCACTTTACTTTCTCCTTGGAATAATTATGTTTTTGAAGCTGACATTCTTTATATGTGGAATTTAAAGGTGTTTGATGTCAAATTTGAAATACAAACTCATTTTCAGTCTTAACTTAGTGCTATGTCCTATCACTATTCCCCAAAACTTTTAGAGCAGGATTGCAGGTATTAATACAGTATTGACCTTCAGTTTAATAAAGGACATGACACCATAAACTGTTAGAGGTTGGGTTTATCAGACAAATCCACAAGAACTTTCTAGTGTGATCCTAATACAGCATTGCACATGTTGTTAATTGTGGAATGAAAATGTCCAAATGGAATTGTTATAGAAATAATCAGGAAGGGTTTCCTAACACAAAAGAGAAATTCAGGTAGTCATTTATTTGCATGAAAAATAGGAGTTCAGGAGTCCCAGTGGAGAGCTTGAGTCCTCATTATTTGTAAATACTCCACAAACAGAGCAAAGACTGTTGTTACCCCAAAAAGGTGTTCATAGCTCAAGGGGTTCCTGGAAAATACAAGTTCAAGGAAATAATTTAACAACAACTTTCCTCTCCTATCAACACTTTTTGAAAAGATAGTGTTCCCAGGAGCACTAGTTTGGCACAAATGGAAGGAGAAGGTAGAATGAGCTGTCTCTGCTGCTGCCCTTGCCTGCAGGAGGAGGAGAGAACGGTGCTGTACAGCTACCCAGGAAGCTTTTCCATCGTCTGTAGCCTGTCAGGAACAGGCTATTTGTGAGCAGGTCCAGGCTATTCTGGGAAAAGTACTTTGCAGTAGTGCAACATAAGGAAGATCGGTTTAGATTTAATATTAGAAATGTGTTGTAACCCTGCGTGTCATTGTCCATCTCTCCGGAATCGCCAGTGTTAGTGGCGATGTTGGTGCCTGCAAAGTCCCCTTGCTACCCCTGACCTGCAGTAAACTCAGTGGTGGTATTAAGACACAGACACTGATGGAGTTGAGGCCACGTAGCTGCGATGTAGCTGCTGTGGAGGGAGGAACCAGGGGTGTAACTGGATCTGCAGAGCTGCGAGGCTGCTGCAGTCCTTGGCAGGACTTCAGGCAAGGTCCATCATTGCTGTGGAAGAGCACGAGGCGCACGGTGTGGGGAAGCCCTGCCCTCCGGTCCCGTGCAGCTTCTTGGGTTTTGACTGGGAAGGTGAAATTGTTTTGGCAGCTAGAATAACATCTTGAATCCATGTGTTCCTAATGAGCCTCCCCAACTAAGATGCTTATTAACTGCCCAAAGCAGCTCGCAAAATAATCCAAAAATAGCACAGTGACTGGTTACTCTATCACTTTGCTGCAGATCTGATTAGGATAGAGCAGAGCGCCTAAATTTTGCCACATGAGCAGTGTATTATGTCTTCCAGGAATGCTAACATGAAATATGTTTGGGTTTTTTACTTGCTTGTTTTGATTCTTAATGAAGTTTATTTTTTGTTTGAAAAGCCAAATTTGTTTGATATATTTGGGATAGTGAGATTTTTTTAAAAATGTATTATTAATATGTGATCATTGTAGGTCACGTCCATTCACAATCTGATCAATTAGGTAATTTCTCACTCTGCTATGAGTGATAAGATACCCAACTCTTCATTCTCTCTAGCTTTGTCTTAGTGTGAGAGAAACTGCATTGATTTACAGAAATGTCAGATGTTCTGACTTGAAAATACATGGAAGTTTGTTCTGGGAGACTGGCGGTGGTGCAGCTATTTTAACATTTTGCATATGGATTTTCAATATTTTCACACTCAAGTTATATTTGTATTGTGGGTATGTTATTAAGCTCTTACTAAAAATCAAAACAAAACTAAAAATTGGTGCTCAACATGTGCAGTAATAATGAAAGCATCTGCCTTCCTTTGATATAAAACTATGATGAAAATATTGTATATGAAGCAAGATTTTTTGTGAGATTTTAAATGTGCAAGGTCTCTGGAAGTACAGTTGCTGATGTAAAGAAGAGCTGAAAGGCAGGAAGAGTTGAAAAGAGTGGTGAAAAGAGCAGACTGCACCAGTACTACCCAAGCTGTATTCTTAAGTAAAAACTGTATGTGTAATTCACTTTAATTAGTAGTGTTTGCACAATCATTGTTAAAAAGACAGACTTGTTTAGAGGTTCCTGTAAGGAAAATGTATTCCCTGTTGAGGGAGAGAGGTTCCTTGCAGCTGGGTATTTGCAAATGGTGAATTAACACTGATTTAGGTTCAAGAGGTGCATTGTTGCCTGTAATATCCAGTAAACATATCCCAGTGAGCTTGGCCTGGCAGCAGTCGGGGAGAAAATGGTTCATATTTTTCCCAAAGTGTCAAAACCGTGAAGTTTAAGAGCTTGCAGCAGGACAGCTTCTGGCAGGTTGCTGCAAGACTGCTGTGCTTCCCTTTGCCTGAGGATTGCCTGGCTCTTCCCGGGGCTGAACCCAAAGGCTTGCCAGGAGCCACTGAGTGTTTCTGCAGTGTTTGTTGTTCTCAAGTGCAGTTGCTTCAGTGGTAGGTGACTTTTTTACTCCTTTGAATGTAGTGGTGTAGTTGACAAAGAAAAATGTCCGTAAGTATCTAATAAAATTTCTTGTATCTAGTTCTCAGCTGTGTATAATGAATGGTCATATACATACAGTGGGATTTTCTGCCCTTCACCAGATCACACAGATATGTTGCAATAGGAATAGAATTTCCATCATATTAGTGCCTTGTGTAGTCTTGTGGGAAAAAATGAAAAACCCTGAAGTACTCTTGTAGGTAAGGGTGAATTTTCCCACAAGTCAGTTTTGCATCAGAGCTCATGAAAGCAGGGAGTACTTAAGCTTGCTATGGACTAACCTGGAATTTGGGTTCTGCTGAGGAGCATCCTGCTGTAGGGATGCATTTTGCTGTGAGTTGTAAATAGCTCTTCTTTGTAGTACAAATGTGTATCACTGGTGTAGATCACTAATTTTCTGTTTGTATTAAACAACTCTTTCTTGCAATGACATTTGTCTTATTTTAGGACCGTTGCCTGGACTAACCTAGAAATCTTGCTTTTCTGAGCACCAGATCAGAGCCTGCTGCCTTACCTTTAATATTTGTGTCTGGCACACAAGATCTACTATCTGTAAGCTGGCCAGGATCACACGTACCCACTGAGATGTGGACCTCATGTTCGGTGTTCCTAAAAAGTCATACTCGTTCCCTGATTCCCATTATATTCCAATGTTAGCATTTCACTGGCACACAGGGCTGGCTTGGACACCAGGGGATAGTGTTACAGCCATTTCCATATCAAAAAGGGGAAGAAATGAGTGAACCCAAGTTGCTCTTGAATAGCAGTGCTCTGTGCTGCTCCCAGATCCTGTTAACATTGTTCACACAATGGAGCACTTAATGAATTTGCAGATGGCCTGATTTGATTTTTTTTTTTTTCTTTTTTTTTTGAAGTATAAATTTTCCCTTTCCAGGGAAACGAGATGGTATTTTTCTGCTGGAGTGAGAAAAATAAGGGGAAGTATTTTGTGGAAAACTGAGAAAGGAAGATGAGACTGGGGTATGAAGTGGGAGAGGGCAGCAGTGGCTGAGTAACAGGAATGTCTCATTTCTGTGGCATATCTAAGGCACCAGTAGTGTTGGTACAGTTAACAGACAACATCCAATTATGAGATAGTGTTTTTGTCTTAAAATATTACTGAAAGTAGAGGAAATTATGTCTGAACTTGGGAGATTCTGAAATGCAGCTCTGCTCTCATTAGAGTGTGAGTCAGGTATCCTCCTTGTTTACTCTGGCAAGCTGTCATAAAACTGCAGTGTGTTATGTTGAGTAATTCCATGGGCTTGTTTTTGGAGGTCACGTGGGGCACTGGTGGGACAGCATTATTGCTGCTCGGTTGGAATACCTGCCTGCTTAATCGTTCTGCAGATCTGTTCTTGTCCAGAAAGCACTGCAGACTGGGGTAATGCTGAGTGCCAGCTTGGAGACAGATGTTTTGGGGTTGAGTTTTGGTCAACTCTTGTGTTCCTGCTCAAAACAAACAAAATCTTTGTGCTACCTCCGCTGAAATTACTTTTAAAAGAGAGGTGAAAGGCATCTCGGGAAAACATTCCATCTTTCCCTGGCACTCCGATAGGTTCAGCTGTACCAAAGTCATTACTGGTGGCTTTTATTAATTACATGGTAGATGAGCTTCTGGTGACAAAGATGTTACAGCCTCTTGTGGGTGCCTGCTTGGGTGGTTAACTGTGCAAACATGCATAACACTTATTCAATATTTAATCTGAGTTCACCTTGCTGTATTTAAGGTGTTTTAAACTGTAATTTTTGCAGTATTTTTTTTAACGTAGGGCCTTTTTCTTTTGTGATTTTAACTGCCTCTTCAGTGAGTTGACCAGATGTTTTTTGCAGGTTTGTTCTATGTTCTTGGCAGTTAAAACACAACTATGTATTATAGTACAGTTAGATTATTTCTGTGGTATGTTTTTAGTAATATTTTAGATTTACTTTGAAGCTTCAAAAATGGTAAAACTGTCTTTTCTAACTTGGCAAACAGGTTGAATCATTTATTTTGGACCAAGAAGATCTTGATAACCCAGTACTTAAAACCACATCGGAGTTATTCTTATCGAGTGCTGCAGAAGGTGCGGACTTGAGAACTGTGGATCCAGAAACACAAGCAAGACTAGAAGCCTTACTGGAGGCAGCAGGTACTTTCTTTGTTTAGTTTTTTTTCTGAACCTGACTTGTACATGGATCTGGCAGCACATAAATTCTGATACTAGCGAAATGTTCAGGAGTCTGGAAATTTACCGTGATGAGGAGAACACAGAAAACAAGCTCATAACTCTTACAAGTGTTGCAGGTTGCTTGGCCCAATCTTTCTGTACATACAAAGTTAGAAAAATTAATTTGAATTAAATGGTATTTCATTGACTCGAGATTACAAATGTTACCAGAGGGAGGATTAATGGGGAGAGAACAGAAGGAAGTTGCAAGAAGGACTTGCTAAAATGACTTTTTTTCCCCTGCTGCTTTGGTCAATATATAATTATTAATTCATTACTCCAGAAAAAAAACTTTTTTCTCTGTTTTAATTTTCACAAAAACATTTTTGCATTCTGTAGTTCTGAGGTATCACTGTTGGAAAATACATATTAAACATTCTTGTTTTGGAACCAGACCTGATGAACATAGTTTCCTCTACATTTATTAGCTTAAGAGTGAAAGCTTGACTAATTCAAATCCTCCTATGATTTGTTCCTGGGATGTTTGCGTTGGATTTGAAAATTATTTGTTAGTTTCGAAATTCCAAGAACAAAAAGATGTAAAACCCCTGCTTTGAAACCAATCCCATTTGATCATCATGGGTGTATACTCAGATGTGGTGGTGTGCTGAAATTGGAGTTTTCAGACCTTACTTTGGAACACTTAAAGAGCTACATAAAACAGCACTTCTTTGCAGGTGTTTAGATGCTAAGCTGTGCACAGTCTTAAAGGAGAACTTTATTCTGAGGAAGCAAAGGTGGCAGGGATTTGGGATTTGGGTTCTCTGCATTTTGGATTTGAAAAAAACCCCAACTTAGAACACAGCATGGCTCTTGTCAGCAGGAAGTTGCAGCAGTCTATCTGCTGTAACTCTTGAGGACCAAACTTTGTTTTGCAGGGAAGACAGGCTATTCCTGGAATACTCCATGCACTAAGGGAATTTGAATAATTTAGTCCCTTTTTAAGCGCTTTTAAAAATGAAAATCAGTTCCTCTCATGTACCTGGTGGCTGCTGTGTCCCAAAGCCTGTTTCTGGCTTTATAAATTGCTGGTGAATCTGGCTGGTGTTCTGGGGCAATGCATCTCCGAGGTGTGTGCTTAGAGCTGGGGCTGCAGTGTTCCCAGGGATCTCACAGTATTTGACATATGCAGGAGATGCCTTTGCTGCTCGTAACACCTGTGAGAATGCTGTCTTCAGATTTCTAAGCAGTAGTTGGGTATTTGTCCCCAGGATTAGATGATTTGTTTTTAAGCTGAGGTTTCCATGCCTTGGTTTTCCCAAGTACACGGGGAGAACGGAAGGAATCTGGAAAGAAGCACAAATCAAGAAAAGAGTGCCTTTGTTTAAGGACTTAATTTCCCTCTCTAAAAAGATTGGACAAAATTAATGCCACTTGATGAATGTGTGAGATCAAAAGAGTGAAAATACTCTGGGGAAAATTCTCTAGTTAAGCTGTACTTGTCTTTCTGTGAATTGGAACGCTAAAAATACCAGGCTAACCTAAAGAAGATGCTGCAAATCTGGTAGTTCATTAATAAAAGCTGTAATTTGACAGTGGTTGAAAAAGAAGTTAGTGTTTCTGGGAGATGTTCTAATATCTTCACTGGATTTGTTTGCCTGGTTTTGCTGAAAATACCCTTTTTAACCCTAAGTGAGCTTCTAGGCTTCCATCATGGCAGCCTAGTATTGGGCCTTTGTATTCTTTTGCAGTTTGGCAAAAGCAAGGGATTTCTGCTGTTTTAGTTCCAGTTCAGTCCTCAGCATTAAGGACAGCTTGGAAAAGTAGATGACAGAACTATGGCTCAAACAAGCAGTTAATTTAAAGCCTTGTCTGTAGTTTCCAGGGGTGGCTTGGCCTTGGTTGTGATGATCCCCCCTCTCCTGTGATAGGCTTGATTCCACCTTACAACCTAGAGGAAAATCAGTCTTGTATTTAGTGTCTTGGATTTCTTGGGGTTTCTCACATGCCAGGTTTGTGGCTGTGTCATTAAGATCTTAATGAGTATGACTTGCAAAACTAGTTTTGCTCATTCTTCTTGAATCCTTTAATGCTCAGATCTCACATGGACATGCTGTTTGTTAGTTCTGGAAGGTAAGCTCTAGCAACTGCAGCCACACGGGATATTGTTCTTCAGAGTACTTGTGCAGAAGTGGTTTTCATCTACTGTGTACTGTAGGCTTTGGAGGAGTTGTGTTTTGTTTGTAAGTAGCTGTCTTGATTTGAGAGCTGCTGCATACTCGAGTGTAGAAGCCAGAGGTTATTTGAACTGCTTGAAAATGTTTCTGTAGGTTGTATTTACCCACCATGAGAGTGCTGGATATTTTTTCACTTGCTTGTTCAACTTGCTTATTCTCTTTCAAGGATTGTGAATGTTGAGGGTGACAGCCTTAAGCCAAATTTCTGGCAAGAGGGTTGTGTCTCACCCCTCTTGGCATAGCAGCAATTACACACAAGTACATATCCATGTGCACACAAACACAGATTTCTTGTGTTTGCCAGGTCCTCTGAAAACCTGCTTGATGAGCTTCGGTTTAGACAACCATACTTTATTCTGTGAAAGAACAGGCACTTTATTAATGAACAACTATCTTTAAACAACTGTCAGGGTTTGTATTATTTCACAAAAAAATAGTTCTACAATCTGAAGACCAAGAGAACATTGTAAATATCAGTTGTTTCCACCTTCAGAAATTGAAGATAAATTAAAACAATTGAATCCTGTTGTTTGGCAAGTTTTAACCCAAACAATCCAAATCTTGTATATCTTCCTTCAGTTTAACTCCTGTTAGCAGAGAAGGAATGTATAGGTAAAATAACCTATGGAATGAGAACCATCCTGCTTGGAGGATGTTTCCATTTTTCAGGCTGTAATTAAACAGGTTATTGGTATTCTGAGAGTGGAGTCCTGTTCTGCACTAGAAACATTTTGCTCCACTATTAATTAGGGTACTGTTGATTTCTTAAAATAATATTTCAGCTCTGAATAGTCATGATTCTTGTGTGGATTTTCGGTAAGAAAGTCCATTAAATGCCCTTTTTAGGGACAGTAGTTGACAGCTGGAGATGAGAGCTCTTTGCTACTGGGAATAAATGGTTAGAGTGTTGAAAGCTCTTGCTCATCTTGGGTTCCTTGTGGGTCCTCAACATGTGTTAGTAAAAGGGCAAAGTGGGAAAATTTTGACAGGTTAAACCCATTTCATTTTCTGTTCCCAACTTGTATCGGCATCAGGAAAGGGAAATGACTCTCCTGTGTTGTGCAGTCCTCTTTCTGCAGGTTGTTTTAGAGGACAGAGAAAGGTGTTGGTTCAGGCACATGGCCCGATAAAAATCCTGGATGCCCATTTGGTGAATTCTGCACCAAAACCACAGAATTCTACAGAAAGTTGTGAAATGTCAAAATGTGAATCCCTGCAGTTAGAATACCCTGCTGATAGTGTTTCAGCATGGTTTGGCAGAGTTTTCTGGGAAGTCACTTGAGGAAATAGCTGGAGTGCCTGTGTCCCAGCAGAGATTTTAAATGTGTTCAATCTGAACGTTGAAACACTTTGACAATAAAGCATCAAAAAAAGATGCAGAAGAAAGTGGTAAAGAAACTTTTGCTGCCTTTGGAGCACATGATGTTCCTGTTGAGTATCTACACAGGGAGGAGTTCTGTAAGCAGTGAGTTCTTCAGGACTCCTACTATTGTTTGCAAAGAGGCTTGTGAGGAAAATATTTTGAGAGGGAGAATATTGAGCCAAAGGTCTGTTTAATGAAACATGCAAATGGTCCATCCTTATTATGTTCAAATGGGGAGCAGAGTTATGCACATCCTTCTTTTCTGTTGCAATACCATATTGAAGGTGGCTGGAGCCCCTCACATAAATGGTTTGGTGTTTTTGAGACTTTGAGTGATTAATTGTAGTGTAAATGGTGAAAGAGAAATCAAGTTCTAATAATGTTCTAATTAATACCTGTGAATTTCAATAGTTCATTCAGGCATGAGGCCCTGATACTGCTTTTTGGAAAGCTGGTAGGGTAGTGGTGGGGGGAATAAGTTGTGTATTTTGGAACTGGGAAAGGCAAAAGGTGGAAGTGATCACCTCCTTAGTGGAAATATAGAACACAGATCAAAATATGAATGAGCCCAGATGAGATGTACCTGCTTTAGGATAAACTGAAAGGTTAGAGTAGAACTGAAAGGTTAGAGTAGATTCAGCAATTGTGAAATCGAGTGCTTTCCTCTGTGTATGTTATTTCTATTTATTCACTTGCCAACCTATTGACCAAACCTGCTTTTTTTTGTTGTTGTTGTTGTGATGTGATCAAATCCATTCATTATTCACTAACAACAAGGGTTACCAGGAAGTGAGCTGTGGTCTAAAAGAACAGTGCCAGAGAGGCACAACTTGCTTTCATCCTGCATCTGAGGGAACCCTTGGAAAGTGTCAGAGACTGGGCTAGAGAAATTCTTTGATCATGTTATTTATGATGAATAAGATTCATGTGTGGACTTGGTGTCTCTTGTTATAGGGCTGATGAGTAACTAAGCTGTGATTTAAATGAAGGTGGGCATTAGGAACTTAATGTCTGAAGGGTTGTCCAAGCTCCTCTTGAAACTATAGAAGTGGAGGTCTGCAGAAAACAGATTCATGTTTGTCAATTTATTGGTTGTTCCTGTGTGCTTGTGGAATATAGCAAATGCGTATCTAGATCTGTATTGGTGTTATGAAATAAAAAAAGAGAAGTAGGGTCTTTTTTGGGGGGAATCAGAGAGGATTGCTGGAATTTGAGCAAAAATGTAACTTTATGGTAAAAATGTTGCAAAATCAAATTTGCAGTGTGTTCAGCCTCCTTCAACGTGGCCAAAATCTTACCTTAGTCCAGTTATTGTGACTGATTGTAAACCAAGGAAGGCTTTTCACCATAATTTGATCTGATCTAAAATACTTGGTGTTATATGGACACGGTATGCAGGCCAAATAGGAGAAACAGTTTTCACTAGGACAGTTTGAATAGGCTTCATGTAGGTGTTTCTTTAGAGATCAAAGCTGCACTGCCACTGAAATCACCACTGTCTTGTTAACTGGAAAGCTTCTGCCTTTTGAGATATTGGCACATTACAGTGACTTACTCGTTTTCTTTCTTCACCATCTAAAGATTCAGAGTGGGAAGGAATATATGGTATGTGAAACATACAGTTTTGTTGTGCTTTTTTGAGTAAGTTGGATAAACTGAATTGTGTGCATGTAATTGAATTATTAATATTACATTTCTCCGAGATTTTGCATGATTTAAATATTTTTTCTAGTCTAGTAGGCTTTTAGATTAGAAAAAATCTAGTCTAATCCTGCTCTTAGTCAAATTAACTTCGTGCTTTGACAGTGTGTTAAATGTACCAGCTTCATATTTTTTAGCTGTTTTCCAGATGGATTTTGCTGTGAAGAACAGTCTCATTGTCATAACACTTAAATTGATGCCTTTAGGTATCAGATGGCTAAGTTACCTTACCAGCTCTGAAAGCTATGCTTCTGGAGTTCTTTGGCAAAGATGATTTTAACCTTTCTTCAGAGGGGATGGGGAGTGGGGAGAGATGAGAGAAAAAGTTACCAGTTTTATTTTGTGAAGTATAAAATTTGGCCAGGGTTCTCCTCAATCTCTCAAGTTGACTACATATTTATATATATCTGTGTATGTATCTCAGAGGCGATCATAAGTAATCAGCGAGTTCTTCATGATTGTACCATAAACAATTTGTGCAGTCCTCCTTTTAAACAAGATTTTTTCAGTCCTGAATATAGTTTGTATTAACTCAGCTTTTCCTTTCTATTTTCCTTCTGCTCTATTTTATTTTTCATGCGAGTTGGATTCTTTTGTAAGATAAAACACCCTTTGCTCTCTTGTTCCAATATGGGGAAAATATTCTTGCTGGTTAAAAACTGTTTTCCATTCAGTATTGATTTCAGGATTTCTTCCTTTTTTAGTGCTTGGAGTAGCCTCAGCCAAAAGGAATGTAGGGAGAGTTTGGGCAGGAGAAAAGCAGCAGTGCTTTATTGACGGTCCTGGGTCATGCCTGAATTGAGACGGGATGTACCTGGTACAGAATTGTTCTCTTTGGTCTCAGAATTGTTCTCTTTGGTCCCTGTCTCTGCTTTCTCTCTCAGCAGATGGCTCTGGTGTTGTGCTGTCCTTGGGATGCTGGGAGAGAGGGGAATGGAGTTAGGAACTGTGGGAAATTAAACCGTTACTGCTCTTGGAAATTTGAGTTCACCAGAATGTAACTATTGTAATGAAATGTGTCAGGCGAGAGTGAGGAAGGAGTGAGGAGCTAGACAAGCCTCAATCTCTTGCTTGTATCTCCTGCAATAAGTGTCTTAGGAGTCTATTAAAAAACCTCAATTACACTGACTTGAAATCTATGTTTGCCTTTTTTATTGCTGTCCGTCACGTAGTTTCCTTAGCACATGGGGATAAAATAAGAGTTTAGAAGTGTTCAAAAGAGAGTTTGAGAATTGGCTGGATGCTTTGTGGTGTGCAGATGAGCGGATCTGAATCAATCTATCACATTTCCCTTTTGGGTCTGTTTGGTTTTGGGTTTTTTTTTGTTTGGTTTGGGGTTTTTTTGGTTGGTTGGTTGTTTTTTTTGTTGTTGGGTTTTTTTTTTAGTGTTCTGTAGCTTAATATTCAAGTGTGGTGGCAGTAACCAGTGCCAGCCACTTAGCTCCATACTGGACTAACTGGTAAGTCAGGTTGGTATTCTGGATGTAGAGCCACCCTTCCTGGAGCTGAGGGAAGTGTCCTGTGAGGAGTCATTGCATTAGAGCAGGGCTGTTTGCTGCCAAAACCGTCTGGGTCGTGTGCTGTGAGTGTCTGGGGACACCTGAGAGGAGTTACCAGAGCTCTTGGTGTGGGCTATAACACAGCTGTCTATAACACCTTTGTCAGTTTTATACTCTTATCAAATATTTGGGGTCCTTTAAAGCGTCAGAAGTAACAGATTTACTGAGTCATCAATACTTTGATACTTTGCAGGGTAACACGTGAATCAGTTGGGTTTTTTAATTGTTTACTCACCTTTGACAAAATACTACTGTTGTATATTTAGGAAGTAATTATAAGCAGGTTTCTAAGAAAACAAATGGCAACACAGTATATGCATAGCATAAGTTACTAAGTTCTGCTTATTTTTAGAAAGTCAAGCTACTTTTCACCAGATTAATGAAAAAATATGTAAAGTATACTGCTGCTCATCTTTGATTCTGCTAATGGAAACAAGTGGCAATGGGGTATGGGCATCTTCATTTCCTGCTATAAATTATTTTGTGCTGTTTTACAGGCCTTACTTCAAAAGCTAAGAACTTAAATCTCTAGATTTAGAATGAGTTGCAGTACATTAAACATCCTGCACAAAAAGGCAGATTATATTCTTTGTGAATATGAATTATTTAAATACTTGAAGATTCAATACATACTAGGATATGTTAAAAAAAATTACTGTGCTGCATAAAGTTATCCTGCTTGTATCCAGAAGGAAAGTAGTTGCTGTGGGAGCAAAATGCACAGTGCAGTTCTTCAGGGCCATTTTCCCCTGTGTAACAAAGCTTGCCTCCAAACCAAGAATTGCTAACTTGTCATTTAGGCATCACCTTTCTCTCAAATTCTGTACAGCTTCTTTAAAGTTTTTCAAAAATCTGGCTGAAAAAAAGTCTCAGTAGATTCAGTTTTATCTTCTTCTCTTCCTTCTCCCCAGGCAAGTTCAGCTGTGCTTGTGCCATTCCTGACAGGTGGCTTTAGGAACTGGTTAGACAGACTATCTCCAGTGCTGGAAGCTCCACAGCGTGCCAAGCCCACTGCAGTCCTTGGGATGAGAAGGTTTCTTGGACTGCCAGTCCTCAGTGTCATGTACTGAAATACATAACTCAAGGGTGAAGGGAGCACTGAGCTGCTTCCTTTGGAAAACCTTCGGGAGGAAGGGAAGAAAGATGTAGTAGAGCAGTTGATGGTTTTTAGTGGCTTTGGCTGCTTGTTTAATGCATCTATCTGGGTTCAGTGTTCCCTTTTCCAATGCAGCCATCCTTAGAGCCGGCTTGCAGACTGATATCACCCTCAGGGATTTTTTGTTTGTTTGGTTTGGTTTTGTTTTGGTTTTTTTTGCTAAATAACATAGAGCCTTTCTCTGCTCTTAACTCATGTTCTTTAGACTTTCATCTGCTCTTGTTCTCCTCTGGAGTCTCTGTACGTGATCTCTGTTCTTCATAACTTTATGCCCCAAATGAGTTGTGTTACTGAAGCTGAGCTCTATTGATGCATGGAGAGAGGAGTGTTATTTCATCTGTCCTGCAAGCTGTGCTTTTGTTTATACATCTCCATTTGTTGTCTGTCTTTTGCTTTTGGTTTGCAAGTTGAATTTGACTTTAAATCTACCACTACTTTTCTGAAGAATTGTTATAAATTATTCCGTGTTTGTGCGTTTGATTATTCCTGTGTGTGCAGTTGACTATTCCTGTGTATGTGTGTGTATATATATATATATTTGTTTTTCTGACACTCATGTTTGAATATGTCCTTTAAAAAAGCTTCTCAACTCAGAATCATTATAAAGGCTAAAATTGTGTCTTTGCTTTCAAAGAATTAGTTGGCTTTTGAGTAGCAGAGGAAGACCACAGTAAGCAAGAAAGTTCTAACCAACCTGGCCTGACTTTGTCTAGTATTGCCAAAACCAAGTAAGCAGCGTGCTTTGGAAGTCTCTAGAGGGAAAGTAGGAAGATTTGCTAATGAAAAGTGGATGAACTTGACTGTGGCTGTGCTTTGGCTGTTAGCCTTCGCCTATAGCGAGCACACCCAGTGCCTGATCCTCCCCGGCTGTAAAGACACAGCAAGAGGTAGAACAACTTTATTTTAGTCTTTACACGGATTAAGAGCAAAGACCTTTGCTTTAAAGAAGCAAAGAAATTTGCTTTGGTAGAACCTCAGTTGGCTGGATTTTTCCATACTCACTGTTGGAAGCAACTCCCTCCATTGGATTCATGCTTGTTACGGTTTCTCTCTGCATTGTTTTACTAAGTTTCTCATTGCATCTGAAGAAACTTAGTAAAACTTTTTCTCTGTGGTGCCACATGTTGGATTCTGTGACCTCTGATGGACAAAATCTCCCATCTGAAGCACCAGAGCTTTAGACACGTGAACCTGGATGAAAGTGCATCTCTTCCCTTTTGTTTTTAAAACTGCAAGAGGATGCTGCAAAAAAGAAAAGATGGGATGAGCCCCCCTTGGCTGTTCTTGTAGAGGGTTAATAGGAGATGGGTGTATTCTTTCTTCAAGTTGGGTCATGGTAAAATAAATTCAGTATTTTCTTTCTGAAGACTGTAAGTATCCTGATTTTTGGTAGTTTGGTACTCCGATCTACTGTGGCATTCTCAAAGGTCTTACTTTCAGGATATTTTGTTATGCAGCATGTATGTAATGATGACAGAACACTGAAAGGCTGTGGATCATTTTAGGCAGAGGAGAGGGTTTTATAAAGAGTTTCTCAGATGTTCAGTTTGAAACATGAATTTATACACTAGTCTGTGCTATACACCATTAGTGTGGTGATTGTTTTTAAAAGAAATGCACTTGATCAGTCTGAAAATACTCAGTATTTTGGCTTGCTTTGCCATACACAATTGGTGAAAACTGGGGGCTAGAAGTCTGGGGGCTTCTGAGTTAAGTCAGTGATGTTACTGGCACTCGCTTTGCTCTTAGATCTTTGCTTGAAAATGTAATACTATTTTCAGATTTTTTTTTTTTTACAGATAGTCACTGAGTACTGTACTGAGTTGCTTTGTGATTCAGGAACAGCCCCTTGGGGCTCAGTTTCCCACTGACTGCCAGAAATTTTGAGAAGAGTTCAAGTGGGCTGTTTGCCTATAAATAGCACTCAAAGGTTGCTTGAGTTCTTGCCTTCCTGCATCTCTGTTGTGCAGGGGGGTCATATCCTGGAGTCAGTCTCCAAAGAGGTATGATACTTTCCCTTCATAAGCCTTGAGTTACTCAAAGAGCAGAAAGTGATTCCGCTCTCTTCTCCTTGTCCCACTGAATAGGTGGGAGTGGTTGTAAAGTAACTTGTTTTCAAGGGACACAAGCCCTAAAGAGAATGAGACATGAAATACTGGGCTGAGTTAGAATGCTGGAAGTCAGGAACAGGAATTCTGTGCACCTTTCTCAGCATGAATTTTTTTTTTTTTCTTCTCTTGATGTTTCCCAGGGATATGTGAGGTTTTTCTTTTCATTTCCATGTTCCTCCTTTCCGTGTTTTGGTAGCAGTCTTAGCTCTTTGACGTGTATCTTTCAGATTCTTGGAGCCAAGCAATTGTCAGACTTGAAATGAGAAAATATTTTTCTCTGATAAGGCATGAAAGGAAGAACCAGGAAATGAAGAATAATTGCCAACCATTAGCTGTGATATTTTTCTGTAAAATAATTAAATAAACGGTGTGCATTTTTCCATTTTTCATGGCACAAAATAAAAAACTTGTAGCTTTCTTTACAAAGGTCATAATTTCTGGTTCTGGATCATTTACCAAGTTGCCACCTTTCTAGTTGTGTGGGTAAATATTGTACACACTACAATCTTAGCTTAAAATAAATTCCCCAAGAGTGACTTGAAAACTACTTTGAGGGTCAAAAGCGAGGGTCAAAAACTACTTTGTGTAACCACCCAGAAGCAATCAGATTCTTTATCCTCAGTCTCTAGCCTGGACGCTTCCTTGACATACAGGAGTGTCCGAGCTGATGCCCAAAGCTCGGAATTTGAGCTCCTGTGATTGTGGCTGGGCTCTGGGTGGGTGACAGCAGCTCCCTGTGTCCATTCAGCGCTGCGTGCCCAGCGCTGTNTGGATCCCACGGGATCCCTGCCCCCAGGCCCCTCGTTAACCCCACGGATCCGTGTCTGTGCTCCCCGCAGGTGACAATCAGAGCGTCCCGGGGCCAGCCCCGCTCGCTGCCGCTCTCCTCCAGCGAGATGTCCCACGGAATGTGCCCGGACCCGGCTCCCCTGGGATCCTCCTCGGACCCCCAGCCCCTGTTCCTGTACCCGCCCGGGCACCGCGGCGCGCCCAGGAGAGCCGGCAAAAAAACGTCAGCGCTTTTCCCGGGAAAATCGGGAATGTCCGGGCTGGTCTGGGTGGGGAGGGAAAGCGCTCGGAGGGGCTGGGATGTGCTGGGATGTGCTGGGATGTGCTGGGATGTGCTGGGATGTGTGTGCTCACGCTCTGCTGGGCAGGCTGGGAGCAGGTGACTGCCCGGCTCGGGAGATGTGCTGACGCTGCCGTTTAACTGTGTCCAGTTCAAAGCCAAACAAAGCCAGGCGAACAATTCCGCCTGTGGCTGAAGTTTTCCCTTAGCTAATCACAGCAAGGCTGGCAAGCGTGATACAAGCAGAAGAGCATTTGTTTCAGGGCTATAAGTGCAAATGGAGTTGAATATTCGCTGGTGCTGCAGCTCTGTGGAAGGTGTGGTGGGATCTCTGCAGGAAGAGATAGCGAGGGAGGGAAGAGAAGACTGGCAAGGGAAAAGGCATTGGGCACCCAAGTAGTTCGCTGTGGTTTTGCTGCTGTGGCAAATCATTCTGAGTGTGTATTGCTGGGTTTTATCTGTGTTAAGGGTGAAAAAAAAACCAAACCTAAAAAAAAAAAAAATCCCTGACTTGGTCATTGAAAAAAATTTTAAAATGAAGTGCTAAGCTCCAATTTAACTGTGATATCCAGTAACTCCCATTTAATCCCAGCAAAGCACCAAAACAAATTCAAGTTTTTCAGAGTCACATAGGTGGTTATAAAGCACTGTTTGATCCCATTCTTTTCCTTTGTAATTTGAATTAAAGTTAGTATTGTGTTTTAAATATTTTTGCCAAGTCTTATATTTTCTTGCAGTCAAAAACAAGTTGGAAAGAAGGTCTTAGTTGCCAATGGGTAAGAATGCTTTTTTCATTAAAAAAATTAAAACCAAACCAGAACAAACCCCAACAATTTACTGGAGCTGGCAGAAATAACTGTTAGTCTCAGACAGAACTGGCAATTGTTTTCACTGTAACATTGCTTCTGTCCTAATTGCTGCATTAAAACACAAGGTAACACAAGAGTCAGAGTTCTCTCCCAGATGCTCACCTGCAGTGAGATGAGTGGAAAAGCTGTGTGCTGCTGCTGAAGTACATCTGTAATCATGACACCAGAGTAATTCCTGATGCTTCCATATAAACTACATGTAATATGCATGGGATCAAAGTGCATTTGGTTGAGTGATCAGCACGATTTTATGCACACACATGATGAGTGTCTGGAAGTCGTGGTTCCTGTAAGGAATCAGCAGTGTTGAGGGCTGCCTCTGGGAACTTGTTGCCTTGTAGTAAGGCAAATGTTTCTTTGATAGAGATTTAATAGGAACAAAGTCTTGAAAAATTGAAAGGTTGAATTTCTTTATAAAGATCCTGGATTAGGAAACAAACATTTGGAACAAATGTTGTGAATAAGTGACAGGGGAAGGTGGGTAAGGTGGTTTAGTGGCTGTTTGCTGTCATAGTCAGGAAATAATCTGCTGTTCCTGCGTGGTTTTCTCTTCCCTTACCAGTTCTGGTGGTGCCTATAAAGTCCTTTTGCTGGTCAGACTTATCTCGCTGTGCTGAGAGAAAACTCCCTCTTCTTCCCCCCAGTGTGAGGGCAGTGGGGTTGCTGGGAGTGCCTGGGGAAACAGAGGGAGAGGAGCAGCACAGAATCATCCTTCTGGAAGTGGCCAAATGTTAGATTGGCACGGAAAAGCTCATGTTATTCTAGCTTTAGAAAAGGTAACTTAATGTTCATACCTGGGAGAAAATAGATGCCTAATGAAAGCTTGGAAAAAATGAAACTGACAGAAAAATTGAGAGTTCTGCTGTAGCAAAGTCTGGCATGGATTTTAAATAAGATGAGGAGTATTGAGGAGGTAGTTATGTGGATAATTTTTCTGGGATTATTCTGTCCTATTTGACCTCTCATATGGTAGTGAATCTCTGCTACAAGGTTTAAACCAATCCTTTATTTCAGTATTCTAAACTAAAATTAGTCTGGTATTCCCTATCTGTCAAATACCTGTATTCTTCCTTGCATTCTGAAAACAAAGGAATGAGGTGGATTGGGTTGGTGGAGAGGAATTAGATTAAATTGCAAACTATTTGGGAAGATTGGGATTTTTCTAGAAACATCTGTAAGTCTATGTAAAGCTGGTTTTCATTGCTGAATTTGCTTACTGGGCTTCCAAACTTTACTAAAAGTGGAAGTCGGTGGCTGAGGTAGTGAATTCCCTGACTAGGTAACCCTTATTGAAGTGACATGAGACTAAATTGAAATCTGAATTTTTAAATGGAAACCTAATGAATCTAATTTCTCGAAAGAAATGTAAATGAAAGTTAATCAAGGATTCGTGTTTGTGTGGAATTTAAAATTAGTTTTCAGATTTTGAGATATTTGAGCACACTGATGTAAAAGGAGATGATCTCAAAAAGGAACCCTTGCCATCAAAATGTTACTGAAATAACAGTGAGAACTAATTGTAGCTGGAGAAGTACTTCCTGGCTTTTGCTTCTGGAAAAGGAAAATCTCACTGCTCCAGCTGCCCTGCTGGAAAGTGGAGAGAATGTGATGGAGATGGCTGGCTCCTGTTCCGACAAGTGCATTGAAATAGATGTAAATGCAAGTGTAATATTAAGAGTTTGTAGTGTCAAGTAGGTGCAAATTAGGGGAAGTTTTCTCCAAAGGTGTGTGTATGTTGTAATGGCCTTTCAGGTTTTTTTCAGGCATCCCCTTTCACTTGTGAATATTGCTGATGGGTATTGTGGATGATTTCCTATTATGTTTAGGAGTGTGGATTTGTGAAGAAGTGATATTTTGAGATTAAGACCGTGAAATACAGTCCAGCAGAATAAATTTCTGCTTTTGCCAGAAAATGCTTAGCAGATGATCTGAACGTGATTTTTCAGATTGCACTGAAAATGTCATTTTTGAGTGTCACAGTTTGCTGTGAGGAATATGATTTGTAGCAATTGAGAACTTGGCTGCTCTTGAAGTCTATGGGGAGCTGTGATGGTGACACATGAAATATTGTAAAATGCTAATTAATAAAATAAAAAAAACCCTCAAGCTGTAGCTCTTAATTTCATGCTAAATGAGTTTTATTTAGCATGTCCAAATACTAATTGAGAAGAAAGAAAATAAAAATTGCAGCCAGTGAGTTCTGTTTGTGCCGTGAATTTGGTGAGACCGGAAAATAGTTTATAGTGAAAATTTTTATCACGTGTATATAAAAGGATATGTTCTCATGTGAAGAGCAGATACACCAGGGCTGGTGGAGATACAGCGAGTTTTTATTGCACTGGAGCTGTGCTGAGATCAGACTATAACTCTGACTTTAGTGGTAGTGATTCCAAAGGTGTGTGCTTGGCTTGGAAAGACTGAAAGCCTCAGTGTAGTTTTTCTAGTGTTTTAGAAAACAAAGCTAAAATAATCCCTTACCATATCAAATATCTACTGTTCCATGTCTGGGAGTAGTAGTGTTGAAATGACCCACTGAAAAATGGAGAAGCATTCTAGATAATGCTTTTCTTCAAAATAAAATGCTTACCCAGAAATCCCAAGTGGCATTGCTCAGGGTATACTCTAACTTAAAACAGTTATTTTCATTATACTACAAGTGGACTTTCCCCATAACTCTAATGTTCTTTAGCTTAGTGTGAATTAGGTTTTTGTAACAACACTTCATGTGAAAGTTTTTAAAAGCATATGAATTTTAGAAGATGAGTACACTAGAATGAATTATTAGTATTTTCTAATTTCTCTACCCAGGAGAGCGCTACTCAATATGTGGCTTTTGCCTTGAGGACTTTAGTCTGAGAAATCAGCATACAATAAGCTACATGTTAATATTTAAAATATATTCAGAAAATTGTAATTGTATTTATGTCCCTCATTCTGATGCTGCACATTACATACCTGAATGCAGTGAAACTTGGAAATGGCAGTTCCTTTTGGTTTGCTTGGCTTTGGACTGCTCCTTACAAGCAAACGGAGGATGCTGTTCTTTAGTTTACTGGCTCTGAAACTGACGTAATATGAAACCTGTGTTTGGGAAAATATTTAGACATCATCAGAGAGGAGCCAAGTGCACACTTTTTTGTTAGTTACACAGGCGATTAGCCACCTGAGACCTTACAGAACAGCATGTGTTCAGTTCTGCTTGTTGCCTTCTTGTCTTGTAGTAGCTGTGTGATGTGCTGGAGTTAACACTGTTCTTGTAGGGTTACTGCCTGTTGGCACAAGGCTGTAGCAGTTGCTTTGGACAGAACTTATCAATTCCTCTGAATGGAGATTCCAGTAAAGAACCTAAAACCAAGTTCCCCCCTGTCCTTCCTTGAACCCTCTTCACCTTGTTTGAGGTGCTACTTGTACACCGGGCTGATTAGAGCAGATGCCTGACATATTGTTAAAAAGATAAGAGATGCATTTCTGGGTCATGATTCTCATTTTGTGCTTCTTTTGGGCTTTTAAAGCTCTCCATGTTTCTGTCACAACCTGTCTTTGGGGTGTGTAAGCCCTGAGGGACCCCCAGCTGATTCTGTACAAACTGAAGTTGAGTTAGACTTTACGATGAATGTGAGGACATAAACTGGACATGTTACAAGTAAATGTCCTCTAGGGTGTGTTAGAACATGCAGCGTGCTGGAACTGACAGGGAAAGCACCCAACCACCACTGAATCTGCAGAGCTTTGTGAGGATTATTGGACATTAACTCTTGGATATGTTGAACTTTTTGGAACAGTCTCCTTTGATGTTCAAAGTATATGTTGACACCAGCTGTGTGTCCCATGAGGTGCTTAACTGTGTTTTCCAAAGGCACAAACCTATTGGTGTTTCTTTTTTTTTTGAGGTGATATCTGTATCTCTGACTTGTTAAACTCAGATCACACTGAGAAGTTACCAGATCATTGTAGGTTACCTTAAAACTCTAACCTTGGTAGTTACAATGTGGGAATACCCTGATGAGTCTGAAAGTCAACAAGGAAATTGGAGTGGTGGTTGTAGGAGTGTAGGTGTGTATCTGATGAGCAAGCTTTTCCCTTGAAAGGTGAGTTCCTTGTTTCTAATACATCTCTGCAATCAACTTCAGGCTAATTTAAATAGATCAGTAATATGGCATTAAGGTGTGGAACATCTGGCCCTGAGTTCAGTCATCTCCCTCTTCCATTGTTGGATAGTGGCCTTGTTCCTGGCAGGGTTTGTGACCGGCTGGCACGTGGCTCCGGCAGCAGGTGTTCAGATGAAGAACTGCCCACTACAGAAGATGTGAAAATGCCTCTGGCTCTGTGGGCCCTGCAGTGGCCCTGCTTTTCCCTGCAGAGGGTAAAGCAGGAACATCACAGTACAAGTGAAAGTCTCTCCACTCTTTATTCTTCCAGTTGTCTGTTGTTGAGGAATATCCTTAAATAATGACTTTCAGGGTCACTGTTCTTAGGTTGATAGAAGGCACAGGCTTTACAGTAATTCTATCCAAGCTATTTTTGATTTCACCTTTTTGGTCTTTGCATGGCAGCTCATGTAGGATGAAGGCACTTCCTTCTGGCTTCCTTAAAAACATGCTCTTCCTAATTTTAGTGGTAAGCTGTAACTTTGCATTAGAAACATCACTCTCTCCATATGATTAATGACTGTGGACTGTTCTCAATAAAAAACAATGGGTCCCATATTCTCTTTTCAGACTTAAACCTGCAACAGTGATCAGTCCATGAAAAGATGGAAAGGATGGCCTCTATAGAGGCTTGTGTAATATTTCAGGAAGTACAGAATGTCAGACCCTGGGTTCAGTGCAGGTAGTGTCAGATCAGTAACATATTAGAGAGACTGTAATAATGTGAGAAATTCTGATCACTCCTGTGCAAGAGTGCATAGAATGGTCCAGAGGATGCTTTCAGTATTTATTGGACGGGAGGAGGCAAGAAGAATTTTGGCCCAGATCCTGCACATAAATCAGACTGCTACAGTCCTTGTGTGTGTGAGAGTGACACAAGAACAAGTGGTTTGGGCACAAAATTAAGTAAATTAGAGATTAAAAGACATATGAGTATTACAGCATTGAGATTCTGGCATAGTCATCCTAAATCATAGCAAAATAAAAACTTCAAATTGTTATTATCTAGTAAATTATTGAGTATAATGTGCAAAAGGGGAGTGAATGAATGGGTGTCTGCAGTTGTAATTCTTGTAGTCTGTCTCCCTTTGACTCCAGCCAGCCAAACAAATGTCAGCTCTGATGTCTTCTGTGGCTGTTGATTAGTTTTGGCATGTGCAATATAAAAGTATGAAATTAAGAGCTGGGGATGGCACCTGGATTGAGCTCTAGCTGGTGAGGTAAATAAAAGGCACCTCTGCTTCCCCTCTGAAAGGCTTTGGTGTGGTTATAGCTCGGTTTTTGGAGCAAAGTTGGAAACGGGAGTGAGCTGTAAGTGCTCTTTGACTCTCCAGAAGGAAGAGCTGGTGACCTGTGGTTGGTGAGTCCTGCAGGAGACCACCGGCTGCAATCCATGAAAACAGATACTTGGGAATAGGAGAGCTGTAGTGTCAGTGTAGCGAGTTCATTTGTCTTTACCGGGCACTGGAGATCTGGGGTGTGACTTCTGCCTTCAGAAATCCCAGGTGTGAATGCCACAACAAACTTTTAAAACAAAGAGGGTATCAAGTGTAGGTCCTGCTTGTCGAGGCAGCCTGTCAGTTCTACTGCCTTGGTGAGCTGAAATGATGGAGATATCCAGTGTAGTTGCAGATAGCCAGGTCGCTTTGGCTTTTGGGTTGTGCGGGGTTTTGGTGGTGGTGTTTTGGTAGTTTTTTGGGTTGGTTTCTTTTGGCTGGACTTCATATTTTCCACTTCTTTTGTCAACAGTAGAGCTGTTAACAGCTCCTTCAATTAGACCCTTTTAAAGTGGAGGGAAACTGCAATTGTGATGCTCCTTGTAAGCTAAATCTGCGCATTTTTAGCCTTAGCTCAGGGGTCCTGTGAATTTCTCTCTAGTACTTTTCCATGTTGTTTACCATGGTGTTCAGCTTTGGTTGCAGCAGTCCCAGATGAGGCCTCAGTGCTGAGTTGTGAAGACTTAATTCTTTGTCTTTCCTTTAGCAGTGCTTTATGTACACTGCAAGGCAGCGAAAGCCAGCTCTGCCACCAGAAATAGCTAGTGTAAACATCTCAGCAGTTTCTCCGTGAGCCATCCCGGGGAAGCAGAGTGTGTAAAAACTGTCACTTTCTTGGTGTGTTTGGTACTAAATTGATGTCTGACCCAGTTTTGCAGTGACTGTCCCCCACTGTCCCACCTGCTCCAGCTGCAGAGATGACAGGACTTCCAACCTCTTTACACTGCCAGCAAATTCAGTCTACACAAATACATGAGGCGTGAGCTGTGGCGTTTGAGGCTTGTTGATAACCTCGCTGTATTTAACAGCAATGGCCACAAGGGTGATGGCCTTGACAGTTTGGAGGTGGAAGGGTGTCCATGGCCCCTCATTTTTGTGCTCAGATTGCTTTGGACTAGCCAGGCTTCCAACCCAGACAGATCAAGCTATGATTTCTGATTTCATTGCCAGGTGGGTAATTAATTATAAATTGGTTTTCATAGCCCCTTGACAATGCTGAAGGGATCCAGATGTAGGGTGTTGGGGGCAGGGAGGAGGTGTGCAAGTCTCTTAAGCAGCTCATTGAACCTCCACTGCTCGTTTCCATGGGCCAAGCACACTGCTGCACCCCAGGGGAGGTGTCTGTCTCAATGGCAGGAGAGGGACTCTCCATCATTTCCAGCAGCACCAGCACTTGGAGCACTGCACCAACAGCCGTGCAGGGTCATGTCACACAGTGTGCCTGGTCTGTGCTGCCATAAAGAGGTTTAGGGTGGAGAAATTTGGTAAGTATTGAGTCTTACATTATCGAGAAGCAAATAGGTTGCTCTCAAACTGGGGAAACATTGTCTGAAGACAACGTTCAGACTTAAAATACTATTTGGGTATTTATTCTGTAATAATTACAAGCTGGGTTGTGGGAAATGTGGTGTAAATCAAACCTGCAGAGATATGCACATACCAAATAGCAAATCTTCTGAGGGATAAGGTGCCTTATTTCCAGAGGTTAGTATATCTAATTTGACCCTTTTTAACAGCTAAGGAATTGAAAAGTTACTGATTCATGACTGGTGAAGGTGGCTGATCTATAAACCAGGAACCATTTGCTTTTTGTAGCACAAAAAATGGATTAATTTATGTTTGGGGTTTTTTTGGGGGTGGCTGGGAGGTGCTATTTGCACATTTGTACATGAAGATACAGGCCCTGCCCACACTGCAGTGGTGTACGTGTTAAATAGGCTGTGCTGAACTATAAGGAGTAAAACCTGTGTGGAGTAAAACTTGAGCAAAGAAACTGTTAAGAAAGTTCCTTGAATCTAAGCAGATCTACTGTGTTATGTCTGTGAAGGAGAGGCATTGATTTCAAGTATACTTAAAATATTTGAAATTTCATTTTGTAACTTTTGTGGCCATAGCTAGAGCTGGGCAGTTTAGAGTGGTAAATTACTGGGAATTTAAACTAATAAACTTTAAAGTTTTTTCCTACTCTTAAAAAAAAAAAAAGATATATTAGAGCTCAGTGTGCTTTGTTTTGGGCGGGAAAGGGGTAATAAGTGTTTTAAGTTGAAAAATTCTTCATATTCAGAAAATATTAAATCAAGCCTGTTTCCCAAACTTCTGGTTTTGGGCTTCAGTGCCTGGATTTATCCTTATTTCCCCAATATGATGGGTTTGGGGTTTTTTTTAAGTTCTTCAAAGGTATGAGTTGAGACTTTTGGACAAGTAACAAAGCTGCCAGTTGAAAGCTGAAAGGGTTTTTACTGCTATATTATAGTTAATTAAATATTCAGGTCTTGGGCAAATGTTAGCAGATAGTTTAGTTTTAAGTAGCTAATTATCTGGCATGTTTGCAAATGATTTTTAACTAATAGTGCATGTGGCTGGACTCTAAAATAGTGTCTTTGCATTTCTTTTGTGTGACTTTCATACTAACCTGACTGATGAACGAACGTGCACTGAAGGAATTGGTAAATTGTCCACTGCCGATGGCAAAGCCTTCGCAGATCCCGAGGTTCTCCGGAGACTGACGTCGTCCGTCAGCTGCGCGCTGGACGAGGCGGCCGCTGCGCTGACGCGGATGAGAGCCGAGAACAATCACAGCAACGGGCAGGTGGACAAGTACGTACTGACCACCCCCAGTTCCCTAACCGTGGGATGTCATTTTATTTCAAATTCAGTTCATTTTATAGTTAGTGCTTAGTAATGGAGCTGTTCTACTAGCAGAAGCAACTGTCCCATCAGGTTATTGGCTTCACAGGGTAAGGGAAAAGTACAAACAAAAGGTACTTTCTAACCTGCTGCTCTTCCTGTGTACCAGACAGTTGAGTTCTTATTCAAGAAAGGTTAAGTTCTTAGCTGTAGAAGAGTGGGTGATTGCTTTCTTAATTACAGAATTTTGTCTAGTTGCAGTATTCACATTAGTGGTCTCTGTGATACTTGGCTGCTGGCTCTTTGGCTTTGTCTGTACTAGGAATTTGCCTTGGCACCTGCAGTCAGCAGTCTGTCGTGGTCACAGCCTCTGTGTGTCTGGCATTCCCTGAAGTGGGAATAGCATCAGGGAGGTTTGCTCCTGTCTTGCAAACACCACAGAAACCAGCTTTGAGCACTTCTCTCTGCATCTGGTCTGTACTGAGAGCATATTATGGGTTAGCAACCGATGAGAACAGGCTAATTTAGACAATAAGGAAGGTGTCTATCTCCATTTCACCTGTGGAAATAATGTGTGTGTATATATATATACTTTAAAAAAAAATCTATAAGGTGTATTTTCGACTAAAGCTTAGCACTGAAGTCAAGAGCCTTTACTTAAAGGCTTCCTCCTTGCCTGTCAAAGCTGCCCACCTATTGCAGGTGTATTTTGAGCTCACTGTGTGGTAACTGATTTTGCAGTCGCAGTTTGGCAGAAGCATGCTCCGATGGGGATGTAAATGCTGTCCGGAAGCTGCTGGATGAAGGACGGAGCGTAAATGAACACACTGAAGAAGGGGAGAGTCTGCTTTGCTTGGCCTGCTCAGCAGGATATTATGAATTGGCACAAGTAAGTAACAAATACAGTTAGAACTAAACATTTGTGAAGCATTGTCTGAGGGGCTTCTTTGATAGGTAAACATTTTAGCTATTACGGTTATTATAATTTTTTTTATTATTTCAACAGAATATCAGTGAATGCAACTTACTATGGGATTCCAGTTATTGTTTGGGTTTCTTTAATGGAAAATGCAGTCATATATGCCTTTAGGTTGAAGGGACTTGCCTGAGGAATGAATCAGTGATGTATCTACTTTTCTGGCATTGTTCTAGATGCAGTCCAGCTGCTCTGCCAAGCAAGAGGATCTAAAAGAGCAGCAAACCCAAATACTGCAGTTGGTTACATTCTAAAAACTCATGTCTCAGTCGCACAGTCCTTTTGTTAAATCCTGTTTGTATCAACAGTGCATTAATTTCTGTTAATTTTGAGCTATATTGCTTCTGTATCTAAGGGCAGCTGCTTTGAGATGTTTAGGTGATAGTTCTCGGAAATGCCCAACTTCATGTTTTAGTGCCCAAACAGAGGACAGGGAGAGAACTTCTCACTTGTGAGCTTGACCTGTGGGTGCCCTGGTCATTATTGCAGGTGACAGTTTGTGTGCTGTCGTTCTCGTCAGTGAGTTGCCCTGTGACTTTTGAAAATGCCAGTATTTCACTGGAACTTGCAGATATGAACAAAAGTAGTAACCCAGGATTTGCTGCAGCGGAGCCCAGTGCAGGCAGCAACTGTAAATGATCCTGGGGGTGGCACTGGGCTTCCCAGTGGGGCTGGGCTGCGAGGGGCTGTCGCAGCTGGCTGGGGAACCAGTCTCACAAACCCCACTGAACTAAAAACAGAAGGTTTGTGTTACAATTTCCTCACTGCAGTGAACTTTGCCCTAGGTGCTACTAGCCATGCACGCCAACGTTGAAGATCGAGGGAATAAAGGCGACATCACTCCCTTGATGGCAGCTGCCAGCGGAGGCTACGTGGATATCGTTAAACTCCTCCTTGTCCATTGTGCAGATGTCAATGCACAGTCCTCCACAGGTAACTGGGGAGCTGGAGCACAGTTAGTAAGGCTGGCACATAAGGCACACAGCTCTTCTGAACATCTGTGTTTTTGTCTAACACTTTCATTCACAAGAAAACGTGACAGGAACCGTTAGGAATAGACCAGATCCGCAGCGAATGTGTTTGGAGTCTTAACTGGCCATTATTGAAGATGGGTTTTAATAAAAATTCTAATGGAAAGCACTGTTCCTGTGAAAACCACTCTGGTGTTTGAGGGCAAGAAAAATACATGAAGTTTATCTTTTCTCATTGGTATAATCCAAAATTACCCAGTAGGATGACCGTGGGACACATCCCATCAAGACCGGTTATTTCTGTCTGTTGCTTTTTACCAAAGAGGAGTTAAAATTCTTTGAGTGCATTGGATGTTCTCTATGTTGCTGGTTCTTGAACACATCTTGATTAACCTCGCTGAGAGCATTAACCTGCAGTTGGATTCTGTTTATTAAGATAGAATTTAAACTTTGTTCAAATTTTAAAAAAAGTCGTGTGTCCGAACTATGAGAGATTCTTTTATCTTGCTATTTAGCCATGTTAAGCAAACTTACCTTAAAACTGACTGTAGCATTTAAAACATGAGCCATATGTGAGTGTCTGTCACTTACAGTACCAGAGTTTTGAATTATAAATTTATTCTCAGCCAGCCAGTAGAAGTTTTTCAAGGAATTACAGGATACGGTCTTAGGCAAAAAAAAGAAAGACAAAACAAAAAAACCAACCCACTCAACTCTACAGTAAAAATTACTCATTGATCTTTTTGTGTGTGTTTATTTGATCTATTTTTGTGTGCTAAAGTAGGAAACATAATATTCAAACTAAAAAATCCTGATTTGTAATACTGGCTTAGCATTAAAACTTACATGTTAGAGTTATGTTGGGATTTTATACCCCCCGAATGATGGGCTGGAGTAACGTTGCTGTGAGGAGAAAGGCTGCTGCTGGTGATGTACTTGGTTTTGTTCTGAGCTGTTAACACTGATCTCCTTCCCTGAATTAGGAGAGGGTGATGGGAAGGGCTCTCATGCAAACTCTCCTCTGCAGGGAACACTGCTCTCACGTATGCCTGTGCTGGGGGCTTCGTGGACGTTGTGAAGGTGCTACTGAAAGCTGGTGCTAACATAGAAGACCACAATGAGAACGGACATACCCCCCTGATGGAAGCTGCCAGTGCAGGGCATGTCGAGGTTGCAAGAGTATTGCTGGAATATGGTGCAGGAATCAACACTCACTCCAACGAGTTCAAAGAAAGTGCACTTACACTCGCATGCTATAAAGGTATTGTCTCTTCTGTATTTTGTATTTTTGTTTAAATTTCTTTGCTAGGATTTATCTGACTAAAACTTTCAGCAATACTTTGAATATCTTCCTAAGAGTTTTGTAGTATTGGGTTTTGGTTTTAAACTCAATGTCAGGAAATGCTCCTCTGTGGTATAGTGGTTTTAAGTCTGTGTTTGTGTCCAGATGTGGTGGATGTGTTTGACGTGTTGCAGATGAAAACTTGTAACTGGCTATGTCCAAACTTGTGCTTTGACACACCACCATTCTCTCCTTCCCCCACTACCACATTCCCTATTTCATTCCCAGTTCCCTCACCAACTGTCTGTGAATTCTGAAAACATCTCTGTTGATTCTTCAAAAAATGCAAATTTGGAATGTGTGTTTGTGTAATGCCTCATGGGGTGACAACACCTCCATTATTACTGGGCTCTTTTCCTTCAGTGTAATTTGAGAGAATGTCTATGAATTCTTAAGTATTATGAACTTTTAGGGACTTTTGACTTAATTTCTTTTGCTATTTAAACTTCTATGTAAAGTAACAGTGCAGTGGTAATCCACTGTACTTCTATAGTTTGTTTTCCAGCCATTGTTTTTCTACAAATAGAAACTAAGGATGTGGATTATTGTCATAGTACCTTTAGGCTTTGCCTCTGTGGTTAGGATTGGAGGATACATGCTATGTATAACCTATCTGAGGACTTGCATATGGATTTGTCATGGGTTTCCTGCAGCATATGGTTGTTCCTTACAGGGAAATTCCAGTAATAGTATCCCTGAATATGTTGGAGGGTCATTCCTGTTTCTTGTGACCTAAAACTTAATTGAGTCATGTGCCTTGATTGACTAGAGATGTCCTGTATTATCTTTGACAACATGGTTGACTGTTTTCCTGTCAGTTTATGTAGTATTAAGTCTTGCCTTGGAGGAGAATGCTCATCAGGAGGCTAAAAACTTAGAAGGGGCAAATTCTAAAATGGCAAACTGTAATAGAGTTGAAATCAAGTTTAGGTAAAGCTCAGTAGAAGCTTTTTAAAATAGTGTCAGATAATATATTGTGCATGTATCTTAGTTCTCAGAAATAAGTCTGTGAGTGTTATCAAAAAGCTTAAAGTTGAGTTCAGATCTACATGGACCCATCCCTAAAAGATAATTCCCCCAGCTGTATGCTGCCTTGGAACTCTTAAATGATCCGTCGCTATCCAGTTCAGTAGGGAATAAGCACAGTTTTGTAGCTTGAAGTCACAAGGAAAGGTTCTTGTGTAAACTTGAATTAGGCAGGTCTGTCTTCATCTCACAGCAGAGCAGAATCTTTGGGAAAGGCTGTCTGAAGGCTGCTCATTTGCATTGGTATTATTTTAAAGAGTACTTTAAAAGCCCAGGTTTGCCACTTGTGAAGATTGTAATAGCAAACTGTGAAAATCTGAATGATTTCATTAAGTGTATTGTCTGTACTACTACAGGTTGGTGTTATGAAATGCTTATTTATTTTGATCTGTTTCATTTGAAGGCCATTTAGATATGGTTCGTTTTTTGCTTGAAGCTGGAGCTGATCAAGAACACAAAACAGATGAGATGCACACGGCGCTGATGGAGGCCTGCATGGTAAATACCTTTGTTTGTCCTGCTCCCTCTTTGGGGAGAGAGGAATGCAGGAGGTGATAAAATAGAGTGAGCCTTGGGTAACGAGCTGTTTGGGGGCTGCAAGTGAATGTGTGTGTTGTTATTGTAAGAAAGTGCTTGCTGTAGCTCCCATCAACTTCTCACTCTAACTGCTCAAAAGGAAAAAAATACTCTAATTTTTGCGGGGTGATGCATTGTTCTAAAAGCTCCCTGTGTGAAGTGTAGGGGTGACTAATCTGCAGTGCAGTACAAGTCACTGATTTGGGGGTTTGTTTTGGTTTTTTTATAGTGTGTTTTCCACCTTTGTTTTTATAAATAAAGTCTCTCCACGTATCTTGGAATGAGCCTTCCAGAAGTGCACTGAGCTGGAAGTCACCCCAAGACATTGATTCATGCATTACAATTGTCTCTTCATCACTGCAGGAAGTGTTTTGCATGGAGAGATGACTCACTCTCTTCCAGGTTTCTGTAAATGAGGTTGTGAGGTTTTTCTTTTGACCTACCATTTTATTTTGAAAAATATTGTAGTCCTTAGTTCTCTAGCAACTGTCCACATAATTTCAAAGCAGCCATTGAGGAAAAACTTCCCTATCCAAGAGCATCATCTTAATAAAGAGTGTGCTATTGTGTCAAAGCATATCTGCAACCATTTCTGTGGTTGGGTGACCTTTTCTCTCTTCTTCAAGCTGGGGAACTTCTTTGAAGAAAGAACAAGGATCTTATTTCCATAGGAAGCACAGCAAAAAGAGGGAAACTGAATTTTCTCCCAGTAGCCTGTAATCCTTAGAAGATAGGCTGCAGTGTTCCTCCAGTCTGCTGGGAGCTGGAGGATCAAGTGTTCTTTCAGTGCAGTTGTGAGGTGATGATGCGAGCGACCAAGGTCAGGTTGTAATGTGGGGAGCTGTGTCCAAGTCTTCCGATAGTGAGCTGGTCATAGTATCCTTGAATAGCCTTCCTTGCAGGAGAGCCTGGTGCCAATAAGGAATTCAGGACAGTGAGTGTATGCTGTCACCTAAAGGAGATTGCAGCATGACTGCAGACTAAGGGTTAATCAGCCCACTGTTGTGTTTAGGTTGGGTTTTTTGTTTACTTTTTCTTAGTTTCCTGGTGAAACAATCAGAGGGCTGGTTTGACTTGGAGGCTGTGAAGCGCCTCACTTGGAGGAGAGAGTTGTGAGGTTTGCCTGCATGTTTTCAGCTCTTAGGTGTTTCAGACTAGGTGTTCTGACATTAGAGTGTTTGAAAGCAGCAGAAAGGAAGATGAGCCTTTGAAGTCCCAACTCCATAACAAGGAATTTGTTTCTTCTTATCCTTCGGCTGCACCCTTGCACAAGGGAGCTGTTCCACCAAATTGTTGTGACTGTTCCCAGTCTTCATCTCTTTCCATCTAAGGAATGCAGCAGGTACAGGTTGCTGAGATGTCTGATCTCCGATCACCAGTTCTGTTGCAGAGTTTGTTTTGGTCAGGACAGTGCCACACTTAGGGTAATCCCTCTAACGAGGTGGCTGTTGGCTTTTAGCCAACCTCTCTGAGAGCAACAGCCTGTTTAATGTGCACCCCTGATTGCTGTCCATCTCAGGTTACATGCCATCTGCTTCATGATCACCTTAAGATTTCCCATTTTGCTGATATTGTGGCTCTCTACCAACTACACCTTAGGTGAAATGTGGATTTTAGGTACTTGGTCTATTTCAAGTAACTGAGAAGTTTAACAGTACTTTCTTGAGAAGCTGACAAATGCACCTATGTGCTTTGATTGGTCAGGACTCAGACTGCTCTGGTAATCCTCATTCTCTTATCCTATGGCTTCACCCCAAGGCATTTTTGAGTAACCTTTAGGAGTTTTTCCAAGTCTTCTCTCTTCCTGTTACCTGCCTTGTTGTTACCCGCTACAGTTTCTCTGCAGGTATCTTTCCCAGGGTCTAGAAGTTGTCATTTGGGGCTTTTTGGTTTTTTGTGTGTAGAAATCACCAATCAACTACTACTACAAAGAATAATAAAATTTTTTTTCTGATGCTTGTTTTGAAGTTTAGTCGTGGAGTGGGTTTATTACTTATGACGCTTGTTTGCTATCTCTAGTACTGTTGTGTCTCAAAGATTGTGCTGGGTATTTAAGTCTTATGCCATAATTCTTTTTCCCTCAAGAAATAGAAACACCAACATATATCTAGCTCTTTTTTCCTCATGCATTTAAACCTCAACTTAAATGTAGGCAGAAACCTAAATGTTGGTTAGGTCCAAGTATTACCACAACTGTCATAATTAAACCATCGTAAGTAAAAAGGCCCTGTCTTTGTAGGGTCATTTTCAGACCTAGTATAATGGTGATTGCAGCTACAGCATCAAGTGACTTCAGTTCTGTCTGACTCTGGGGTTGCCCTTTGCTTGCAGGACGGCCACGTGGAGGTGGCACGGCTGCTGTTGGACAGCGGCGCCCAGGTGAACATGCCCGCGGATTCCTTCGAATCCCCGCTCACTCTGGCCGCTTGCGGCGGGCACGTGGAGCTGGCAGCGCTGCTGATCGAACGGGGAGCCAACCTGGAGGAGGTTAACGATGAAGGTTACACACCTCTGATGGAAGCTGCCCGGGAAGGCCACGAAGAGATGGTGGCCTTGCTGCTGGCACAAGGTGAGAGCCCGTGGTGATGGAGGGACACAGTGTGATCCATGGCCGACAGGTGTCCTGTGCAGATTGCTCTGATGTAGCGTGGGGCTGGTACTGCTCACTGCCCTACCCACTGAGCAGAGCTCAAACACCCGAACTGTTTGGGGTGATGAGCATTCACCTTCCCAGCCAGTGTGTGGCCAGGTCAGTAATGATTGTTTTGTTTCCCAGGGGCAAATATAAACGCACAGACAGAAGAAACGCAGGAAACAGCCCTTACCCTGGCGTGCTGTGGAGGCTTTTCTGAAGTCGCTGACTTCCTTATTAAGGCAGGAGCTGATATAGAGCTTGGTTGCTCAACACCTTTGATGGAAGCTGCTCAAGAGGGTCATCTTGAACTGGTGAAATACTTGCTGGCAGCAGGTATGTGTTCAGAGCAAGTGATTAAGCCCACAGCTACCATAGACATGGTGTGTTCTGTATGATTTGGAAGATACCTGGGCTTTTGATAGTGGCAGTGGTGTAACAAGAAACGATATTCTCAGATAACTTAGCAAGAAGGAAAAAGCGTATGTTGCACTTCAGTATTTTTTGATACTGTTAACAGAGGAAAGTGCCTCCTGGAGCACTGGATCCTGTTCCGTATCTGGAAAGCATCCACATTCATTAGCAACATTGTTTCCAGCTATCTGCATCTAGGACAAAATTTTAATACAGATCATGCTTGGTTTTGCTTGCTACTCCAGCTTTGACTAAGCCTGGTAATCTGCATTCAGTCTCCCTGAATAACCAGTTCTTTAGGAATGGTGTGCTGGGAAGTAGTGTGCAAGACAGATTCTGGAATGTGCTGAATTTCTGTGGTGAATGAGCTTTATTACTACATTATAGAGTAGTAAAAATTAAATCTTGCTGGGAGCTTGGAGTAAAATGATGCTTCGATGTTCATCTTTCAGTTTATAAAGTTGGTAGAGTCTAAAGTGTTCTGCTTAAAATAATAAAGAAAAAGAAGCTGTATTTGGGATATCTTCCTTGTGGAAGGTGATTTACTTGTATGCTCTTTTCTAAGAATAAGCATAAAATTGGCTGGATTTGTAATTTTAGAAAGTAAAGCTCCCTGCTCATCAAGGGACAGTAACAACTGTGCCACTTGGTGCAGTGACACCAGCATGTGACACCTGTCACCAGCTCCCTTGGAACGCTCACTGCATGCACTTCACTGCTGATAGTATAAAAAGTTGATTAAGGAGCCTTGTTTTGGCGTCAGGGAGTCTCTAATTATACCTCACACCTTAAAATAAGAAAATGGCTAATCACATTGGCATTTCTTTTTTTAAGAATTATGTGTTACGTATCAAGAGTCATGCGTAGTTTTCACAGAGCTGGTGTATATGAAGCTAGGCAAATTATTTCAGCAAAATGATTTTAAAGCAAATGGTTTTAAAGAGCTGGAAAGAAGGGAAGTTTGTAGAAGTGTATGGGTTTGTTGTATTAATACTAATTGAGTAATGTGCATTTTGTCTGGTTTCCCTTGGCATACAGCTCCAGGTCAAATGGACAGTCTGCACAACTGTCTGGATTCCCTTTTACTTGCTGTAACAACTGAAATCCTTTTTGCTGTAGAGGGACTGTATGAATAAGTGAGCATATAGGCTTAACTGCTTAGATTGCCAGTCATGCTTTTTCCAAGCCTTGGCTTACCCCCTCTCCTTCAAGTATTTTCACTATGAGAGCAATGCCCTTGGACTGTGGAGGCTGTTGGTCAGTAGGGTATAGCTGTTGTCAGAGATTTTGATGTTTATCTGATGTGAAATACTTTATAAGGACATGTGCAATATAAAAAAAACGTTGTGTTTGTAGGAGCTAATGTTCATGCCACTACAGCAACGGGAGATACAGCTTTGACCTACGCCTGTGAGAATGGACACACAGATGTGGCAGATGTGTTGCTTCAGGCTGGTGCTGATCTGGTAAGGCTTCTGCTGCATCTTGTGGGCAAAGTGCTTTGGTTTCAAACTGTAAGGCAAAGCCTGTGTGCTTAGAGAACAGAGTGATGAGCTTAGAAATAGAGATTTATATATGGCTCTGAAAAGAGGCATGAAAGAAGCTTTTATTAAAGCCTGCATATTCTGTTTGGTCTACAAAATAAAAGTTCTTACGGGTAATCTGCTCTGAATTGAAAATGTTTTGGTATTAGGATCTACTGCTTCTCTACGTCAGTGTTGGTCCGTGAACACTGTTAGTCTGTTAACTTTTGCAAACTACTACACAAAAACCCCAAACAAAGCAGTATCTTTTAAATGATCAACATAATCTGATCTCTTTTCTTTCTTCTAACTCTTGGGTTTAGCACATTGCTTTCCCCATGTTTGTTTTCTGTAATGTAAGCTAAGTTGTTTACATAATTGGCTTTTTTCATTATTATGTAGCAGGAGACCCAGAACTGCCTCTTCACCAGCTACAGGGATATAACATTTGACTTTTAATTAGTAAAAGCAATTGATACTTTAATCTTCCAAGGGTGTTTAGGAGCCTTATGTCAAACAAGGCTCAAGCAGGAAAGATTGTTATTTTGGTTGCCTAGGAGGAGTATTCTCTTTTTTTTTCCCCCCCATACGTACTCACTGCTTCTGTGTTTTATTTTGCTTGGGGGGTGGGTTGGGATTTTGGTTGGATTTTCTGGAATTTTTTTTCCTTTTAAAAAACCAAGAATGCCAGAAAGGTTTCTCATTGAACCTGATAAATCAACATATTAATGAAGTTACTTTAATTTCAGTCATTAATGAAGTTTTTTATTTTTTATTTAGAAATATAAATAAACTAATGCTGTAATATGGAATAATATTTCCACTCTTCGAGATGTTACTTTTTTTTAGGTCTTATGAATTCTTCTGCAGTAATGTCAGTGATGTTCTGCTTTATTTACTTTTATCAGGGAGGAAAGTCATATTAATGGGGAGGGTTATGGCATTTTTGGCATGCCTACTGCACTTAGCTCAATTCAGTGTTGGGTACTGAACTGAGCCACTCTAGTAGAGGCAGGATAGGTTTGGGGGGATTTACTGGATATTTAAAAAAAATATTGAAGTACTTGGTTATATAAAGGTAAAGCCCATGGAGTATCTCATTGTGGGGAGCAAAGCCTGAAATGAAAAAAAAAAATTAAAAATTGCTGTGCATAAACTTTAAAATATGCAAGAGTTGCTGCTTAAATGTCACTTCATATTTTTGGAGTTGTGTCATTTTCCCTCCCTCCCATCACTAAGGTGAGCAGTGCTTGTGGCCACCAGCATCAACTTCTCAGTTTTGCAGAGGACAATCTCAATCCTTCCTAAAGTAAAGTTTTATTTCACTGCATTTTCTTGCACTGCCAATGGAAATGCGGAACAGGCAAGGAAAATAGAGTAAGGAAGCAAAGGAAAATTGCTTTGAAAGGGATTCCTGCCATGTAAATCTGCCAGTTTTGAATTCTGATTATAAGTTAATTGGGAAATGCCTGCAGAATGGTAGCGATGCTGATGGCAGCTGCCTCTGGTTTGAAGCAGTTTCTGTTCAAACCCTTGTGCTGCTTTGCTTTATTTGAAGTTGGGAGGTGTTTTGAATAGATTTGTTTTGTTTGTCATGGGCTGAGGGAGGGCTCTGAAGGGTGTTACCTTACTGCTGGGTGTGAAGAAGGTTCTTTGGCAGTACCATGGGAGACTGTTCTTCTAGATTTCACTTTTCATTCAAATGAGTTTAGATGATTCCATCAAATTGTCCCAGCAAGTTGGGAATTGAATGAAGATCTGGACTTAGACGTTTAGCTGGTCTGTCTACATTTGTCCAGTTAATTTTGCTCTACTGCTGGTGTTCAGACACAGCAAAAGAAAGTACATCTCCTGTTGCTTTTCTTTCCTTCCTTTTTCATCCTGAGGCTTCTGTCTTTCCTGGGATTGCTTTCACTGATGCTTCATTGTTTTCCAGAAACTTTCATTATCATCCCTGAGGTTTAATTCAGAGTCACTGAGGAGCTGGACATGCAACATCTTACCCTGTTGGAAAGCAGTTCTTTTTGAGGAAGATACTGGTTATGTCCTAAACAGTAAAATAAAACAGGAGCAGGTCTAGCGGAAGGTGTCATGGTCCATGGCAGGGATGTTGGATGGGATGGTCTTTGAAGGTTCTGTCCAACCCAGACCATTCTGTGATTGTTTCGCAGGAAGTGATTTTAGTCCCCAATAAAGTTTTGTCTGAACTGGGAGTGATCATTGCCACCACATCTCAGCATGAAACAGGTGTTCTGGCAAGTGAAAACGGGAACTGATGCTTTTCAGGAACTGATCCTCTGGCCTAGATTTCAAATATGTAATTCAGTTCAGGAACCAGTGAAGATCTTGAGAGCTCTGTTAGATGCATTAAGCAATGTGGCTTAAGCACTGGGAGAATTTAAAAGAAAATGATGGCTGGGATGAACTTTCTTCAGTTTGTGGCTAATTTTTCCTTAAAGCTCTGCAGTGACAAGTCGTACTAGAAATGAGCAGTGTCAGAGTGCTCATCTGTGCTGGAGAACTGCTCAATCCTCTGTGGTACTTCGATGAATTTGTCTTCCTGTGACTAATTGTTCCTGAAGTCTGGCTTGTTAACAATTCTTCTGTGCTTTTCTGATGCCCTTCTTTAAGGGATCTTTTCCATGTCCTTACAAAGTTGGCCTGTCACAATCTGTAGCAAAACTAGCTGGCAGGCCTGCACCTTTTCTTGTTAATGTATGCACTTTGAAATCAGCTCGCTTTTGCCAAGTGTATGAATGACTGAATCTGAGGCACATCTGAAGCCTTCAGCCTGTGCTCCCATCTGTGCCATAGTTACATTCTAGTTCCCCCATCCCCTTCAGGAACAGGAATTTCCAGGGTCTCAGCTTGAGCTCCTACCACTGGATCAAATGTAAATTTTACTTGTTTGCAACCTTTATGGGGACAGAACACCTAGATTTTGTGATCTATGGAAGTAAAATTTTGGAGATTGGAACTCTGAATTGATGAAAGCATTCTTTGAAAGCAGATGTAGGGTTTAGTAACTTCAGGAAAAAGTATCCAGCACTTCAATAATACATCTATTTACCAGTGTGGTAAGAATTGTCTAATATCAAAGGTGAGAGGATAATTTTTCCTATAATATTTCTTTTTCTTTTTTTTTCTTTCCTATTTTTCCTTTGTGTCTTTCCCAGCAGTTACCTTCATCTCAAGGGTTGTGTAAGGTAAGATGTGGGAGGTACATGTATGTTCCCACAGGAACCAGGTTAAGGACTGTCAATCTTGCAATGAGTGTTGGTGATATTTAATGAGAGGTGATATCCTGCTTTTAAGCTGCTTACCTTTCAATAAACTAAAAGGACCTTTTTGGATGCCTGTTCCCTTTCGATGTAGAATCACATCTGGATTAAAGGAGATTCTGGTGTCCCTTTTGAAGGCAGCACTGCTCTTGAGAAGGTGGTTGCATCTTTGTCTGTTTCAATGTAGCTGCAAACAAAAGAGAGATGTTCTTTTTTGGACAGTGAGATCATCTCAGCTTTTCTCAGCTGGGAAATACAGAAAAGAGTTTTAAATTGGGATTTTTTAACCTGGACCCTTTGCAGCTGTACATGAGGCTCTGCTACATAGGAGTTGATCTAGTGATGAAGTTTACCTTTCTCCTACAAGATATGTGAGAGCTTTTATGCAGAAACTGAGAGATGGAAGAGAACCCATGAGGAGAGCTTCATCCTTGTATTTTTCTCATTTTACACTGTCAGGGTCTCCGCAAAACTCTTCAATACTTCAATCTTAAGATTCCACGTCTTGCTTTGCTTAGAAGACTAAAACTGGCTACCTGGCATCCACACAACTCTAATTGCAAAAAACCCCCCAAACACACATGCCAGACTACCTCTTAATTCTTCTCCTATGACACAATGCTTTTACAGACATGCTTCTGTCATGGCAGGGATCATTGTTTTGCCTTCAGGAGATATCCCTCACACTAACGTGGCTCCTAAATTAAAAACTCACTTTCCCTGATGTGTGTGACACACTGTGGGTTTGATGCATTGTGTATGAGGCACCATTTGAACATCTACAAAAGCAGCCAGTCTTCTTGGATTTGAATTCAGTAACTCTGGAGGTTGCTGTGTTGCTGTTATAATAAGGAATCCAAGGTGCTGTTGTTTTTCCTTACTGGTTTTTGAACCATCAGGGGAAGGTCAGAGGTTTCTGGGTTTTTTAGACTTGGCTCTTAGTCTTGTCCAGTCAAAGCGTGGTAGGACATGCGAAGCTCATTTTTGTAGTCAACACTTTTTGGCTGTTGCAGTCTCTGGATGGTGCAAAGTACAATGAAATTCTTTGTTTTGCCGGTAGCGGACAAAAATCCATCTTGTCTGTAACAAGATGCTGCCTCTGACCTTTGTGCTCTCTTTGTGGATCTGGATGGCTCGTGGTAGGAGTCTGAACTGATGAGAGCTTCATTGCTTGGTCTTACCATTGTTCTTGCTTGCCTCATGCCAGCAAACCGGTTTCCAGCTGGTGGATCTCATCCAATTTAAGTTCACGTTCCAGGTCTTCATGACCAGGAACATTTGTTTGTAGAGCAAGAGCCGTGAGTTCTTCTTTTTCCTTCCGCAGGACAAGCAGGAGGACTTTAAGAAGACTATTTTGGAGGGCATAGAGCTGGGCAGGCATCAGGTGAGGTTGGCCTTTGATGCTTGTAAGCTGCAGCCTCAGGACACATGCTAAGGACAAGCATGGCTTCAAGGCATCTCAGTCTCTTCAAAGATCTAGAGACTAGCTCTGTGGACTAGATGGGGCATTCTTGTCCTGTATTTTCCCTTCTGTTGGGTTTTCTAAAACTGGTTTTTAAAACTAATATCCCAACCTTGCCAAATGCAGCAGCTTATCTCATTGATAGCAGCCCTCTTAAATCTGTTCGTTTCCTCTAAGGTCTTCCCTTTCTAGGTGTCTACTTGAAACTAAAGGCCTAGTTGAGTTTTCAGGAAGGTTATTTGGGGCAGGTAGGTTGGTGACTGCTGGAATAGGAGTTCAGTCTTGAAAATCAGCAAAGTGTTAGGGACTGTATTTTTTTTGCATCAAAAGCTTTCTCTAGATCATTTTGTTTAGAATAATATTTAGATTCTGTTAAATATTCACTGTTGTCATGGATGAGGGAGGCTTGTTAAAGAACTGAAAAGTTGGACCTTTACTTTGAAAATACAGATTTTCTTCCTGAACTTTTAAATAACATGAGACATTAGGAAAAAACCCTCAAAAAAACTATCCTAGTGATTAATATAACCATGAAGATTTGTGAACCAAGAAGAATTGTGTGGGGGGAAAGCCTTTATGTAGCTGATCTTGGAATTGCCTAAACCAAAGAACTCAAAAGGGAGAATTAAAAAATACCAGTGATTGTGATAAGATGCTCCTGATGACTCTGCTTCTGCTCTGCTCTTGGAAGTATTGATTTGTCTAGAAAGGAAATAATTACTGCTGACTGGAATCTCATCTCCTTCTTGAGTCTCAGTGGAAAAGGTGCAGCAGTGAAAACTCCTGCCTGATTTGGGTAACACTCTCACTTTCCCTTCCCTTCCTATCCATTACCCAAACCCACAGAAAATTCTTCTCAGGTGTTCTTTCTATCCCAGCAGAATTAGCAGGAGAGCACATCACCCAGGGGTTTAGAGAATGGATTTATTTCCAAGTGTGGCAGAGGTGTTCTGCTTTCTTCCTCTTCCTGATTGTACTACCTGCCATATTGCTCAGGGCTGGAGCAGTGACAAGAGACAGGAGCCTGTGGTGAGTCCTACAGGGCAGAGAGGCAAGGGAATTGTGTTTGGAGACAATTTACTGGGCTTACATCTTACAAAATAAGCACTGGTGTGCACTTCATATAAATACAAGGGGAAAGCACATTGGAAAGGTATGCTTTGGGACAACTTTCATTTTCTCTGTCCTGATTTTGATTATCTAATGCAGCTGAAAAAGAGATAGACATAGATGTATATAGATATATATAATCTTATAGGTTATAGGTGAAAAGACAGGATGTGTGTAGACAAAGGCACTGCTGTACTGTCTCAGCTTCTTATTTTGGCTTGTCCTAGATGTCTTCCCTTAAAGCTTGAGTTGATGCTGTCTGATAGCCATTATTAGGGCTATAGAGAGTGCTGAAGTCAGAATTAATTTCATCTTAAAATAAAATATGCGTTTCTATCTTCCAATGTGAAAAATACCGTCAGAATGCCATAAGTTTTGAAGATCTGCAGCAGGTGGGCACCCAAATGGTTTGGTTTGGCTGGACTGATGGTGTGCATGGTGCTGCAAGGATTGGAAGTGTGTAGTAGCTGAGGATCAAGTTCTGCCTGCTTGAGGAAGTGACAGTTGGTTAAACTGGGCAGAATCACTGCATTGCATTTAAATGAGGAAGCCTCCTGGCGTCCGTGTTTAAGACTTCCAACAGTGAAGTCTGTTAGGAAGGCAGAATGCTGCAAATAATTATACCTTACTGACAGTTACTGCTGTGTCTCAGTGCAGTATAGGAAGGATGCTTTTCGCTACCTTGAATACAGCTAAGGTGGCCTAAAATAAATTTTGCATCTTGCTGTCTTTGCATCAGCAAGGATTTAGAACTGAGTGTGAAATAATTCAGGCAGCAGTGTCCAGGTTCTGCTCAGAGCAGAGTGGTGGTCAGGAATTCTTTGCATCCACAGTTGCTTTGGGAGTGATGTGCTGGTGGAACCAGGGGTTTGCTGTGCTTCAGGCACACAGCAGCTTCTGGCTTTTTAGGATCTCTTGGCAGTAACTGAGGAAGGAAAAACTATGCCAAATACCAGAGTAAGCATCAGGGCTTAAGGGCACGCTACTAATTCTTGCAATCATAGGGCCACATGTTAACATAATTAACATCACAAGTCCTGTAAATGTTTCTGCCATGCAGACAGTCCAGAAGCAGGTATTTATTGACATCTAAGCAGTCATTGCCTTGTGAGGGGAATTTATTTAATAAACAAAAAAAGAAAAGAAAAATATGTGACTTCAGTAGTAAGTGTGTAAGGTTTTCTGTCTGCCTGTATATGATTGTGTATTATACTACAGAGCAATAATGTGGGATTTAGCTGTGTGTTAAAGCAGTGGTGGACAGGAACACAGAGCTATTTTGAAGGCTGAGGAGCAGAGCAGGAGAGGAGCAATGTAACCTCTTACAGTGAAGGATGGGCTTGGATTGGGGGCCAGTCTCCAACAGAAGATCCAGTCAAGAAGTTTCCTCTTCAAGTGTATGAACAAAAAACTAACTTAATGTGCAGCTTGCAACCAAAGCAAGCCATATGTCAAAGGACATATGCAGAGTTTTCAGGAACACAGAAACTATGGGAAGGAATTGAGTTGTTCTGTCAAATCTCTTCTTGATTTTTAAGTAGCCATATCATCCACTGTCAGTACCGAATGTTAACTTTCACTATCAGGTATACATGCAATTACAAAGTAAAGAGTGAATTTAGAGCTTGGCTTCCCAGATATTTGATTAAAAACCACGCATTCCTAGTATATTATTGATATTATTTAAATAGAATAATGCTGAATATAGAGTGCACATACAAACACTCACAGGAGGATGATGTTCTCTTCCCTTGTTCTGTGGGAGGGTTGATATCATTGCTCAGCATTCTTTGTGGTATTGATCATGTCTACATAGCAGGCACATTGTCTAGTTCTGTAGCTGCTCTAATACAGTTGTATTCAACCACATCTTTCCAGTATTCAGAAACTTTTTAAATTAGAAAATTGTTCTTGATCCTCATTCCCTTTTTGCTGGTTCGTATCATCCTTTTATTGTCTTTCTGCTTCATTCTCCAATCCTCTTAGAGACTTCTTGTGACCTGCAGTGATTTGTCTCATTCTTATTTCTGATCCTCTTCCTTATGTTTTATAAACATTGTGTGCACTCGAGGCATTATTGCAGTTTTGAGGTCTGGCAGCATGTGGCAGCTCTCTGGACTGAGGCACTGCAATTTGTGGTTATTGTGCACTTCCTGATGCTGGGTGACGTTTGTGTTAAATCTTCCACCCTTTCTGAGGAGGAAACAAGATGTTACTGTTCTCATGTATGTTATGCATGTGAACACTAAAATAAAAAGGGTGGGGGGTGTAAGTGTGGAAGCTTCCTGGTGTGATACCAATATGGATGTGGTCCTAATCCTTTTTAACAGTGTAATTTGGTATTTTAGGTAACAAGAAAATTCACTCCAGTCAGTTTATATTTATTACAGTCTGCTTGTGAGATGGATCTTCTACTGAGATGGGTAGTTCTGGTCCCATCACAAAATACTTCAGGAGCTGCAACAACAGTACAATTTTTTGCCCATTTATACATCTGTTATTTTTTCTCTAGGAGCATGAATCTGAAGGTGGGAGAACCCCACTAATGAAGGCTGCACGAGCTGGTCACTTATGCACCGTGCAATTCCTTATTAGCAAAGGTAAATGCTAGTTTACATAACTAATTAACAAGCTTAAAATGCCACTTTACAGTGCCACATGTTTGTGATCTATATTCAAAATTATTCTGGTTATGTGGATATGAGCATTTGTCAAACCCATAAGGGTCTTTTGAATTTCATGTAGTTCGTGATAGAATGAATTACAAAATATTTTGCTAGTTACTTTTCCTACTCTGTTGTATAGATTGGATTTGAAGTACAGCAGATATTTTCAGTTTCTTAAAAAAGCACTTCCTCCTTCAGAAAAGCACATCAAGTTCTGTCTGAAACAGTAGCAACTGCACCACATAGTGATGCTGCTCAGAGTGAACATTTGGAATTGTGCTTCTTACACCATGTGTTCCCTCACTTAACACTTACAAGCCCACTGTTGCTGTTGCAACTGCCTTGTCTTTACAAGGTGAGGAGGAGGATGTGTGGAAGCCAATCAGTTAGTCAAAATCCCTTGCTCTTTCCCTGGAAGTGTGTAGGAAGTAATTGGATTACAGGAGTAAAGTTTGTCTCTGTTCCACAAAATACTGTACTTGTTGACACTTCCTTTTAGAAAGAATTTCTTTGTGTTTAATTCTAAGATCATCTCTTACTAGGTGCCAATGTGAACAGGGCTACAGCCAACAATGATCACACAGTGGTGTCCCTGGCCTGTGCTGGAGGTCACCTGGCCGTGGTTGAGCTTCTCCTGGCTCACGGGGCAGATCCTACTCATCGGCTCAAGGTATTCACTTGCAGCTGTCATGTTTCATAGGTTCTGAAAGAACCACCTGGCTGATTTATGGAGTAGTAAATTTAAATCCTAGAATCGTATCTTATGTGGGGATGCTACACCGGGGAGAAAAACTCATCTTCTGGCTTTTTGTTTCCAAAATCTCACTTCAGGATGGCTCAACAATGCTTATTGAAGCTGCCAAGGGAGGACACACAAATGTTGTTTCTTACTTGCTGGATTACCCAAACAATGTTCTGTCGGTTCCTGCAGCAGACTTGTCCCAGCTCACACCTCCATCTCAGGATCAGTCTCAGGTAAGGCCTAAAGAGTTTTTTTTAAGTAGCACCATCAGTGTTGGGAAGAAACTCTTGCGTAGTTGTTAATTTCAAAAAATGAACATAGACAGTGGAAGGAATTTTAAAAACCCTGCACACATGAGAATGATAGAGAGTGAGTGTTGGTAGTACCTGCAGACACCTGAAGAACACATGAATTTTGTTCCCTTTTCTACTCCCTGGACAGGATAGTCCCAAACCTAGGATTTTGAAAGGATGTTGTTTTCTTTCCTGCATTTGCTCGGTATTTTGGTTCAACAGTTCTAAAGCCTCGTGGTAGTACCCCTCACATGGTGCTACTGATTCCATTTCTTATATAAAAGAAAATATATTGTGGTAATTCAGAGTTCTGCAGTCTGAAGAGGGAGCTTTCCAGGGGAGTTAGCTGATTAAAAGCCTAAAGGAATTAACAGTTTTCCAGTCAACACAGCCTGGGATCTCACACACAGAGTAGCACAGTTACCTTTGACATAGTACCCCCAGTAAAAAAGCACAGGACAGGTCATACCAAGAGGTAGCACAGAATACCCAGTTTGGGAGGAGGGGACTGGAGTGTGCTGTCCATCTGTACCTTTGTGTTAACACTTGAAGATCTGGTCTGCCAGAAGGTGTTTTTACCTGAGCGCGTGTCTGTGCCTTTGTTTAAGGTTCCCCGTGTCCCGGTGCATACGCTCGCTATGGTTGTACCTCCCCAGGAGCCTGACAGGACCCCTCAAGAGAACTCCCCACCTCTCTTGGGAGTGGTGAAAGGTCAGTATGTAGCCACTCAGAGAATATATGTGGTTTGGAAATGGATAGACTGGGGACCATTTTATTAGAGCTTACGCACAGTGTAGTCCATTCCATCAGTTCTTGAACACCTCGAATGAAGTATAACTTAAAACTATTTTATATAGTTCATAGTTTTTTCCTTATTTTCTTGCATTCTACAGTATAGCAACATTGGTTGTTCTAATCTTATTATGCTTATTCTAATTTATTAGAATTATGTTTATTCAATTTTTTGTGGAAGGAAATGCTTGTTGGTAACTGCCATAGTGCAGACAGATAAAAAAGTGAATGTACTCTAGGTGTGGTGTTCACTTTTGAATATTGTACATTGGTCTTCTAGAATAGTTGCAGCTATTATCCATGAACTTGATGCACCAACTTTTTTCTGTTCCTTCAGTAGCAATGCAAACATGTTGGCACTATAAAATACCGGTGCAGATCTACTTACAGGAGAGTTTTTGTTGTGTTAGTAATAGTTCTCTTGTAGGTAATCATAACATCAGAGTTTTTGCTTTGAACATGGTCAAACTGATTGGTTAAAAGTCCTGGCAGTCATTAAATGGCAATTAAGGAGTTTGTTTCCGGCTGTGGATTCTGTAACAAAATCTTCATATCTGCTAAGTCAGCTCAGAAAGAGAAGCAGATTCTCAAGTGCAAAGTTGCAAACTGCAGCTCCTAATGATCTACAGTTTTGGACGGGGATCCTAAACATTACAATATCCAAAGCTCTGTTAGCTAGATCTGCTTAAATCCTTTGTTTGAGGAAGCACTGAGCACTTCCAGAGCAAACAAACAAATATAAATCCCTTAGGGGCACAAATAAAGAGAGGAAAACATCATGTACCTGCTGGTGTCTGAATGTGCAGCTGTGCCCCTCTCCATGCATATGCCATGTGTGTGACCTCTCAGATGCACTTGCTGTCTCATTTCCTAGGATGTGCAACACTTGATACTTTGGATTTCATAAAAATGAATACCAAACAAATGAAAAGAATATACAACTTCTGGTTCAAATAACCCATCAAAAAGCTGTATAGCAGCATGTGTGCCCTTCCAGTTCAACGCCTGTTAGCACTGCGGAATGGGAGTGTTCTGGGAGCACATTTTGTGGTGTATGGGAATCAGTAAGGGATTAGTTGATGCTGAGTCAGAAGACTGAAGTCAAAAGCTAAAAGTTTCATGTTATTTAATTAAATTATGAAAAGCAAATAGTTGACTGCAGTTTAGGAAACAGCTCTCATTACAAACACCTTACTGCTAACGTCAGCACATCCTTAGGTGTGTTTTTTGCGGTACCATGATGTTGGGACGGGCCCAGGGAGATCTCATTGTTCACAGGGGTTCAGGACATGCTTCATGTGTGTCAGCAAAACTCCTGCTGCGTTGCAGGAGATGCAGCAATCCCAAATGTGTCATCGGGCTGATGAAGCATTCCCAAAAACTCTGTGCAAAGCTCTTCTGTCTGTCAGATCTTTAGGGGGAAAATGGTATTTTTGTGCTGAACGCTGGGTGCTCACTGCAGTGCAGGGTTGGTGTGTTGTGCTGAACTGCTGTTTGTAACTTGTTACACGCAAGTGGCTTTAGTTCACCAGACTTCCATCACTAAAGTTTGTGGGAGAGGAGGGCCAAAAGAGGGGGTGAGTTCAGGTGGTCGTTATTTCCGAGGCAGGAGAGCAGTCAAGTTCTTGCATAACAAAATATTTTATCTGGGGGCAGAACAATTATTTGCCTTCTGTTAGAAGTAGCCCCTGAGTTTCTGTATAAACTGTGAACCACTGGGAGGCAGGAGGAGAGCAGTACCTTGCCTTCTTAACCTTAGCACGGTAAGATTTTTTAATGGACCTGTGAGTTTTGCAAGAAATGCAGTAGTGACACTTTGTTTTCTGAAGAGTTCTTGGCAAGTCAAATGTAAAACTTGAACACATTTGAGTGTTCTTATTACAATTCAGATATGACATGAGGTTTTTCAAGAGGAAGTTATGGTCTAATTTTGAATTTTATTATTATTCTTCAGTAAAGCATGAAGGCACATGGGATCATTACCATTTGAATAATTACTTTGGCAAAGGATTTAGTATCAGTGTTTAGCAACTGACAAGAGAGTCATTTCAGAGGCAACAGTGGATCTAGAGAGGCTTAGATAAAGGTGACACTCCAAGATGGTAACTTGGAAAGAACTGAAGAAAAATTTAGGTGAAAAAAGGAACAGAGCTAGTTATGGGACTGACCAGACCTCAGCTGCTACTTGCTTAGGAAGGATTATTCTCAGTGCACTACATTTAGCACTTGTCTGTTGTGTCCATGTAAAAGAAATCCCAGTGCAGGTCAGCTCTTTTTGTTTCCATGGGGAGAGGCAGGAGATGCCTTCCTTGGCGGATCCTACCGGCTGCTGCCCTCGCTGAGCAGGGGCAGGGTTGCTCAGCAGCAGCTGTGCTGCAGCAGCTCAGCACAAAGAGCTTTTTGGGTACAAAACCCAAGTGTGCTGCTGTTTCCACAGGCCCGAGGGTCCTTCCCATGGGACCCCCCAGCAGGGCTGCCTGGTGCAGGGCTGTGCTGCAGCTCCACGTGGCCCTGCACCTGTTTCCCTGGTAGAGGGGCTTGGAGCCCCGCCCAGGGAGCAGTCCAAAGCAGTGCTGCTGGATTTCTTCAGGAAACCAGCTGTTGATAATCCCGTGTACTTTGTAAATGCAAGTGAATGGTTCCTGCAGAGCCTTGTGCACTGTGCTGGGGAGTGCAGGGCTGGAGCACAGAGCATGCCCTGGATGGTCATCAAACACGCCGGGACAGCAAAGGATGCTCAGGGAGCCTGTGGATGGTTGTTTTCTTAGTCAAAGTATTTTGACTCACATCAGCTGTTTTCAAACATGTCAAAGTTCAAAGCAGAGAATGAGGTACCAGGTTTTCAGTAAATTTTTCTCCAGATTTGTTTTACTTCATACTTATTCTGAAGTTGTGCTTACAAATGAACTAATTGGCCTAAAGTGAGTACTTAAAACCTGTCAACATACTGTTGTTAGACTTCTCTACTGTCATTTTTGAGTGGGCAGTAACTTGCAGTGGTTCTCATTTGGGGTGCAGGGTTTTTTTAGAATTCCACAAGACTGAATAGACTTACTCAGGTGAAAGCTGCCCACATTTGATCCCTGTGAAGGAGACCAGAGTTCCCCTGAAGCTGAGTGGTACTTTTGGAATCTATAAGCTTTCTCAGCTAAATATTGAATATATGGTATCTCCTGGATCCCTATGCTAAATCTAACAATCTGCTGGTGTGGAGAAGGGGAAGAAAAACAAACTCTATGTAACTTCAATAGCTACGAATTCAATAAATATTTTTTACTCTGATATCTGACTTCTATGCCTAATACTGAGTTATATATCCCAGCAGAGATCTCATGCATTGTGTGATTTAATAAAAATAGGGGCCAGGTTAACAGTAAAACTAGGAAGTTACATGACTTTCATGGAGGTAACAGCATTAGTAAAGCAAACTGATATTCCAGCTTTTGCATTCTGATTTTTACCAGATTTTTCTACTGCACAGTCCCAGCTGCCTCATTGTTTAATGTGTTTCAACATCTTCTGATCAACTCTTGCCATTTCCTCCTGGAAACTTCCTGCCTATCTGGGATGAGTTCCCAAGGGAGATTTCACCATCCATACCTCCTGACTTCTGAACTTTACTAATACTTTCTTTGTAGACTTAAAGACTTTTTTCTGCCAATCCTCAGCAGTGCAGGCAGGTGATTTGACATCCAGACACGTGTAGGTCCCCAGGAGCACAAATGTGTAACAGTCTTTTCACGGTGGTTTGTGAAATTCTGCTCCTTTGAAGCTTCAGTCACCTGCTTGCCACCAACTAATTCAATTACATCTTAGCAATTTTCCAGTTATATACCGTGAAGCCACCAGAGGAAACCTGGGAAGAAGACTAAGATTGGAAAGTAACTCAAATTTTTGAATGGCTGAAATTGAGTTCAGTTTGGCTTGGTTTCAGCTGTGTGGCCATTGCCTGTTGGATAGCATTGCACCTATTCCCTGCAATTTTCCACAGAAGCAGCTGCAGGTGTGATAAAGACTGGCAAAATTACTCCATGGTTCCAGGAGGGATACTGTGAACATTCAAAGTCATCATTCAGTCTTCTACCAATTAACCTCTTCTTTATGAAGAAGAATTCAGTATGTGTTAAAAACCATGTAGCAGATGAATTTGCTTGGGAAAAGTAGGCTTTTGTTTTCCAAATTAAGATTATGTAGTATTGTACTTTGCATTTGTGTGTGTATGGAGCAACTGATTGTTTCTCCAGGTCCTTAGAGATGAACTTCTTACTGATACAAATAATAGTTAAACACAGAATTTTCATGAAAATTCAATATTGAGTTCATTTTTTTCATGTTGATGAGGCTGGTGAGTTTTAATTGCAGACTGCAAATTGAACTCTCAACTTCTGGGTGAAATCAAATTTAAAGAAAAAACCTCAAGTGCAAGAACAACAGACAAGCAATTCTGTTACAGAGCACACAAATGACATGGTGATTCATACAGATTTATATAACAGGGTCTCCATAAATGGAGATAAATGGGTATCACACAGCTGACTTTTTTCTTACTGTCATTTTTTTATGCTGGAAAAAATCTTTTGGACTTTACTGTTTGGATTTCAGTCCACTTTTTTTTTTTTTTTCATTTAACAATGACAACAGAAATTAAGGAGCTGTAAGAAATCTCAGAATTTTGTCTAATAAAATACAAAGTAGAATACAACTGAAAGGCATAAAAATTTGTTCTTTCCTGGGAGAAGTGACATCCTATGGATTATCAGTCAGGGCTAGAAGAACAAGTTCCTTGAGAATCTTAACCACTCATGAGGAAATACGGTATCAGGCTTGTTTCTTGGCAGCAACTGTATAAATACTGAATGTGTTCTAAGCAGATTTAAATTAGAAGAGTTCAGTTGCTTGAGAAAGCCACCCAAGGACTACAAAACTGAAGGGTGTTTTTCCAGGTTCTTGCTCACAGTGTTTAGGGACTTTAAATGTCATTTGCAGCCATAAGCATTAAAACCTGGTCACGGTGTCCTCTCTGCATGTTACTGGGTGCTCAGGAGACCAGGAATGATGCCTGGGAGAGGTTCACTAGGATGAATGGGATGTTGCAACTCAGATCTGTGGGAGATGATCTTTAGTGTATGGGAGTAGTACAGGAAATTGCCATAGGAAACACCTGTCACTTCCTGGAGAGAAATGGAGATCAGAGGAGTGGATGGGAAGCTGTGTTATTTGGGCAGGGTAGGTCTTACCCTGAGTCCTACACGTTGGTCACAAACCTGGCTGAAGATATGTGCATGCTCTGCAGGAATCGTGGTGAAGGCTCAGTTGGACAGGGTAGGGAGCAGAACTTGTGGGAATGTGGAAATGCAAATAAAAGAGCAATTGGTGATACTGTTCACAAAATAACTGGGGAATCAGTCCCTTCTTTACTCTCTGGCTTTCCTAGCGTGCCCAGAACCACTCCGGGTTTGCTGATCAATTTTTTTTCCTGTAATCATGGTACTGGATGGCAGGTGGTATCTGTGTAGCAACATCTGGATTTCAGTCATCTTCAGTCTAAACAACTTCACTTTCATATTAAACAAGTCTTCTAAAAGTGATGAAAACAGTTGCTTTAGAGGCCAGATTGACAGCTTAATGCTGCTAGGTGTAATTTGGTAGTAGGTTGATTGTGTAGATGACTGATACTGCCCCCAAAAGATAAATGTACAAAATAAATTTAAAAAAAAAAAAGGTTGATGTGGTTGTGATCTGGCCTGTGATTGGATTCTGAAGTCTTACTCTACTTACATATTTCAAAAGTGAAAGTATAAAGTGTCTGTTCATAATTATGTACTAAAATGGGCACAGTATTTTTCAGGATATTGTAATATAGAGGAGCTTTGGATAAACCAGGAAATGCTACTTTTTAGTACATCCAATATTTGCATATTCAAAGCTGCCCACAGTGTAGCCTTCTCCACCTCTGGTTTGACCTGACTGTTCTGGTGGACGTGTCAGGTTTAGCAGATCTTTCTTCCTACCCCTCGTCCTCTTCCAGTATCTCTATTTACAGGTTGCAACTGTTTTCTGGCATAGAAGGGGTGATCTGGAACCTGAAAAGTGGCCTTGCTATCTAATTAGCAGCTGATTAATGTAAATTTCTGTACCTTTTCTGGAACTTGAGAGCCCAGCTGGTCTCCTAACACCTGTCTTCAGAAACTGTCCCACCTTTCCATGATGATTCTTGGTTGGAGCTGCTGTCTGGCGCTGTCTGAGCCCAACCCTGGCTCCTCAGCCCAGCTCAGCTCTCAAGGTGGGGTTGTACTTCTGCTCTTTCCTTTCTCTTGTGCTCCTAGAAAAGCTTTCCCATGACAGGTTTGTTTTCTGCCCAGCTTGGATGTAATTGAGAGGGACAACATCAGTACTTTATTATTTGGGGGACTCTTTGAACTGCAGCTTTTCTTTCCTAGAGTGATGGAAGGTGTCCAGAGTTACTGGGTTGTGGGAATGCCTTCTGTTAGGTTGGGAATGATAGATACAGGAACCTTAGGGATGACATTAAACAGAGCAGGGCAGAGGGTTCCCATCTCAGCTGAAGGGGGGGTTCATTTGCAGTTTGGTTATGATAGCAGTGGAGCACAGCTTAGTTTCAAAACAATGGTGTAGACAAGCCTTTCAGAGATTTTTGGTAAGTGCAAATTTATTTCTCAAGAGTGGTCTCAAAAACCTGTAAGTTACACTTGTTAAAATTAAAGGATAAACCCTGAGTGCGTGACAAAGCCAAAGAGGCCTCGGGTCAGAGCGGGCTCGAGCTAAACAGCCACCAGCCAGCACAGAGCCAGGGATTGCTGAACTTCCCCCGAATTCCTTGTTGTCTGCTGAGAAATTGGCTGGGGACTCACTTTTGGTTCAGAGCTAAATAATAGCAGTGATGGGGAGAGGTGCTCAGCTGGAACTACTGACCTGCACAGAGTACAGAGCTGCAGCAGAAGTGTCCTGGAGGGTGGCTCCAGGGGCTGTGGGATGCTGGGCTGTTTCCTGGGATTAGTAAGATTCTTGTTGTTTCCCATATGATTAGATATGGTTTGCTTTCACTCCCGGGACTCTGCTGAAGGTGTGCAGTCCAGAGTTGATCCAATTCTATTTTAATATTTGTTCTTTCTCTTTATAAGAGAAAAATCTCATAATTAGTTCCTCCAAAAAAGATTCATTTCAAAGTGAGGTGTATGTGACTCGTGTTTTGACAGCAATGCAAAGTGAAGTTGTTTGTGAATTAGTGTATTGGTGAAGGATGGCTCAGAGAGAAATAAATCTGTGTTTCAGGAAACTTAATCCTTCCAGGGCTGACTCATCTACAACTTAGTTCTTGCATCCAGGCTTTCACTTACTGTGTGATGTTTAGGTAACTGTATTAAACCGTGGCTCAAACATTTTAGTTCCCCTTTTAATGATTCATTATGTGAGTCTGCTTTGTAAAACTTCAAGTTTTCTTTTTCTTTTTTTTGAAGGCTCCATATATCACTGTTTGGGTAAAGGTTTATTTATTATTAGTGCAGAAAATTATTTAATGAGGCTAAAACCTTTCACATTTTTAATTAAAGTTCTGACACTGAAGTAATAATTAAAATTTCAGCACTTAATGGATTCCTTTTAGTAAGATGTGACTAGAGTTTCCCAGATGTGGCTTTTGGGAAAGCAGCCATGGTTTGCTTGAGGGCAGTCAGCACTTGGGGCAGGGCTGCCCAGCTTTGGTGGGCCTTGGTGAAGGTTATTTTTAAAGTCTTTATAATGAACAGAATTGTTCATTTGTTATTGGAAGGAAAAGTGAGCAAGTTGTTAGTTTGGTCCCAGAATTTTTAAAAAGGTGCTAAAACTTCACACTCCACTTGTAAGTACTGGGTTTGCAGTGGCAGGATTCTGCTTGTAATGTGAAGGTGAATGCTACAGTGTTTGGAGAAATCCTAGTTCAAAGTATCATCTTACTGTCAAGTTAGTCTGCTCTCAACTATAGAGTCTTTCTGCTCATAACCTTGCTGTTGGAAGGCAGCCTCTGGAAAATACTCTTATTTTAAGCTCTGCAGAAGAACTTTGGGAACTCAGTAAATCGTGTAAATTGCCTTGCTGTTATGCTGATTCCCCTTCCCAAGTGCACTGTCAAGTATGTCAGAAACTGTAAACTATAGCTGTGCTCAAAGGGTTATGAGGATCAATATTGAAAATTCCGGCTATCTGCTTTGTCCTTTCTTGTCTTGACATGGAGTGTAGGGTTTACCTTTCTGTGCTTTGACAGCTGTGCAGTGTTAGTTGTAAAGATTTTTATTTTATTTTTTATTATTATTATTTTTGGTGGGTGAGAGGGGAGGTTTGGGGTATCTTCAGCATGGCATTTTTTCAAACATTTTTCATGTGCTTAGGTGCATCCAAGCAGAAGTCAAGTTCCCTGCAGGTAGCAGATAAGGACCTACTGCCACCTTTTCACCCATACCAGCCTTTGGAATGCATAGTAGAAGAGACTGAAGGCAAGCTGAATGAACTTGGACAGAGAATTAGTGCTATTGAAAAAGCACAACTTAAATCATTGGAATTAATTCAAGGTGAACCTTTAAATAAAGATAAGATTGAAGAACTTAAAAAGAACAGAGAAGAACAAGTACAGAAGAAGAAGAAAATATTGAAGGAGCTGCAGAAGGTGGAAAGGCAGTTGCAGATGAAAACCCAACAGCAGTTTACCAAAGAATATTTGGAGACCAAAGGTCAGACAGACACACCACCTGCCCTGCAGCAGCAGTGCTCACTTGCAGGGGTCTTCCCAGAAGTGGAAGCCGATAAGGGTCTGCCAGAGGATAACTTTTCAGGGTTACCTCAGGTTGACACAATCTTGTCTAAAGATGATGAGCAACACCAGTCTCCACCACCTGCTGAACAAATAGAGTTTGTCCCTATCCAGCCTTTGCCAGCACCGCAATGTAATTTTTCTGGTAACTTAGGTTATAATGGGACAGAGTCTCTTGAACTTCAGAAAGCATTAGGGAATCAGCAAAATGTAGGACAGCAGCAGCAAATTGCTGGGCAGGGGCTCTTAGTTCAAGAACCAGACGGATTAATGGTTGCCACTCCAGCACAGACGCTTACCGACACTCTTGATGACCTAATAGCAGGTGGGTTAAGAAATATACCTATTTTTGCATTAATTTGTGTGCTCAGTTTCCCTCTCTCTCCTTCCCTCCAAATACGTCTTGGGGTTTTCCAGTTTGGGAATACTTGCTTAAGAATAAAGTTCCTGATTAGTGCTATTAATCCTAACAGTGACTTCCAATTCTAACATGATACTTTTAAATATCTTTTTTTCCAAAGTGCAAAACTTCCTGTACTGGACACCTATTTTAGCCCCTTTGGCCTCATCTGTTTCTGTGCTTCTTTAAAAAGCCTCATCATGAGTAATTAGTAGTGCCCATTAGGAAACCCAAAAGCGTGACAGATTTATATCTTCTGTAGAATTTTCTGTGCAGGCTTATCAGTGACTTTCTTCAATGTGGTAGCCATCTCTAGAAAAAGCCAAATTGTTGTCACTTTTATGGACAAACGTGTCCCTCTCCTTGCTGCTGGAGCTTAAGCAGAGCCTGGAATCCGCGCACAACTGCTCCGTTCTGTGATGGCTTGTGTTTGCAGAATCCCTGCTAAACCCCGAGCGTTGTACGGGAATATCTGCTCCTTAGATGTTCCACATGGCAAAAACGTGTCCTGTTAGCCGGATGAAAAGCAAAACCCCCAGCATCCTTCCACGTGTTGGTACGGTGTGAAGAGGAATGGGAATGCCCACACATCAGGTTGTGTGAGTCCCCTTGTGCAAAAACAGGGATCACTTTGGGTGACTTCATTTCGTGGACTTGACTAGGATTGAGGTTTGCTGCTGGAGGTATGTAGGATATAGCCAGTGTTGTTTGGTCTGTAGTTTTTTTTTCAGTGTTTTTCAACTTTTCTTTGTACCTTGTGCCTGTCCCCCTGCCCATTATTTTCCTGTCTGTCTCCCCCTGCCCCTCCCGTTTTGTAGTCGCTGCCATGTCCTCTGAAGTTCATGTCAAGGCTGTAGAAGTGTGCAGTGAGATCTTTGGGCAGCCATTCCTGGGAGCCTTTGGAATGGTAATTGCGTCAAGCTCATGCAAGTCAAAACTACTTGTGACTTTGCAACCTCCCATGGAACCCAGAGTTGGTGGAGTAGTGGGGTGGTTGTATCAGCTCCCGTCCTCTCCTCGGTGTAATTCCAGTTGTTTTATAGAGCATCGGTCTTAGTTCCCCCTGTTCTGGCATGGCGAGCCTCCCTCCCTGCTCCGTGGTGCTCTTCAGAATACTCAGCCAACATTAAAACGTTCTCAATTTTTATTACTCAGAATTTTAGTACTGGAGTGTGTAAGGAGGAAAATTTGAATGGGTAATGCAAAACATAATCAACAGGGGATTGATCTTTGGAGTAGTTGCTGTTGCTGAGAGTTGAACGTGTCTGGCACAAGGCCATGGAGTCTGTACCCTCTCGTGGTCAGCAGCGCATTCTACAGCCACAAACTCAGTGTCCCCTCTGTGAAAAGTGCTGCAGTCCAGCCGAGTGTGAGAACTGTGCTGTGGGAAAAAAGACTGCAAACAACCAGAAAAACTGTGTCTTAAACATAATTTTAAAAGTTGAATAGACATTGGTTTGTTTTCTGAAAACAGCTACTGGTTTTGCTAAGTAATTAAAGACATTTTATGCTAAGACATGAGATTTACTTATTTTAAAAATCACTACAAATAGCACCTTCTTCTGCATTAGAAACTACATTTACAGAAATGCAGCTTGAGGAGACTTTAGCTGTTGAGTTCCAGAGGCTTCTGCAAAAATGTATTGATGTTGCTTTATTGAAATATATTTTCTTCTGAAATTCATAAGTTTCTTTCACTTCCCTCCCCTCCAAAAAAAATTGTCAGAAGATACTTTTCTCACTTTGTAAATCCAGACTGTGTAAAAGTGACCCCCATGTAAATTATAATCCTACTATATCTCAGATTGATATCCATGTAAAAACAAACTGTGAATTTATCTACTCATACTCCGAACTCTTTGATCCATATCTAAAATGCACTTTTCCCACAAACTTGCCCGTTAGTCCTTAATTTTATAAAGAAATTTTGAGCAATAAAAACTCTTACAAGATCAGATTTTTACACGCCTACTGCAGATGCCAGGTAAAATGGTTCAGGGGCTTGTGCCTGGTGCATGGGAAGCCTGGCTCTTATGGAGCTTGTGTCCCACACTCGGGGTGTCATTGAGGGGTCCCCTTGATCCCACTGCTGGAGCTGCCATGATGGTAGTGAGTGACTCTGGGTTTGGAAGAGGTATTAACATTTTTATTCCTGCTGAGTATTTCAGTTTGGGTGGGGACTGCTTTAGAAGAACAGAAATGATATTTCCCTCTGCCCTGAAATACCTTTTACTGTTGCTCTTACCAGTGGGGATATCCAGAGGAGGCCATGGAGATGCTCCAAGGGCTGGAACCCCTCTGCTGTGGAGCCCGGCTGGGAGATGGGGGTGTTCATCTGGAGAAGAGAAGGCTCAGGGGAGACCTCAGAGCCCATTCCAGTGCCTAAAGGGGGTCCAAGAGAGGGACTTTGGAAAAGGGCCTGGAGGGACAGGACAAGAGGGAATGGCTTCCCACTGCCAGAGGGCAGGGTTAGATGGGATATTGGAAAGAAATTCTTCCCTGTGAGGGTGATGGGGCCCTGAGGTTGCCCAGAGAAGCTGTGGCTGCCCCTGGATCCCTGGCAGTGTCCAAGGCTGGGTTGGACAGGGCTTGGAGCAACCAGGGATGGTGGAAGATGTCCTTGCCCATGGCAGGGGGTGGGAATGAGATGAGCTTTAAGGTTCCTTCCAACCCAAACCATGCTGGGATTCTATGACGTAGGAGGCAAGTTTCTCCAAGCCTCAGCTGGGACCAGTTGTAAGTAAGAACTGCAATTTCTATGAAGCTACAAATTTGTATTTTGCTGACCAACTTAAAAGTGACAACATACACAAATGGAATATTTATCTTCTGTTCTGCTGGCAGGATGCCTCGTCTGTGAGGTGTTCAGGTGGTGGATGTCAAGGTGCAAAGTGTCAGTGAGGCACGACACACATCCCCTCTTTCATAAAGCTACGCAGAAGTAACCGAGTACCTTTTGGAAAGTCAGCTAAAACCTAAAAATGAAGCTGCTCTTTCCACTCCAGAATGTTTTTGTTGTAATGGAGTTTTATTTAGACACGCTGATGCAAAAATCTTGCACCTAATAGTACATTAAAGGTGTGACTTAGTCAAAACTTTAACCAGGTTTACAAAAGCAACAGAGACATGGTGCAGTTTAGAGTGGGAAAGCAATAAATTAATTTGGAACACAGCTATCATTTTCATTACTCAGTATCTATTTGGTTTCTTGGAGCCTCTTGTCTTGCATATTTGGAGTTTCATTTCAGTTCACCTTCTGCATTTACCATAGTAAATTTCTTAGTTGTAGTATCTGAATTGAGGCTTTTTTCTGGTTTAGGGTATTAAAGATGAGGAGCTTACTTTTCTGTGTTGCTGGGGTTTGTCTTTAGTTGGAATATTTTTATTTCTCTTTGTTTTGCTCAGCTGGTATTTTTAGTCAAGAGACTGTGTGTGCTTTTCTGTCCCACTCTCGTCCTGTGAGCTGATGTTTCTAAACTGAAATTTCAGGTGTGTTCTGAGAAACTTTGTTGTTTGGTTCTGACATTCTGGTTGTGGTCAGTGATACAGAATGATGGTATTTTAAGGTAAGGATTTGGAAGGTGACATCTAGTTACTGTGTTGAGGATTGGTGTTTGGGGTAAACCTGGTTGCCAGGACAATCTGGGGTGAGGAATGGTGACCGATGAAAGGAGCCGCAGTTACCAATGTGCAAAAGCCTCTGCAGGAGCAGGTTACTGAGAAGCTGCCTGGACAAGCTGAAAGGCTGCTCAGGCTTGAAAAAGGATGGTTCCCTCTGTCCTGAAAGTCCCAGTTCCTTTGAGGAGAGGGGAGCTGAAATCTAAGTCCAGTATTCCTGAATGCCAGTGCTCGTGTCATGACAGAGGTTGGGTAGCCACAGCTTCAGCCTGCAGCTGAAATCTCATCCAGAGCTGCTTGCTCCAGGTACTGTCAATGCTCCAGAGTTGTACTTGGATAAAATACCAAGTCCTTGCTTTCTTCTGTTTTACTCGTGTTTCCTTTGATATATTTTCATAACTTTGAAAATAGTCATCCATGTCTTTTAAAGACCAGCATTCAGCTTCCAACTCATACAAAGACAGACCCTTTGGAACATTGCTAAGCCTTTGTAGAATGTGGGAAACTGGAGTTTGTCATGTGTAGGATAATTTTTTTCTAAAAGCAGGTCTTTTGAATATTGAAGTCTATGGACACATCTAAAACCTCTGTCACAAAATTGCTATGTCCCTGGAGTCAAGGGCAGGCAGTGTCAGTGCTGCTTTCAGTGCTAAGCTGTGGTACCACAGATGTTCTGTGTTAATGCCATGTTGGAACCATTGCTGCAAGGTCATTTTCCAGTTTAAAATCTGTATTTTGCTGTGTAACTTGAGCTGAGATAAATCAGCCCCATGAAATGGAGGCAGAAATTCTCAGGCTTTTTTTGCTCCACAGAGCACAAATTACGCTGCTGCTCCATGGGCCCAGCTTGCCAAGCCACACTGAGGAAGTAAAAAATAGCATTTGGAAAAATACTGCCATTTTGTAAACTCAGCAGTTATAGAGGGGGTGATTGATTAGTGGGTGTTGTAGGAATATTTGTTAGATTTTATTTTAAACCAGATTTTAGGGTATCAGCGCAGGGTTTATGTTCATTTCTCCTGCCTTTGGTGTTCTCTGTCATGTTTAACATTATTACTGTGCACATGAAGTGCTTAGTGCACACTGGTATGTTTCAAACACATGATGAAAATCTAAAGTATGCGAGAAATACTTTGATATTTTCAGTCATGGTTGTGAAATACAGAGAATGTGTGGAACCTGTGACAGCAGTACTGAATATATTACTTTAAGACCCTTCAGCTGGCTCCAGTGGAGTCCCTCTGCACACCCTGCTCTGCATGCACAGCACATGCATGTGGTTTTACGTGTATTTGTAGTGGCAAGATCGGAAGAAATTGAGCCAGTGTCTTCCACGAGGAAGGACCAGCTTGATTTAACATAAGTCCTTAACAGGGTGATATGGTGTCTGTATTTTGGAAGGAGTAATCTGTAGAAATCCAATTATTATCTTGCACTTCAGTGCATTAAGCAAGAAAACAATCGTATTGCATTAATTAATGCTCATTTGCTGCTGTAAGTGATAATCCATAGTGAGCAGATGAAGGTGGGAGCTTTTGCATTTGAAACTTTTATTACAAATCTGGTTTGCTCATGAAGGTTGTAACAGGAATTCAGATCTGGTACTTCATTGCTTAAATGTGGTGACCAAATGTTAATGCTGGTTTTGCCTATGCACCAAGGAGAATGCTTTGCTTGAAAATGCAACTGAAAATGGAACCTCCCCAAATTTCAGTGAACCCCCCTTGCCATGTTTCCAGAACCCAGTGACCCATCTTCCCGTGCTTCAGTCTGTGTTTACTTTGTCGGGCACTGGCAGCTCTGTAGGCTGAGTTAGTGGTATTAATGGTCATGTTGGGGCTTTTTCTATGACTTTTCCATCTACACCATTTTCCTGTGAGTGGTTGCTGGTGTGTAATCTATCAGTGGAATGAGGAAGGTTGAGCTGGGAAAGGTTTGCAAAATTTTTTCTCGAAGTCATACACAGGTTTGAGTTCATCCTTCCTCTTCCCTTAACGCTTGGAAAAAAGCAAAATGCTGCTTATTTCTTACCTGTAGCTGTTAGTGTTTTCCTTTAGCTGCTTCTTCCAGGAATACTGCTAAATACTGTGTGTTTTGGAATAGCTAAAGCTCACTGCGTGTTCCAGCTGATGAGGCTGCACAATAGAAGCATTTGGCAATCCAGTAGTGACAATACTGTCAAATCCAGCTGCTCTATCAGCAGGGATTACTGAAGCTCAAGTGTGTAGGTGTGTTAGACCTTCCTGGCAGGTAATCCCAGCTGATTACAGGGATCCGGGCTCCACTTGGACTCTCATCAGGTTACAGAGGCAGGCAGGAGTCCTGGCCCTGCAGTGGATATGTCCAGGGAGATTTTTCTGCTTGTTGATTTAAAAAACTAGGTGGAAAAAAATCTGATTCTCAATTGTTAATTTTTTTAATTGTTATTTTTTTTAAAAAAGCAGATAAAAATTGCGTTCCTTGTGTCCCTGAGCAATGCTGGATCTTCAGGATGACATCTTTTACAGGCTGTGCATCAATCAGAATAAATTTTAGGGAGAACAGAATTTTTAGCTTTCTTATTTTTGTTGACTGCCCCCTCCTGTCTGCTTCCCTTCCACTTTCCTGGGTTGGTTTAACTCTGAGACATGATTAATAGTGTGAGTTGCTGTCAGTCATCTTGCTCTGAAAACTTTCTCTGGAGGCTAAGTGTGCACTAACCTTTACGTGAAAAATTTTGGGATTCCAGAATAAGACTATATTTTTGAAATTAGGTTTGTGTGTTAGTGATAAACGATTTGCCTGCTTAAACTGAGCATATGATTGAACTCTTTTTAACAGTGAAGGTTACAATTAGAAAAGGGTAACTAATCACCTTCATAATTCACACTTGTAATGCATACAGACTAATTCATAAAACTGTTTTCTAACTTACCACAGTTTGGAGATGATGCTTACACTGTTTAACTGCTGGAAAGCTGCTTTTTGTTTTTAGGAACGTTCAATTTGTTTCCCCCGTTACTGTTTTGATATTAGACCATTGCAGTTTTATGGGACTTAATATTTTTCATATCAAATGGGACATTGCTGAGAGTGGATTAATGACCTGGTGTTTGTTTTCAGCTGTGAATAGCAGAGTGCCCAGCGGCTCCACCAGCTCCTCGCACACTACCGAGTCCCCGACGCCCGAGCCCTGCCCGCAGGCAGCGAGCAATGTGCCCTCGCAGTCCGTGCTCCCCATGTATCCATCGGTGGACATCGATGCACATGTGAGTAATCGAGGTTAGCTTTGAGTGGATTTACTTTCTGATAAGTTGTGAAAGGAGAAAAAAAAAAATCTAGTACTGTTGTAGAAATACTAAAGTTCTCTTTATTTGTAATTTCTGAACATCTGCTTCTTTTTCTTTCCTATCCGTGAAGACTGAAAGTAATCACGACACCGCGCTGACCCTCGCGTGTGCAGGAGGGCACGAGGAACTCGTGTCTGTGCTGATCGCACGTGGTGCCAACATTGAACACAGAGACAAGAAGGGTAAGTGAAAGCCGTGACACGGTTTGACTGTGAACTACAGCTTGAAGCAGCCAATTTCAAAATGGGAACTTCATTCTTACACTTCACGTAGTAACATTGGTCATACAAAGCCAGTGAGCTTCTGTCTGCACCTGAGTGGGATCTTAAGCAGTTTTGTGAACCGTGAGGTACTTCTGTCCTTATGACTCGCCCTCTACAAATGACCTCGGCAAGCTGGATAGAGGAGCTGATGGGAGTAGCCATCCAATCTTGGCTGACAGAGCTGAAGGGTGGCAGTTGTCAGGTTGGGTGTCGTTGTTCTCAGGAACAGAGTTCAGCAAGATCTCACGTCTTTAGAGCTGAGAGAACCAAACCACCACACCACGTGGATTGGAGCTCATACTGACCACTGGCAATGAGCAACACACACGGGGCAGATGTGGTCACTGGTTGGAGCTTTATTAAACAGTGATTAAGCAGAAAGCCGTGACTTCTCCAAGGAGAGGACATGGTCAGAACTTAATCCAAACTGATCACTTTAAGCACTGTTTAGATTTCTTTTGAAGAGCCTTTGTCTCGATGTGACAGGGTCAGAAGAGGGTTGGGAAAGGCTCTGAGATTGTGACATCCACCAGGAAACCCCCAGTCTGAGGGAGAGATGTGATCAGTAGAAGTCATTGTGAATTAACCCATTTGTGCATTTCTGCTCCTTAATAATACTTTTGAGGTACTCAGGGTTGCTTTTTAATGCAATCTCGTGTTACTAGGTTTTACGCCTTTGATTCTGGCTGCAACTGCTGGACATGTTGGTGTCGTGGAAATTCTTCTGGACAAAGGTGGGGATATAGAAGCACAGTCCGAGCGCACAAAGGATACTCCGCTTTCCTTGGCATGCTCCGGTGGACGCCAGGAGGTACAGACGTGTCCACAAAGGGCTTGAGTTGTTACTTGCAGATAGGGTTTTTTTGTAGTGTTGGGTTTCTTCTGTTGATGGTACATCTTACTTTTTTTCTGGAAGGTTTTTCACCTGTTTAAGTGTAGCTAATTTAAGGCTTTTTTCTCTTGCAAGAAAGGAAGAAGAAATGTAAGAATTTTTTCTTCTCTCCCTTGCCTATCCCAGTTTTGTTAGTTAATGGTCATGGTCCCTTGTGATAACTTGTGGTCTTTCTTCAGTCAGTGTATCCTCACAGGGTGAGTACCTCTGTGAGGGAGGCAGATATTTATTGAATAACTTAATTCACTGAGCACTTCCCTTATCCATCTTCCCTGTTCTCAAACCTTAAATAGCCAGTGCAGGCACACAAAAAGAGAAACTGAGATTTTGTGTGGGCAGTACATGGCTTTAGTGATAATACACAGGGCTGGTAAGTGCAGATGCAATGCAGGACACGTTGTACCAGTCATTTAAGGATGTTTCAGAGTTCTGTCAGAGTTGTGTGTTTGTGTTGTTGTCCAAATAAGATTTGTTAAATCCTTCCTATTTCAGTCATGTGCATAGTACCCTAGAAGATGGCATGGAGATGGCCAAGAGCTCTGGAGTAGATTAATACAAGGATTAAAATAGTTGGCCAAAATTGGAAAGTTTCCACTTCACTTTTCAATTGCAGATCTTTAACAGTAGAAGTGCTTCTCATAAAAAAAGGCAAGATCAGCATGGCCTGTAGTAGTAGCATTATGTATTGAACAACTGAAGTCTTCTGTTCTTCCTCTTTATTTTTTTTCTTTATGCCAGAATCTACCTCTTACGTTTCTGGCTTAGCAAGACAGCCTTTTCTCTGGCTTGTTTGGAAATCACCTAGCTTATGTTGATAGTAAAATGAGGCCCACTGAAGTACAGTACATCACCAAAATGTTTTCATTTTCTCTCGTTTTATTTCTCTTAAGCAACTTCTGATAGAGGAGTCCTTCCTCATCCGGGTTCCATTAACATCAGTTGCTCTGATTGTTGCCACATGTTTTTTTGTAAAGTTCATATAATACAGATGGTCAAACTTGGCTCAAGTGTCATTTGAATTCAGGTTGTCAGATGAGTTTTTCTGAAGGAGATGCTCAAACATTGTGAGACATTATGGGAGTGGGGTACATCTCTTGTTTGCAAACTTAAGATTCCCAGGAAGAGCTTCACTTTGAGGCCTTGCAGTATAGGTAAAATAATCTTTCTGGTGGACAAGTGCTCAGCTGTGGTCATGGGCTGTGGGGGCTGTACAGAGATAGTGAAAAGTCAAGCAGAAGAGGGTGGAGGTTTTCCTATGGAATCTTGTCTGTTGACAAGGGAAGCTGGTAGCACATTGGAAAGTTTGTGATAACATCCTTTCACTCTCTGGATAATAGCAAAGGCCACAATATGTCTGTTAATACATGCCCTGTCTTTTCAGGTTGTTGATTTGCTGTTGGCCCGGGGAGCAAATAAAGAACACAGGAATGTGTCTGATTACACGCCGTTAAGCCTTGCTGCATCTGGTGGCTATGTTAACATCATCAAGATTCTTCTCAATGCTGGGGCAGAAATTAATTCCAGGTAATGTACCATGTGACCAGCTGAGCTGCAGCACGGCACAGGCACTCCTTGTTGGCTCCATCCTGAGGTACAGGTTGGAATCTCAGGTGCTTTCAGACCTCCTTACAACAGTCTTTCTACACCAATGACATCTTCTATGTTCATGTTATCTTAGTGCTTCTAAATTGCCTTTAACTATCACAGACTTCATCTGACTTTTACCTAAGTTTTAAAGGAGTATAGTTTGCAAACCTATTCTTTCCCTTTTCCACCATTCTGAGGTCTAGAAGTCAAAACTATTTCCAATAGAACCATGTCGAGGAAGCAGCCAAAGTGCTCAGGCCAGCTCTATGTTTGAAGATGTCTTTTTCAGGCAGAGGAACAAATTTACACAGCAGTGCCTCTTAGGCCTGCTCTCTATTCGTTTTAAGAAAACTTACATGTATTCTAACACTAGATAGAGCAAGAGAACTCTTAACTAGGGAAAGTTCAAGCTGCAGCTGTGCTAGAAGCATGTTTTTCTTTGAAAAAATCAGATGTAGCCTCAATTTTAGTATATGAAGCTTAAGGCTTATGTCTGCTTCGGCCATCAGAATGTCTAACAGCTGAAATGTATTTTCCTTGTTTATAAATTGCAATTGTCTATTGCATATAGTTCCTCTGGTGATTTCTCCTAATCAGTTAAAAATGCTACTATTTTAGGTCAGTGCCTATATATTGTGTAGGTTATATGTTCCTTTCTGACTTACAACAGAACATGTTGTTGCTCTTGGATACACTTCTATTTCCCAGAGCTTTTCTTTGGCTGTGGGCACTGCAGTTTGTTTCTTTCCCTTAGGACTGGCAGTAAGCTGGGGATTTCTCCTCTGATGTTGGCTGCTATGAATGGCCACGTCCCTGCCGTGAAGCTGCTGCTTGATATGGGCTCTGATATTAACGCCCAAATCGAGACCAACCGCAACACAGCCCTGACCCTGGCCTGCTTCCAGGGCCGGGCAGAGGTGGTCAGTCTGCTTTTGGACAGGAAGGCCAATGTCGAGCACAGGGCAAAGGTAAGTGGGGGGCTTGCCTTTCCTTATGACTTATTGCCTCTGAGTCATCAAGTTTCTTCAAATTTTCCTGTAACTTTGAGCCTCTCTGGGCTCAGAGGAGTTATGACATCAGAGCACTTAAATGTTCTGAAATAAGTTTGGTTTCTTTTAAAAAATAAAAAAAGCATCAGTGATGATGAATTTTTTGCATTAGGGAAAAGCTGACTGGTCCTTCTGAGTTTATAATGAAACTTAGATTGACTCTTGTCTAGACTTTTTCAGGTTTAAACTTGATGTGATACTCAGTAACAGAACAGATACGGATACTTTTACATGCAAGTGAAGTCTAGGCAGGAAGAGAATAGTGTTGCTTGTGATTCTCATATAGAACAGACGTCTTGTCTACAACAGAAGTAGTGCAGTCAAACTTTGTAAAGCTTTTACGTTGCTGTAGAACCCGTGGCTTCAGTACTGTGACCTTCTGTGCCTCTGAAATGCTCCACAGGTCCCATCCTTTGGTGCTCTGGGACAGCTTTGTGTCTCCTGCCATAAAGCAAGCTTAAAGCTTGTGTAGACAGCCAGACTGATTTCCCCAGCACAAAGGAATTTTTGGTAACTCCTAAGGCTGCTGAAATAATTGCTGTGTCTGTCTACCCCGCCTGCTTCTGGAATGACTGTGGCTGGAGAAAAGGGGATATGGATAAAAGCCAGCTCTCAAATGGTCAGTTGGGCATGTTAGCAGCTGGTGTAAGTTTTTTTAACAGTCTGACCTGGCAACTAAGTTGGGCCCAGATCAGTCTCAGTGCCAAGGGAGGCTAGAGAAAAGCTATAAAGCCAGTTTCTGAGAATTTTGTAGAAACACTTGTGTCTTCATTTGAATCTGTTCTAACCTCTGTTGTAGAGATCTTGTTATAAACTTTGCATTCGCTGTTGAGACAGGTATCTGGTGGTTCTTAGTCAACAGTTTGCTTGGGTTTGTATAAATCAAAGCCCAAGAGTGTTTGGGTTTTGGGTTGGTTTTGTTTGGTTGGTTTGTGTGTGGGTGTTTTGTTTTATTGTTGGGGGTTTTTTTGGTTGGGTTTTTGGGGTTTTTTTTGAGGAAGAGACTGCTTGAAGTTAGGCTCCTAAACTAAATATAAGCAGCTAAATAAAAATCTGATTTCCCTTTGTAGGAATCATTTGTGTCTTATCTGAAGTGTATTGTACAGATTTCACAGAGTAACTCGTTCTCTTTGCACAGACTGGTCTCACACCTCTGATGGAAGCAGCTTCAGGAGGCTATGCAGAGGTTGGAAGGGTTCTCCTTGATAAAGGAGCAGATGTGAATGCCCCACCTGTGCCTTCCTCAAGAGATACGGCTCTAACAATTGCAGCAGATAAGGGTCACTACAAGTTCTGCGAGCTCCTCATTAATCGGTAAATCATTTCTTCTCGTTTAGTGTTTAAGGCCAGAGTGGGTGGGGCTCTCAGCAACCCGATCTCATTTGTGGCATCCCTGCCCGTGGCAAGGGGGTTGGAACAAGATGAGCTTTCAGGTCCCTTCCAACCCAAAGCATCTATGACTAATCATTAGTGGCACATTTGTTCTGTATCTGTATTCCTCTGTGGCAAGAGTGCTCTTGTTTACGTTACCTCGTGCACCTGAGAGCAAAGGGAATGGGAAGCTTTGAAAGTAGGATGTTAAATCTGTTTCCTACTCTTCAGGGTTATCCTGGAATATCTCTCTATTGCAGTGTTAATTAAGCAAAGCAGGCAGCTGGGACCAGAGGCAGGCAGACAGTGTCTGGCTTGGACAGCTTGTTTGTGCATGAATGCAGCAACTCCCACGTGAGCACTTCCTCACTGTCACTTGGGGGGCAAAGCCTGGAAGTAGCTCTTGAGCTTTTCAAGCATAACCCAGTGTGCTGCTAAAATCTCAAGGGGCTGCTTTGTCCTGTGGGTAGTCACCACACTGCTAATTTAAAGGTTGCTGGTTCCATATCTCTGGTGCAGTAGGTGACATGAAATGAATGTTCATTTCTGTCAAGGAGGTTTAAATAATCCCCGTGTCACTCCCTGCAAATGAAACAGCAAATTTCAGGGACAGAATTTCTCATATCTTGCCACTGTATTTCAGTTATTAAAGTTCTATATCCAGTTGTACTCTGATGCTTTGTGGTCTTGCTCTCTGACTTCCACCTTTGCTCATCCCATTTCACTCGGTTTGTGTTTGTAGAGGGGCACACATTGACGTTCGCAACAAGAAAGGAAACACCCCGCTGTGGCTGGCAGCTAACGGTGGGCACTACGACGTGGTCCAGCTGCTTGTGCAAGCAGGAGCAGACGTGGATGCTGCAGATAATCGGAAGATTACCCCTCTTATGTCAGCATTTCGCAAGGTAGGAGACCAACTTCTTTTATGTTTTCACAACAGTGCCTCTCGTTTGGTCTTGAATCTGAATGCTTGGTTTTGGGAGAATCAAATATAACATGGCAAAATTACTACTTGGATAAAATATCTGCTTCAAAGTCATAATTACTGTACTTCACACAGATCTAGTTTTTGAGACTTGAAAAACTTTGTTCCATAAATGAAGTTAGCTTTATAATTTCCAGTTGTACACTGTGCAAAAACTTTTGACTGTTTGAGATTTCCATATTTCTGCAGTCTGTACTGTTCATTTCAGTCCTGCTTTTGAGATGAACACAATACCAGTCTGCAATAAGCTCTCCTGATTCCTTTGTGCTTCTCTTGTTCTGTTCCTAATCTGTTGTGATGGGACACTGTGTAGTTGGCTCTTTTGTCACCCACTGCCTTTTCTTCTTGGCAGGAAGAACATTGCTTTGTGATGGTTCCATCAGTTGTGGTGTTGGATGCAAGGAGCATAGCTGTGGCAGAGGAATTTATTAACTGTAGCTGCTTTGCCTTTAACAAAATGGCAAATCAGTGTGCAGTTTTTTTGACAAACAACAATGCTGAGCTTGCCCCTGCTTTCACACTGCCTGGCTTTCACATAACTTCAGAAGCAGCAGCTGGGTCCTTTGTGTGGTTACACAGTGGCAGCAGAGGAATGTGCTTGCCAGGATAACATTCAGGTGGCTCAGTTCCCTGAGCTGACTTAGCTTGTAATTGAACAATCTAAGTCAGCTCCATGGGGTGAGTGGCAAGAGAGTGATTGGGTGACAGATGGTGTCTAAAGAGGGTTGTCTCGTGTCTTGGCTGTTACTAAAACCATGAAGATCTGCCTCTTGTCCTTGTATTTTCAAATAAAAAATAACTTGTGGAAGAGCTTGTCTTTGCTACTTTGAAGCAGAACAGTGGCTGTGGCGTCAGCACTGAGCAAGCCAAACAGCAGCTTACCAGAAATGTTCTTGCTTGTTTTCAGTCTTTGCATTGAACTAGGAGATACCAAACTTGTATTTTGATGACGAATGTTGACAATTGTATACAAAAGATTAGAATTTTCTTTGCTGTTCTAGGGGCACGTGAAAGTAGTTCAGTTCCTGGTGAAAGAAGTTAACCAGTTTCCTTCAGACATTGAGTGCATGCGCTACATAGCGACCATCACGGACAAGGTGAGTTGGACTTGGGGAGAAGACCCTGGAATTTCCCCCCAAAAAATATCCATGGGAAATTCTTAACTATTCAAAAACTGAACGTACATGTTTGCTCACATACGTCTGATTTGGAGATTTGTGCATGTCTCCTTTTTAATACCGCACTTAAAAAGTAAATCAGCATTTAGATCCTATTCTGTGGAATAGTTGGTATGTTTATGAATACAGAGGAGCTAATCTCCTGTTTGTAGAGCAAGCCTCACTCCTCATTTGTTGTTTATTACGGTGGTAGTAAGACAAGTTTGCATTTCAGGACCTATTGAAAAAGTGTCACCAGTGTGTGGAGACAATTGTGAAAGCTAAAGACCAGCAGGCTGCAGAAGCCAATAAAAATGCAACTATACTGCTGAAGGAGCTAGACCTGGAGAAGGTGAGCAGAGCATTGCTGTCATGCAGCAGTGTTTGACCTGTGCGTGAATCTCTAGGCTGAATTTCCTTTGGTGCTTCTTGGGGCAGTCAGTCCTCATGCTCTGACTGTATCTGTGTTCCTTCCCCATATCTATCATACAAGTGGGGCACATACTGAGAGTGGCAAACTAGAACTGACTTCTGCTTCAGCCACTCCATTGTCCTTTCTAGGAAAGCTTGGACTTAGCAGTAGTTCCCTTAGGCAGTAGTTCTCTGGGATCACCTCATCACAGAGGACGTGTGAGTAAGGGAGGTTTCCAGTCTCATGGTGTGTTTCTATGTGTGTAAATCGTAGTCCATAAGTATTTTATGGACTTCTGCTCAGGGGAGTTGAGCAGATAGTGGAGAAAATCCCTTTCTCCCTTTGCTGAGAATACTGTAAATTGTTCTGGAGTAGCACACTCTTGAGTGGGCTCTCTTAAATGAGGTTCTTAGAGTTTTTGACAAGTTCCACATTAGTTTATTAAATTTTCCAGGTTGTGGACTTGTTAAACACACATCAGCTGCTGTGCACAAACAATGCAGCAGATGACTGATTCCATACATTTTTTTTAAAAAGTGGTTAAAATTTAAGCCATATTATGTAAAATACTCTTCTGAGTACTGACTTTTGAATCAAATATGTGAACATCACACCAAAAATATCACTGAGCTTATTAAATGTTTGTTTCAGAAAGGACTGAGAGGATGAAAGATTTTTCTGATTTCTCAGTAAAACTGTATTTTTTTAATACTTCTATTTTGGCTGTTACTTTGTTATCATTCCTTACAAGTTGTGGGACCAGCTAGTCCTGTTGTTGCATAAGGTCTGCCCAGTTTGTGTGTGATGATTCAGTATGTGCCGAAGTCATTCTAGTTCATTGTGCTCTCCTTTCTCCTTCTCCCCGGATTTCTAGAGAAGATCTGAATTATAAGTGTCATTTAGTCTGTGTGAAAATGTTTAAATATGGATTTCTTTTCTCCTACATAGTCAAGAGAGGAGAGCAGAAAACAAGCTCTTGCAGCCAAAAGGGAGAAAAGAAAGGAAAAGAGAAAGAAGAAAAAAGAGGAACAAAAAAGAAAACAAGAAGAAGATGAAGAAAACAAGCCTAAGGAAACTCTGGAACTGCAAGAAGATGATGATGAAGAAGAAAACGATGATGAAGGTAAAGAACAAGTATTTCTATGAACAATGTAGTTGTGGGGGTGCCTTCTTCTAACCATCAAGGTAAAGGAATCTGTTTGAAAGCTGGTCTCTCGTATTTGACAGTGTTGCATGGCTGCTGCCCTGGATTTTCCCTCCATAGTCAGAGCTCCTGGCAAAACTCCTTTGCTCATTTTTCACCCCCTCCTTTGTTCACAAAAGTCTTTCACTCTTGAAGGATTTACAGCTGAGTGTGGGGCAAGTAGTCTGACAGGTCAGCAAGGAGCATAACTTCAGCTGTAGTGTGTTCAGTGAGGGCACTGATTTCTCTGTTTTGTGGGTTCTGATTGTATGTAAACTGCTTTTCTTTCAGTGGAGCAAGAAGTTCCTATAGAGCCTCCAAGTGCAACTACTACAACTACAATCGGAATTTCTGCAACTTCAACTACCTTCACAAATGCCTTTGGGAAGAAGAGAGCTAATGTGGTGACAACCCCCAGCACAAACAGAAAAAATAAGAAAAATAAAACAAAAGAGACTCCTCAGAATATGCAGATAATTTTGCCAGATCAGCATATATCTCTAGCACAGCAAAAAGCAGATAAAAATAAAATAAATGGAGAGCCAAGAGGTGGTGGTGCAAGTGGGAACAGCGATTCAGATAACCTGGATAGCACAGATTGCAATAGTGAAAGCAGCAGTGGAGGGAAAAGCCAAGAGCTGAACTTCACAATGGATACGAATTCCTCGGAGCGGCGCTATGCCTCACTGCTCATCCCCTCTCAGGAAGACAAAAACAGCACCTCGGCTTCCAAAACACCAACGAGGTGAGACTGCTCTGTTGCTTCCCTGTTATTTTACAAGATTCCACCTATGCCAGTGTAAATTTTCTGTAGCTTAAGCTCTACACCAACTCCCACTCCCAGAGCTTAGAGAGACTGAGGCTGCTTTATTTGCACAGCTTTGTTAAGTTTGTTGAACACAACCTCTTTTAAATCTTGTAAGAAGATTTTTTTGCATTGTTGGCTAGTTTTTTAATGCTACTTGAGCAAAACAGCCTTTTCTCTTTGCACTTTTTAAGCATCCATGTTGCATTGTCAGCTTTGTTAGAATAGATCTTAAAGTGAATATGCTGGGAATTTAATAAGGAAGTGCCAGCTTTACTTATCATCCACGTACAGAAGTGGTTTTGTTACCTTTTGATTGTTTTATGGCTTCATCATTAACTCATTTGACTTGCAATCTCTTTCTTTTAAGGAGAGAAGAAGTTGATGACTCCGAGCATTTCACCTGCCAGGTTGATGGCCAGTTTGATATAACCTTGTCGAGCCAGAGGTGAGAGTCAGAAGAACTCAGGGAATGTACAGGGGCTACATGAGTGGTTCAAAAGGTCATTCAATTGCCTGGGAATGTGCTGATAACTTTTGCAATATCACTTTCTGAACTGGTCTCAGTCAGAGAGCTTAGATCCCATGTGGGTCTGTAGTCTTTGCTTTTACATCTAAGTACAATTCTGATCCCCCATAGTTTTGTTTTCTCTTTCCATTTTCTGCACTGGAGAGGGCATGGAGGTTGATCTGCAGGACACTGGGCTGACTGAGAGGCCAGCTTCAATAAGAACACAGACATTTTGGCATCAAGAAGGGCAATGAGGCAGGGCTGTTGTCAGACTGATTGAGATGCTTGTCTGGGAGTGGAAAGAGAGTTAGGATTTTTTTCTTTTTCCTATTTTTCCCCACATTCAAGTTAGATGAAGAATGAGTGGATTCATCAGCCCTTGTGGTTAGAGGGTGTGTGTTTTGGGCTCCCATTAGAAGCATTAGAAATTGGAATTTGTCTCTGTTCTGTTCTACGAACATAAATTGTTTCTGCCTTGGACCTTTCATCCAAGGTTTGCTGCAAGAGCCTTGGGGTCCTCTGCAGTTCCCTGCAGCAGGACAAGCTAAATTCATCCTTCTGACTCCTTGTTAGAGGTGGTTCTTCTGTTAGAAAAAGTACACTGAGGAAGCAAGACAGTATGTAAACATCAAAATGGGGCTGGTATATTTATTAACTTCTGCAGGTGGCTCCTCTGGCCTTTGCACTAGGCAGACTTTGTCTGAAAATCATCTCTAAGTTTGCTCTTTCTGAATTCCTCTTTAGTCACAGACATGCTGATGACAATGATGCTGTAATTGAAACTGCAGCTCAGACTGCATAATGATGCTCTTCTGAAAAATACCTAGATATTTTCAGATAAAGCAGGAAAAAGCTTTCATTCTACTCTGGAATTTATATTCTCCAGTGGACTTTGTTCTTTTCTTTCATATGCATTTTCTTGTTTTCTTTGCCTCAATCTTACAGTTATCTGAGGACAAGTTCTCCACAGAACTTGCAGATGCCTTGGCTAGGTGTATTATCAGAGAGCTAGAACTTACTAAGCTAAAGAGAGAAAATGCTGCCATCTTAAAAACCTTCTTGTCTAATTTTTGCTTTACATGTAGTCCCCATGCTTGGGTTACTGAGATGTGGTGACATCTCTGAAGTTTCTATGAAACGTGGTATAAACAGTCTGCCTGCGAGAAGGGACAGCAAACATAAATGCTGTAAAGAGCGGGGAATAAAATGGATGAATAAAAACCTGCATGTAATAGAGGAGTGCTGCTTACCAAGAGAGCTGAAGCATGAGGTCCTCTACATTTTTGAGCTATGCTGTAATTTGCTGGTGGAATCACACAAGGCCAGGTTGTCAGTGACTGGTGAAGATTGCTGCTTGTTTCAGTGCTGCAGAGGAGCTTGTGAGCTCCCAGTGCTGCTGTTTTCACCTCCATATAGACCAGTTAGGCCAACAAGAGATTGTCTGCTCTCTCTCCCTCTTTTTCTCTCTCACCCAGACTTTGCATATCAATATATTATTGCTGGAGCAGTATTAGCACAGGTAACAATATCTGGCACCTGCTTCCAAATGATGCTGCTGCGACATAAATATACCATCATGCTCAAATACCTGTGTCTCAGTTACCCTTTCATCAAATGGGGGGTGAGAGCTAGAACCACTTTATAGGAACCTGTGACAGTTAGAGCTAAAACCCAGACATTTTCAAGTATTTAGTAAGAAACAGACACTATTCCCCAAAGTACCTGTTCTTAAAAAGCTCTTTAAGAAGGGAGAACACAGTATAGACACATAATCAGGAGATGCCCAAGTGGCTGTGTACCACCTATTAAAACTGCTTTATACTGATGTCCTTAGTGCTTCTGGTATTACTTCATTCAGTTTAACACTCTGCTTTTTGAAGGAAGGGTATAGACTGGAGTAAAAGGTAAAAACCAAAACCCTCCCCCAAAGTCACCCAACAGTTGCTCATGGTAGAAAATAAGAATGGAAACAGTTCATACTACTAGTTTTAAGCTGCAGGAATGTAAACTGTATGCTGACACTTTATTCTGTAATTTGTAATCGGCACATTTCTGTTCCCAGACTTGATGGTGAAGGTCATTCGAATTCTCTGTCGACTACTTATAAGGCTGTTTCCCTGCCTCTGACTTCTCCAAATGTAAAGCTGAATCTGACCAGTCCAAAAAGAGGCCAGAAAAGAGAAGAAGGCTGGAAAGAAGTGGTTAGAAGGTAAAGACTTTAATACTCTGTTTAAAAACTGTCTGTGAGCTTTTTAGCTTGTGAATTATTCTCAAATACAGAATGTCCAGCAAGATTATATAACTGAAGAATTAACTTATAAGAAAATCTACCCCACTTTCTCTTGCAGTGCTGGGAAAACCAACTGCAGCCCTAATTTGTAGTAGCTCCTCACTAACTTAATGTGAACATGACATAAACATTGTATTTGGCATGGGAAAATAAAGCAAACCTGGGACTTTGGTGGAGTAAAGGATGTGGGGACAAGATAAAGGGAGAAGGGAGCAGAGGGCAGTGAAAAGCCCTACAGCAGATGATTGCCCATGAACTAAAGGCAGAATGGATGTGAGTAGAGGAGAGGCAAATGATCCCTTCAAGGCCAAAATTCATTGTGCTTTGGGCAGTGATCTTGATCACTTGATTCAATGGAAAATTGTGTCACCTTAAAGTGAGTGCTTAGAGATACAGTTAGATTTAAAGATGTACTGTAAAGCAGTCTTTTCCTTTGAAAATGTACTGGGTTTTACTGTATGGCCATTAACACCCCAGTATCTCTTCTGTAACCTTTGTGTTGTCTACTGCTTGTAACTAGAATGATTGTCTGGCTTTGCCTTTTTTTGTTCCCTTTATCAAAAAGGAATACAGCACAAACATACCAGTGTCAGATACTTTGGGTGCACTTAGGAAGCCCTCCTGCTTTTGTGTTCTGCAGTGGCAATGACCAGATTTGCTCATTTTGGAGAATTTTAGGCTATGTGCAAAGAACATGATTGTACAGAGGGCTTAGTGCATTTGGATTAGTGGAAGCCACAGACTGTTCTTAATAAAGGTTAAAAAGGCAGTTTAATATGAAAAATTATGTGTTTGAACCCTTAGAGTTGGTTTGGTCTCTGCCTTTTGGTGTGGTCGCCAGTGGGGCTCTCCTTGCTGGGTGTGTGGTGGCAGCCTGGCCCCCAGCTGGGGAGTCGTGCAGGCAGGAACCCCTCAGACAGCCCTGGCTGCCCTCTGACCTGGGGCTGCTCCTGCTCTCCAGGGGCTCTCGAGTCTCTTTGGCTCAGCCCAGATGTTCACATGGGCGTTGTCTGCTCTTGTGTTGGCCTTGGCAGTGCTCTGGACATGGCATTCAGAACCTGCCCTATCCACTTTCCTGAGGATGTTCCTTATGGCCCTGTGCCATAAGGAACATTCCATACAGTGTTCTGCACTGGTGTTTGCCATGCCCTGACTGATGGAAGCGTGTCCTGCCAAGAGCTTTGTTGGTGACCGTAGATGCGTGGGTGCAGTGCCCAGGAGCTCCCTCTGCTAAAGTCTCTCCTGGTCTCAACAAGAATTCTTCTTCCCTCTCCCTGTGAGTGACCCCCAGCTAGAAGGGGTGTCTATCAAAGTAACCAATGCAAACATCCCTTCTGCCCCTGACAGGCAAGTGGGCAGAGTTTTGAAAGACCCTCCCCCCAGCAACACTCTGCAGCCAACACCAATTGAGCAATTTCAGCTGCAGAGAGGAGGGCGCTGCTGTTCCGGAGCAAAAAGGTACTTTTTGGGACACCTTTCTAGGTCAAAACCATCAGCCTTGGGAGGGAGGGAGGGAAACGGCTGTGGATGATGGGTGGGAGGGCATAGGGGTGGGCTCTCCTGGAAGAGAAATGCCTACTTGAGTGGTTGCCAGAGGTCCCCAGTGGGCTGAGGTGGCAACAGACCAAGGTACAGTCAGGAGCCCTGTGAGCAATATGGGTGTTCTTGGAACTTGGGTGATGATGGCGCTCTGGTTTGGGGAGGGAGTGACTGTGATGTTTGTCTTGAGAGGGGAGCCTTGGATGTGGAGGTGGGGAAGGAAACCCAAAGCATGAAACAGCCTTAGGATACTGGGGGTTCTGGGAATGGGAAGGGTTGTAGTGTGCTGTCCTGGCCAGAATGGGGGAAAGAAAAAACACCTTGGTGGAAGCAACATGAGCTGTTGCTTTAGAACATTTCCATGTGTTTGGATGTTTAATATAAAACAGCTTTCTTCTAAGTCCTGTTAAGTGACAAACAATTCCCTGAGGATCAAGTTACTTACAGGTTTCCAAGACTGGAATAGCAAGGTGAAGCTGGCAGCTTTTCCAGGGGGTGGTGGGGATCTGTACCACATTTAGAGGCACCTGGGACTGCGGTGGTTTCTGAAACATCTTTGAATCCCCTGTAACCGTTCAGCATCAAGCCAGTGCACGTCAGTAGCAGCCCTGAAAGCAGCTTATGGGTGCAAGAGGTCCAACACACCTTGAAGTCTGGGGACAGTGGTGGCCCAGATACCTCGGCTGAGCTCTGCCTGCAAACAGAGCTTGTGTTCAGACACTTCCCAATACTGTGTGCTTGCTCTGACCCACCAGTACCATGTGAATCAGGGAAACCCTGAACTGACTGACTTTGGTGACAGTGTTGTGGCCTGACAGTGAGCCTGCTTCTGCAAGTCCAGGCTGCCATCACAGGGGCTTCCAGCAGCTCGCTAAATCGCAGCACTGCACTCCTTCCCCTGCTTTCAGCCACCATTGTTTATCGGTGACACTGCACTTCCAGATCTTGAGGTCTGAAGGAGGTGGTTATAAAAGGTTGTGGATGCAGGTGCTGTTACAGAGCTGATCACTGGGAAAACACTGGAAAGCCACCTTCTCCTTGCTATAAACAGTCAAAGTAGCTAAGCCATGAGCTTTTATGTTTGAAGCAGCGCTGCTTTTGCAAATTTAGGTTGATAAGCTAAGGATTTAAATCGTCTCACTTTGGAGAAGTACCCAAGATAAGATAAAATCCAAAAGTGGTTCTGAAGTAGTGTGAGGCTCATATATTTGTGTTACAATAGTGGTGGAATAAATGCTAGTGGAGAATCCTTGTCAGGTACTGAGGCTGATGAGTAATTTGAGTGGGGGACTTTAAAAGAGGCTCCAAAGGGTGAAGAAAGGACCAGAGAAAACCACTTACTGCCCTTAAGAATATTACTTCAGCCATTGTTAGACAGTAAAGGAGTTTTGTCTGTCTTTGAAGTCTGAATGCATTTCACAGATTTCTGATCTTTGTGATATAGGTCAAAGAAATTATCAGTCCCAGCTTCTGTCGTATCTAGAATAATGGGAAGAGGTGGGTGCAACATCACAGCAATTCAAGATGTCACTGGTGCCCACATTGATGTTGATAAGCAAAAAGATAAGAATGGAGAGAGAATGATCACTATAAGGTACAGTATCTCAAAATGAAAGTCTTGGGTTAGTCCACAGTGTCATTTCTTGAAGTTTGTTTGCTTTCTAAGGCAGGATCTATTTAGCTTCTTTGTTCTAGAATAGAACATACATTCCTGCTGCCAAGATATGCTGACAGTTGACTTCAGAGATAATCCTTAAGATACACAGAAGTCAAGAAATAACTTACTGCAGTAAACTTACAGTAGACTTACAGATCAGAGTAAGATTGAGGCTACGGAACGTTGCGCGAAGTGAGGTTTCCTTTTGCAAAAGATAAATCTGTTTGTGTTTCATCTAGGGGTGGTACAGAGTCCACGCGATACGCAGTGCAACTCATCAATGCCCTTATTCAAGATCCTGCCAAGGAACTGGAAGACTTGATTCCTAAAACTCATATAAGAACACCTGCTTCGAGTACCAAATCAATCCACGCAAACTTTTCATCTGGAGTCAGCACTGCGACTGCTTCCAACAAGAACTCGTTTCCTCTCGGAGCACCGCCCTTGGTCACATCGCAGTCATCAACACTATCTACTTTCCAGCCTCCTAACAAATTAAACAAGAATGTCCCAGCAAACGTGCGCTCATCTTTTCCGGTGTCTCTTCCTCTCGCTTATTCTCACCCTCATTTTGCCTTGCTGGCTGCCCAAACTATGCAACAGATCCGGCACCCTCGCTTACCTATGGCCCAATTTGGAGGAACCTTTTCACCTTCACCGAACACTTGGGGACCATTCCCGGTGAGACCAGTTAACCCTGGCAGCACGAACAGCTCTCCAAAGCATAATAGTTCGAGTCGTGTAGGTAGTCAGAATGGAAACGTTTTGCAGACGGAGTCTCCTGGATTAGCTACGTCCAGTTGTCCCGTCACCGTCTCGTCTGTACCTGCTTCCACCCAGCCGCTGTGTGTGACCAGTAACCGGACTCCCTCCTCGGTCAGGAAGCAGCTCTTTGCCTGCGTCCCCAAGACGAGCGCCGCAGCAACAGCCATCTCAACTGTGACGAGCACCTGTAGCACTCTGCCCTCAGCTTCCTCTGCCCCCCCAAACAACGGGCAAGTGCCCACAGCGTTTCTGCCATCTACCGCTCCGCAAGCGCAGCATTCCGCCCTGAAAGCGGACTCGTTCTCGGCTGTCTCAGCACCCAAGGAGAAGGTGCCGACCCCCGAGCAGCCGCCCGCGAGCACGGGCGCCCCGGCTTCAGTCGCAAGCAGTTGCAGTGTGTCAGCCAGCAGCAGCTCAGGAGGCAGCGAAACGCGCCCGGCGAGCAGCCCCGCACCGCTCAACAACGCCCAAGATGAAATACTGCCAACCAGCATGTCTGAGATCAGTCCTTCCATGTCGATGCCTTTTTCATCCAGCTCAGAAACTGCTCCTTTAAGCTTAGCGTCGCCCAGGTCAGTTGTTGCAGATAATCAGGACAACAGTAACTTACCTCAAGTAGCTGTACCAGCACCTCGAGTTACTCACAGGATGCAGTCCAGAGGTTCTTTCTATTCAGTGGTACCAAATGCAAACCTCCATCAAGATCCTCAGTCTATTTTTGTTACGAATCAAGTTCCTTTAACACCTTCTCAAGGTCCACCTGCTGCAGTGCAGCTTTCGTCAGCCATGAACGTTATGAACGGTTCTCAGATGCACATTAACCCAGCAAACAAATCATTGCCTCCTGCCTTTGGGCCAGCAACGCTCTTCAATCACTTTAGTAGTCTTTTTGATAGCAACCAGGTGCCAGCTAACCAAGCATGGGGAGACTGTCCACTCTCTACCCGAGCAGCAGCTGACCCATCTTTCACTGTTCAGTCTACCTTTCTGAATAACTCTGTGCTAGGACATGTGGAAAACGTCCATCCCGACAACTCCAAGGCTCCTGGTTTCAGGCCACCTTCCCAACGGGTTTCAACTAGTCCTGTAGGTAAGTCATTAAGATCATGCACTGGACAAAATTATTTCTTCAGCCATTGCACTTTGATCATCATACTGATGGAGAAATAATCTACAAATGACAGTTGGAGAATGCTCATATAATGAGGGTGGCCTATTTTTTCCAAGTGCTTTTTAAAATGTTGATGATTTTTTTTTTCTTCAGCTCTTCTAGGCTGTCAGGTGTTGGGAAGATTGCAGGTGTTGCATTGCTTGTCCTCTGTGTGAGACAGGAATGCTGCCACCTGTTTGTAGTGTAGCATCGATTTTAGGTTTCGGGTTGGAATGGAACGCAGTGTGGGGTGACACCAAACCTGAGGACCCCTGGAGGTTCCAGCTGCAGCAGTGACTGCATGCAGGTGTTCCATATTGTATGTGAGACTCCAGCTTGACTCAGTGAGGGTGAACTCTCTGTGCCTTTTGATTCTTGATATGGCTGTGGGATTTTAATAAGCTTACTTTGTGGAGCTTATTGGTGTGCTGCTGCATGGGGTGTTTTATTCAGAAGTTCAGTATAGCAGTACTAGCACATCTGGATTTATTTGAAATGGATTAGGGACACTGACATTGAGCTCCCCGCCCTTGCTGTGCTCTGCCTGCAGGATTTTTATCTTCTCAGTGTTCAAACTATGTTGCAGACAACCAACTGCACCCATCCAAGAGACATTCGAGAGATCTATTCTGTGCCACCCCTTTGTCCTTACCATGGTGGCTGTGGGGTGTCCTGGAGCTGGGTATCTGGAGAGCCTTGCTCTGGAGTCATCCTTACCCTCACAGTGTGTGTGTTGGGTATTTGGGCTAAAGCTTCAAGATTTGAATGCTGGGATGGGACAAGTCAGGTAGTTTGACTTTCAGATTAAAGGAGAAGGGAGCATTTGGCAGATGTGATAGTAAGGAAAGAAGATCTTCAGCATTCCCTTTCCTCTCAGTTGCTTGACAAATGTGCAGGACTTCTGCAAACCAGAATACTTCTCTCTGACTGGCTTTAACCACAAAACTGGGGTGTTTGCTATGACTGTAGTTTTCTTAATTGTTTAATTTGGGCTGTATAGCTCTACAAAGTGAGGGCACACCTAGAACTCTGTGCCACGTCCAGTCTCAGCGAAGTAAGCAGAACCAGATGTGTAAGATAAAGTAACTGGGCCTTGTTCATCAGAGACTGTTAATAAAGAGCTGACAGACCCCCAGCAGGCTCCAGAACCACTTGACAATGGTTCAGCTTTTCCTCTGCAGTGCTCTAAGCTGGGGTTGGCTGTTGCTGAAATAATTCCTGGGGAAGGAAACTTAGGGAAAATGGGATCTGCTGATTTCCCTGACAATGGCATCCTGCATGTGCAAACATGGGTGACTGGAACTTCCCACAGCAGCAAAGTATTTTGCTGCTCTCTTATGTTAAGGTCATCTGCTTGTAATGGGGAAAAAATTCTTATATTTCCACTTTATATATCCTTTTATACTTTTTATATCCTTAAGTGACTGTAAGTATTTAAAAACCAGTGTAAATCTGTTTCTGCCCTTAGAAAGGTTAGGTAGATAGCCAAGGAAAGCTCGCACAGTTGACTTTGGGGGAGATATGTGTGAAGTTCTCAACTGAAGCTCAAAAATATTTGGACAGAACACACTTCTTCTGAGTTAGGATTTGATTAGGATATTGCAAAGTGAAGAAAAACTGCGAATAGGTAGTGTGCTGCTAAAATTGCAGGAGATGACTGATTAGTAAGCTCCTTGGTTGATTCGTTTAATGTCATTTTACTTCATGCTACTTTTGCTCACCTTTGTTTCAGAATCTAAATGTCCCGGGAGGAGGGGAGTTAGGGGAGCTTGAGAACAAGAGGGTGTTTGGAAGGTGTGATAGAGAGGAAAGGAGTGAGCACAGTAGCCTGAGGACTTCTCTGTTGCCTTCCCGTGGAGCTAAGTGTGGTGTGTCCACCCCTCTCATTCACCAGCTTGTCCCAGGGGAACGGACCTTGTCCTCCCCTCAGCCCCAAGGTGGGTTGAAGTGGGGACTTCCATGGCTGTTTCCCTAGAGCTTGGTGACGGGGTTCATGAGATTTTGAGAAGGGGGCAGAAGGGTCAGTCACTGCTCGTGCTCTGGCCAGCAGCAGCGCAACGGACAGGGAGCAGCCAGGGCCTGGCCTGGCAGTTCCATGTGGTGAGAGGGGTTGGTAACAGCCTCAGAGCGGGTGGACACCCATCCTCTGATCTCAGCTGTGACTCTACGCCTGAGGAGGCAGAGGTTTGCATTTTGTGCCTCTCTTGCACAGTTGGCCCATGGCAAAATTTTCCACCCATCAACATTTCTAAGGGATCACCTCTAAACTGATTTGGTGCAGATTTAATATAGTTTGGTTGTGCCCTAAACCGGCTTTTTCTTAACAAGTTCTCACCTCAGGGTGGAGTTCAGGTAGTCTGCTTTTCCTGTCCATGGATAAGCTCAGCTGCAGGTTGAGTTTTCTCTGGTTCTCCAGTTCCTTTGAGGCACAGATACCTCTGCAGCTCTCCTCACCAGCTGTGGTTCTGTTCTGGAAATGTCCTATTTGTCTCACATTTTTAGGTCTCTTGTCCTGGCAGTTTGCAGTTGAGGGCAGGCTTAGCCCAGCCGTGTGGGGAGGCTGTGGAGAAGACCAAAAGAAATTACTTGTTACTTCTGTCCTCTGCATTTTAAGGAGTTTGAGACCTTGCTTCTTAAAAGGGGTCATGGACTTGAAATATGCCAGCTTAGAAAGCAGCACGAGTGTGGAACTGTGTGAAATGGCTGGACTCTGTTTCACAGAGTGACCAAGTGCTGTGGCCCTTTCTCTAAAGGTGCGGGTAACGTTGCAGTAACCAACATCTGCCTGGAGTCCTTGATAAACTGAATTTTGAGCAGAGTTTGTGTGAGATCAATACACTCCTCTCAAAAGCTCAGTTATGCCTTCAGAGCACGATGAGGAGTTCATAGCCCAGGTAACTGCAGAGTATGGTATTGCAGAAGACTCTAGTATTAGAAAACCTGATTTTGTTGGTAAGTACACAAATAGGAAGCTCATTATTGCAGTCAGGATTTGGTAAGTTATTGTTCAGAGTAGCCAGTTTTAATATCAAGTGAAGCTTTTCATCCACTTTTAGGAAAGACAAGATAATGTTAAAAAGTGTTCTTTGTGACCTGACTCCTCTGGATTTGTGCATCTCTGGCTGTCACACTCCCTTCAGCCCATGGAGCTTATCCAGCGGTGCTGAAGTGGTCTTAACTGTCCAGTCATTGCACTTTACAAGCTGTGTATCCAAAAGCTGTGTACCCATCATCCTACTGAGCCATCAAAAGACAGCTGGGCATCCCTCTCCTGCAGGAGAGCTGCTTTTGTCACAATCCCTGCCTCGTTCTCTGTTTAGGAACCCAGCAGTGCCCCTGGGTGGCAGCAGCTCTCTTACCCTTCTGTCTGGGGCAGACTGGAGACCTTGTGTGGTTTGCCAGCCAGCTGGCAGTTTGTGTTTTGGTGCGTGGTGGAATCGGTCCCCACAGGGGCCTTTTGGCTGCCACGTTTGTGGACCGGGGGGTGGCCACAGTGTCCGGTCAGTGGCTGCACAGCAGACGCCCAGGGAGGGCCCTGGGCTGCAGGTGCTGCCATCGGCTCACGCTGGAGCCCGGCTGCAACTCCAGACCAACTCAGGTCAGCCACACTGCAGTCACAGGCACTGGCATCCTCCTCAGAGCCATGGAGCTTGTGCTGTGACCAACCCAGGGAGACTGTCCTCCCATGCTGGGGGTCCCTCAGCTGAGCACCCCATGTTCCAGCAGTGGGGAAGGGGGATGTGTTTCTCCTTGGCTATAAGGGAGACTTCTCTTTTTAACCTTTGGGCTAGTGAGAAGAATACCTCCTTCAAATCCAACAAATCACTTCTGTCCGTGTGAGCAGGTTGGATCTGGCACTTCTGGAAGGAGTAAATCAGGTTGACTTGGTTGATAGTACTGGGGGGAAAGACCTGGCTTTCAGGAACTGTCCAGGCACTGAAAGGTGCCCCTCTAGTTTCTGACCTAAGGCACTGCCTGGCAGCACTGCTGGTGGTGGTGGGGTGTATGTAGATGCAACCTTCAACCTCACTCTGCAGCAGTATAGGCTGGTCCTGGTTGTGGTCATTTTGAAATGTTTAAATGGTTTTGAAACTAATCTTGTTTAATAGGCCCTTGAAACTAAACCCTAAACTCAGGTGAACTTACGGCCATGCCCATTTCTGCTTTCAGGTAATAACTTGTGATAAGAGCTTTTACAACGTTTTGGAAAAGTACTTAAAAGCTTTGGCTTATTAAAAAAAACCTGTAATTCACCCTTGCTAGTAATTTTTGTGGGACTTTGAACTCTTTCTCCATCTCTCTCTTCCTCTCACACGTCCCTGGAGGAAGCAGCCCCCTCCCCTGTGGTGCTGTGCCACTTCAGCCCTGTCTCTGTGGCCACAGCGTGCTCTGACTGATCTCTACATACAGGTACCTATGGGATGGCAAAGCCCATCCTGCAGAGAACTGCTTCCCTGGTGTTGGATTCCCCTGGGACTTTCACAGAGCCGTGTTGAATTTGTGTGGCTTTTTGTAAGCAAAGATCGTGGCCACTCCCAGCTTTCCTGCTCTGCCCTCCCTGCTAAGATCATTTTCTTTCAGTGACCAAAGGGATGGCTGTTTTTGTTAAAACTTGAGGCCAAACCAGAGAGCCTCCAGAAATGCCTCTGCGGTTTCTAAGGGAGAATCGTGCACCTGTAAAATGACCTTACCATGTGCAGATGCCCCCAAAGGTGATGAGATGCTTTAATTATATTTGGAGCACTAGCTTTCTCTGGTGCTTTGAAGCAGGTTCCCAAAGAGAGATATTTAATCAAATTTATGTTTATTTCAGGCTTACCCTCTCTAGATCCATCCAACAGCTCTACAACTTCTTCTTCAGGTCCTTTGACAGGCTTTTCAGCAAACATACAAGGAGCACGGGTTTACCTTCAAGGGCCAGCGCCTGTTGGGACTCCCAGCTTTAACAGACAGCATTTTTCACCACATCCTTGGACAAGCGCAACAAATTCATGTAGGAACTTCATGGGTCTGTCTTAGTTAACTATAAATTCATAGCTATTGTCGTTAGTAGATTTCTAACTTGAGGGGAACTTACCCAGTAATGCACAAAATGCTTTCCAATTGCTTTTAGCAGCTGTGAGGATGGCGTGCAAATCCCAAGCTGTGCTATTTTGTGGGGTTTTTCCCATGCCACTAGTTCTGGTAGCATTACTAAAGGCACATTTGGGCAAAAAAATGAGTCATTGTAGGCTCTTGAGAGGAGAGGGCATGGAGCTGTGGGGGAGTGGAGGTGATTACACCAAGCTAAAGATTCCCCTCTAAGTAGTACAAGTGCAGTATTAGGTGAAAATGTCATGTTTGCCATGGTTTGAAGTTATACTTGCCTTTTTCCNTTTTGTTTTGTTTTTTCTTTTTTTTTTTTAAATTGGGATCTGGAATTATACTTAAAATGTTCCAAAATCGTTAAGCATCATCCAAGGTAACAGTGGGTTTTCCTCCTAATGGAAAGAACATGGAAGTAGCTTTACAGAAAATATGGGTCTTTGATTCAGAATCTTAGCTGAAGAGGTTTTTCATGTCACTGCATGCAACTTCATTGCCACTCTGAGTTTAAGAACCAAAATGTTTAAATGAGTGCTCAAAGGAAGTTGGATTTCCCAAGGAGAGTCAGTGACACTTCTGAAGTTGGCGGGACTTTATGCTCTTGGGTCACACCTGTGGCTTTGGGAAGCTGTCTGATTTCTCTTCTGCTGGAAGTGGTAGATACCAAAACCAGGCTGTTTAGATATTTATGGTATTTTGGCTAATGTTTTCACCTCTTCCTGAAACTCTTCCATGTTTCTTATTCTTTCTTGTAATTAATTTAGATACACTGCTATGTCATGAGAATATCATGATTCTGATGGCTGAAAGCATTTGTGTTATAATGTTGATTTTAGAGTTTAAATAATTCCTAGACAGAATTTCTATGAAAGACTCGAAGAATGCTTGCCAAAAAAGCCTTTAAAACTTTTTATCATTTGCTTTGAGATAATATTGGGGAAATAAATGGGATGGCAATTATGCTTGCTACTTTGTGTGTAATTAAGCGAGAGAAATACTCTTTTCAGCAGGTGAATCTCCTATTCCATCAGTTTCCTCAGGATCATCTTCGCCCCTCTCAGCTGCTTCTGCACCTGCTAACTTGGGCCAGCCAAAAACGGGTAACGCCAATCAAGATCGGAAGGTGCCCCCTCCCATCGGGACAGAGCGGCTCGCCAGAATCCGGCAGGGAGGCTCCGTCACTCCTACGCCCCTGGGAACCAACTTCACAGCTCCCGTGGGCCACAGCGGCATCTGGTCCTTCGGGGTGAACAGCGTGTCTGGTGAGTCTCCTGGGCAGCTGCTGCAAGGAAACTGCCGGGGCCTCTCGGGAGGACTGCGTTTGAAAGGAGGGTTGGAGAGGAGGAACGAGGCTCCACAGTCTGTACTCCCATGTAGCACATCCTGAGGGGAGAGCTGGCGGCAGTGATGGCAGAGCACAGGTCAGTGGAAGCGCTGTGGTTTCCCCTCCTGATGCCGGTGGTTCTCACCCAGCCTGGAGCAAGGCACCGGGCACGTGTGAGCCTGAAATGGTGCAGAAACCTCATGCGGAGTCCTCTGAATGATCCAGAGCTTAGAGTAAACAATTTCTATCTGTTAAGGAGGCTGTTTCTGGGCCTGACTGTTGGCTCCCTCTGTCCAGGTTTCTCTCTTGCTTTCCACTTACATTTTACAGTGTCAGCTGAGGTGCAGCTGATGCACCCAGGGACACAGAGCTGTGGATGCTGGGTTTTGCATTGATTTCCTCATGACTCTTGAACAGTATGGGATAACTTCTGTTCCAGACAGCTTTGGTTCCCAAAGAATGACTTCGAAACAGCTCAAGTTTTAGGTTCAGTTTCCTGGTAGTTGGATTTTGTGGAAAGGAGGAGGTGCAGCACTCGAGGTGTAGAGTGTTTCCATTGGTAACTTGCAATACAAACATTTGAGTCCTGCATTTGTTACATGCTTCAGTGAAGCGCTCCACACTTTGGTTAACTTGTGTCTCAGCACTGCTGTGTGTTTTCAAGAAAAGCTTGTATGTGCTTACAGGTAGTGTTGGGAGCTCTGTTGGATTTTAGCCATTTTGCAGTGAACATGTGGAACTCGCAGTTCGTGGTAGTCCCCATCTTCTCCACCCTTGTCTGGATACCTGAGATCCCTCTGTGGCTGTGTGTTTTGAGGGTGCCTTCGGGTGGACTTAGGTGTGTGCAGCTGCTGAGTTCTACTCGAGTGTCTGCAATGACTTTAATCAGCCATTTTTAATCTCTCTGCAGAAGGCTTGTCGGGTTGGTCTCAGCCTGTCATGGGAAGTCATCCAATGCATCAGCAGCTGTCGGACCCGGGCACGTTTTCTCAGCATCAGCCAATGGAGAGAGATGATTCTGGAATAGTGGCTCCCTCGAATATTTTCCACCAACCTATGCCAAATAGTTTTGTGGATTTTTCTAAAGTAAGTTACAGAGAGTTGGATTTATGAAATGATCCGGGCCTGACTTTGTTGCATCTCCTGTTCTGCCTGTTCACACTGTGTGTGCCTCTGTTGCCACTGCTCATCACCCCAGTTCTGTACTTTTTTTTCATCCCAGAACTGACCAGAAAAGGTGCCCAAGCCTGGAGGCAGGTCTGAACAAAGCCAGAGTTTGTAGGTTGCAGATATTCTCTGGTCAGCAGCTGGAGGCCTCCATCACTCTCCAGTGTTTTGTTTCTCTGAAGCTCAGTCTCCTGGAAATGTTTCACAAAGTTTGCTCAGCTCTTGAGGCTGATTACAAGTTTGCTTAATGCTTTCAGCACAAATCATGGCCACAATACCACATACCTTCCTTAGGGAAGTGGCAGGAGGAGAGGACTCCCAGCATATTTCAGAAGGAGACATAGCATGTGCTCTTGGCATCTGCATGGCAAAGCAGCAGCCATCCACACATAGGAAAAGAATTCTCCTAATTGTGAAAAACTGCTCTTTCTGAACCAGCAGAATTATTTTAGATGGCCATTAAGAATTAGAGAAAATCTTCAACCCAGAGTATGTTTGGCTCAGTGCAGCCCTGTGTGCACTGCAGCTGTCCTGTGCTGCAGAGAGGAGGGAGCACTGAGGTCACAGTGTTCAGCTGCTGGCCTGGCTTTCTGGGCTTATCTGAAAACTCTGTGGGTGCTGCAGCCTCTGCTAGGTGTAAGTTCAGAAACGTGGCTAAGCTGGCTGGAAGCTCCAACTCTGAAGTCACTGTTCCATACTCTGCCCTGGTGTTCCCTCGCAGTGCTGAGATTCCTGCCGTTAGTGGAACATTACCTATGGAGGTGACCTGGCCCTGTCTGGTCCTACAGCCTCCCTTCCCCACGTCCTTCACCAGTGCTCTCTTGTCCCCTCAGGGCCTGCCCATCTCCATGTACGGCGGCACTCTGATACCCTCGCACCCCCAGCTGGCAGATGGCCCAGGAGGGCCCCTCTTTAACGGGCTCCATACTCCAGATCCTGCCTGGAATCCCATGATCAAAGTTGTCCAGAACTCAACAGAATGTACTGATGCTCAGCAGGTAGTGTGGCTGCCTTTTCCCACCTGTGCTTTCCTGGGGCTTTATACGCTGCTGCCATACCCGGTTTTGGCTGGGTGACACGTTTGGTTTTCCCGGTTCTTTGAAACTAGGATTGAGATTGTTTGCATGACTTTTCCCTACTCTGTGTGTGTGTGTGTGCGTGTGTTCATAAAATATCCATGGCGCTATCGGTACCAAACCTTCCAGGTAAAAGGAGCAGCATTTCAAGACTGCTCAGCCAGGTAATGGACTGTTACAAGTGAGAGGGTTTATATCCATACTCGGCACCTTGCAGGTTGTCAGTCAGACCTTGGCCAGAGCTGGAGAGCTCCTGCCTTTGGACAGTCTGGTTGTATTTTGAGGGAAGCCTTATGCTCGCCCTCAGCGGTAAAACAGTGTTAAAGGAACCTTTATTTGTTTTTATAATAGATTTGTCTTTTTATTTCTTGCTGTAGATTTGGCCTGGCACCTGGGCACCTCACATTGGAAACATGCATCTCAAGTACGTCAACTGATTTAAGGGGGTCTGTCCTTTTTTAGCCTGGTTTGGGAATCTTTATGACCTTGAAGAACCCTGGGGATTTTTTTCATGTGCCTAACTAAGCAATTTTCTGTGGGCTGTAACAATGGAATCTCAATTGCCCGTTGTATAAGAACAAATTGACTTACCTATACAAACTGATTCTGTTCTCCAGTTAGTTTAGCCACTCCAAACTTAAAAATCAGACAAAACTAGTGCTTTTGGCTAAACACTACTGAATGCTCCTTGTATGCAGCAGAGAACTAGCTGATGACATGATTTCGACCTTTTAGGGTGGTAAATACCTGTATAATTGTTTACAGACTTAAAAGGAGAAGCTGAGTAAATTTCATGTCGTATAGTGGCTCTACTTTATGTAGCCTGTATTAATGTGAAATATTTACCTGAATACTCAATAAAAGGCAAACAGCATTTATAGGTTGTGTGTGAGAATTTTGGAAAGGGCTGCATGTTATTGTCCTCAGTAGCTGCTGCCGTGCCCAGCGACACATCTCCCCAGGGTCACGTACTGAGCATGTGTGTGCAGTCAGGTTTGGGAGGGTTTGGAGCCACAGATGTCTGCAGAGTCCTTTTCCCTGCCACTTGTGAGCCTTTTCTTGGTGTGAACCTGCTTCTGTGTTCTGGTTTTTTCGTTCTGGATTAGTTCTGCTGCTTCTGGCACTTTCCAGCAGGTGGTCGCCTGAGAGATCAGGTTTTGCTCAGGGCTGCAAAGAAGGGCTGACAACTCTGATAGGTGAATGCAGGGTTCCTTCATCTGCCCAGAAGAGGATCTTAGAAAAGTGCTTCCCACTAGAGGAAAATGTAATAGATTCAGTTCTAAGCTTCTTGTAATGCTGTAAATCTGCTAAGAGCTCCTCAAGTCCTTTCTGTGAGGAAGAAGAGGATTTTTGCACACTGCTTAAGATGAACATTAATTCCTGACCCAGTTCTCCATTTTCTGCACTTGGACTGTGCTTATTTCTGCTTTTGCTTCGAAGTGATGCAGTAACTACATGGAATGTTGGATCCATTCCTTACAGAGAAAACTCCAGTGCACACAGTGTCTAATCTGATGGATCAGTCTCAGACTAGGTGGAGACTTCACCTTCTTCCACCTTATTCAGACAAATCCTTACATGCAGCAGCTGAGTTTCCCCAGTAAAAACATAAAGAAGTACTGAAAACCCAAACTGCACAAGCAGCATCCAAGTACTGCAGGCAAATCAACCTCGGAAGCACTACTGGATGGTATATTCTGATATTTTTCTTGGTATTTGAGGATGAAATGCAAAAAAAATTGAACTGCTGCTGCCCCACTGGTAGTGCCAACACCAAAGGAGATACACAGAATCAGTCACAGGAGGGTTTGTGTTGGAAGTGGCCTTAAAGATCACCCAGTCCAGTGCCCTGCCAGGGGCAGGGGACACGTGTCAGCAGCAACTGTATTGAAAACAAGCAGTGTTGTGGTGCAGGAGGTGTGTGCTCTCGGGAGGGGTGGGGTGCCGGCTTCTGTGGGTTCCTTGGCTGCAGCAAGCAGTGCCACCTCCTCCTGCCCCATCCTGGGGAGCCAGTGTCTCCCCATCCTGGAGGGCTGCAGCTCCAGGGCGGGTGGCACAGTCTACTCTGTGACACCAGGGGGCAAGATCCAGGATGGAGACGAGGCTGTCCCTGGAACAGCCTTGGCCACCCCAGACCTGCCTAATGTAGGCAGCTCTTTGCTGCATGGGTCCCTTGCTGGGTTCTCCCCCGTGCAGCTCCTTTCCTGGGGACACAGGCACTTGCTCTGGGCACCAGATCTGAGTGGCCCCAGCAGTCTCCACTAAAGTGGAAAAGGGAACCCCAAAGTTTTGTAGGAAAATCCTGCTTGAGGTTCAGACCATCACTGCCCCATGGTTACAGGGGGGCAGAGGCAGGGCCTTGTGCTTCTGGGGAGCGGGCTGGGGGTAATGCCAGAGTTTGTGCCCACCCGATTTCACCAGCCCTGAGTGGCAGGGCTCCCCCAGACCTGTCCTCCTTCCCCCTTCTGGCCCCCTGGGTCAGCCACCGAGCAGGTCCTTTGCTTTGCTGTCTGTCCTCAGGGAAGCATGTACCCCATTCCTGAGCTGGGCATGTTTGGGTAGAGCCACAGGTGCCCGCCCTGTGGGCACTGGCTCCATCGTGTGCCTTCAATTAAGCTTCTCTGGGGTGAGAGAGCCCGGCCCGGTGCTGCGGGGCCGTGGCAGGTGCGGGCTGTGTAAGATGTTTGCAGTGCTGAGCAGGAGCTCCGGGCTCACTGGCACCTCGGGCAGCAACTCTGGGCTCCCTGGAGCCCTGGGCTGCACCCACTGCAGGGAACTGGTGCTCGGCTGCAGGGAGGGATGGGCAGGGGACAGCAGGGCCGCAGACGTGGCACGCAGGCTGTTGCGACCTCAGGCATTGCTGGCAGGCAGTTGGAGCATGGGGAGGAGGCAGCGTGTGCCCCAGGTGGACACTGCACACCCAGCAGGCTGGAGGAGGAGGTGTCCCATCGAACCCAGCTGTTGTCCTCTTGCAGGGAGCAGCAGGTGGCTGGCTGAGACGATGGGAAGGGGTCCCCAGGGTGCCCACGGTGGGGTACCCACCCCTTGCTGCTCCACCCTGGAACAGGGCATCGCATGAAGCTGTTGCTGCCTGGTCAGCAGGCTGGGGCCTCACTGTGTGCCCTACATTGAGGATGAAATGCAAAAAAAATTGAACTGCTGCTGCCCCACTGGTAGTGCCAACACCAAAGGAGATACACAGAATCAGAGTCACAGGAGGGTTTGTGTTGGAAGTGGCCTTAAAGATCACCCAGTCCAATGCCCTGCCAGGGGCAGGGGACACGTGTCAGCAGCAACTGTATTGAAAACAAGCAGTGTTGTGAAACTGTTGTTTCACTTCAGAAACAGAAGTGAAAACAAGACTGGCCCTGCCCTCCAGGCAGCACAGGGGTGGCCTGTGTTGGCCACCATGGGGTAGCCCTTTGGAGGCTGGACCCCCCTGTGCTCCATCCTGCAGAGCTCCAGGAGCCTGAAGGGGAGGAATAATGCGGGGAATAGCTGCTGGGCAGGATGGGTGTCACAGGCTGCCTTGTGGGAAGCCCCATGGTGGCTCCAGAGCCAGATGTGTCCATGAACCATGGCCGAGCACTGGGTCCCACCCCCTGCTCTGGGCTGAGGTGCTCAGGGGCGGGGGTGGCCAGGGCCAGCAGTGCCTGACAGCCCCCTGCTTTTGGCAGGTACCCGCATCATCTGCGACCGCAAGTTCCTGCTGGAGTGCAAGAATTCACCCGCGGCCAGGACCCCTCCCTGCTGCCTGCCCCAGACCCCCGGTGTCACATCCCTGGCCCAGTCCAGCCTCGTCAAGCTGGAGGAGCTCAAGGAGCGGAATGAGAGCGAAGAGGCCATGCCAGGTGAGCAGCCCAGGGCCGCGGCCCCTGCCCATGGACCACCTTCCAGGGGCACGGGACAAGGCGAGATCCCAACCTAGCCCCACTTCCAGCTCCTGCCCCCTTTGCCTGCCCATGTCTGCCAAGCCAGCCCCACCTTAACCCTGGTCCTGTATCCATCCATGCCCTTGCAGATCAAGACCAGTTTGAGATGGACATCTGAGTTTCCATCTCCCCGTCTCCAGGCCATGGCTGGGCCTGTTCCTGGGCCTCGTGGAGGTGCTGGCACCGTGACCAGCTGGCTGCAGCCCTCTCTGATGCTGGGGATGGACGTGTGACACCTCAGGCTCTAGCACAAGTGGCTGGTGCAATTGCCTAGGAGCTCATGCTTGATCAATAAACACCGTGAAACCCCTGAGCTAACCGGGTGTGTGTCTTTGTCAGGGCTCAGCGGGGTCCTCGCCCCCAGGGAGGGAAGCAGCACCAGGGGGGGTGCAGAGGGTGACACTGCACGTGGGGGGTGGTGAAGGCCTGGGGGTCTGTTCTCAGCTGTGCTGGAGGCAGCTGGTGAGGCTGTCCCGTGAACATGGGGGGAACAGCGCAGTTAACACCTGACTGGGCATGTGTCTGTCCCTGGACCTCCCTGTCCCTGAGGTCACCCAGGTCTCTTGGTTTCCACACTCAGGTCTGAGCTGTGCCAGGACAGGAGGAGCCCAGATGGGAGCCGGGGCTGTGGCTGCAGCACAAACCTTGCTCATGCCAGGGGCTTGTTGGCATGTCAGCCTCCCCAGCCAGCCTAGACCCCTCCTGCAGCAGGGCTGGGCTCTGGGGCTGCTGTAGGTCCCCCCCTGCCAGATGAGGGGCCAAGCTTCGCCAGCCAGTGCAGCAAGGACACACAGTACTGCCTGCTCCAGCCAGCTGCTGCTGATTCTTCCCTTGACATCCTGTTGGGCAAGAGCACCCTACCAAGGCCAGAGCCCCTTGGCCGGGCCTGATGAAGCAGCCATGGCCTCACACAGCAATCCCATCTCCTGCTGACCCTGGAAGACCCAGGACCAATCAGTGCCAGAACCCTCAGGCAGACTGTGGGAGGGGGCAGGTTGGTGCTGTTTATTAAACATAATGAATCGCCACTAAAATGTCGCAATGATTAAAATCCCCTTTTCCTGGATGAGGATTGGGAGGCAGAGGGGGTGCCCAGACTCCCTCCAGCAGCAGTGGCCCTGTTCCTGCCGGTGGCCCTGGGCAGGGGCTGCCCCGCTCACAGTCCACAGCCCCATCCCTGGTGTCAGGGCTCCTCCTGCCCCGGCTCGGTCGCGGTCTCGGTTGTGGGCTCGGTGTCAGCGCTGCCGTCCATCTCTCCGGTGGGCAGGTCCCGCGTCTCAGCGATGAGGCGCTTGACGCCCACCATCCACTGGCTCACCTCGTTCACGTGGTCCACCATAAGCGAGCGGTGGATCTCGTCAGCTGCATCCCAGTGCTGCTGCTGAAGCTCTGCCAGGACAGGGGACCCCATCAAGGGCACAGGATCCATTGCCCCGCGGGTGCCTCGACCCCGGGGCCTGCTGCTGGCACGGATACAGCCCCCTCCACGCCATACCTTGCACCAGGAGGCTCATCCTCTTCCTCACTGGTGCCGACAGCTTCCCCTGAGCCCACGCGTCCTCCAGCACTGTCAGCCGCCGCCCGATGTCATTGCACACTTGTTTCTGGAAGCAGAAGTGAGCTGGGAGCGAGGGGCTGTGCCCCCACCAGCTCTGGGGAGACCCCGGGGCAGGGGCGGCTCTCTTCCCCCCTCAGGTCTCCTGGGAACAGGCAGCCCCTGCCTGGCTGCCCCGGCTGCCGCCCTTCCTGCACCGCGGGGTCAGAGGTGGCGGGAGGGGCCGCGACCTCACCTGCACCGTGGCCCGGCAGGCGTCCAGGGCTGCCCGCAGCGGGGCGAGCACGGTGTCGGCGGACACGCTGCACTCCTCCTGCTCCGGGCACGCCGCGCTCGGCCGGCCCTCGGCCCGCGGGGCAGCGCCGACAGGACCCTGCGGGGGCGG